>JAPDNY010000009.1:96064159-96473971 GCA_029375565.1 Gekko gecko
TTCCAACCTGGACCTGGCAACCTGAGTCAGGCCTGACCCCAATGATTCCTCTCTCAAAGACCAAAATAGGCCTGGAAAGGACCCTGCCCACTCCTCCTGCCTTTTACTGACAGCAACAGCCTAGCAACAGCCACTGAGGGAATTCATTTTTTAAAGCTACAGGTGCTCCTTTTATCATTTTTGGATTTTTTTAGACTCCTCCAACTTTATTTTTTTTTTAGATTTCACATTTTTCTGCAAACTTAGGGCCCTTTTCAGATTTGTAGGGAGATCTGTCTTGCCTATTCATAGCTCCAGTCACTGGATTTAAGTATCCAAAGATATCCTGACTTTGCTATTAGAATATAAGATACGATCAGCCATACTGTCACCATCCTCCAACACAATACATGCCGGCAATGCCTTCTGTGACTGACGCAGAATGAACTGGTTCATCTTTGTGAACACAAATAAATGTGAACAAAAATAAATAAAGGGGCTGTGGCTCAGTGGTAGAGCATATGTTTGGCATGAGGTCCCAGGTTCAATCCATGACATGCCTGGCTAAGAAAGGCTCAGGTAGCATGTGATGTGGAAGACCTCTGCCTGATATCCTGGACAGCCACTGCCGGTATGAGTAGACAATACTGTGGTATATTTATTGTATACATATATGTAGGTAATGAAACAGTCTGCTCCTCCTCTAATATCCATTTGATTTACTTTGGTCTTGTTGGGTGGAGCTCTTGTTCAGCTTCTAGTTTTGTAAGTTAGCTGAATTTGTTGCTTGCTTGTGTTGTCTTCTTGCATGTAAACGGATGATATTTTGAGCCAGCTTGTCTCTGTTGAGTGGGCCTGAGAATGGGAGCCTGAGTGAGCACCCTCACCCAGGAACCCACAGCCAAGGGGGGAATTACTAATACTGAATGTTGATGGTCCAAGGGTCTGATTCAGTATAAGGCTGCTACATGTGTTTGTGTGTACTGAGGAAGGCAATTCTTGCTCCTGCAAAGAGCCTCTTGTATCAGGCCTTCCAGTTGGTAGGCACTGTGAAATTTCTGGTTTGGCAAGGTGTAGTGATACTTGGCCTTCTTCTCTTGTCTGGTACTCTGGTCAAAAAGAGCAGCACATTCTAATAGGCTGCTGGTCATTCTCTGTCTTTTCCAGCTTCTGATCAATTCCCCACTTCCAGCCATTGACCTCAGGGATTGTGATCTGGAGAACATATTGTCAGGACTAGATTCGCTGCCAAACCTTCATCCTGATTTGTATGAAGTACAGCAAAATAACAGGATGTGACTCAAGCCAGAGGAATCAAAAGTAACACAGAGTCGTTTCAAAATCAAGTGGGTGCACCAAGGGCAGTAGACGTATTTACAGTCCTAAGCAGAGTTAGATCCTTCTTCATCCATTGAAACCAATGTGCTTAGAAAGGTGTAATTCTGTTTAGGTTTGCGCTGTGAGTGTTGGTAAAAGGCTATTATCCAATAACCACTATGTAAAGGGTCACCTCTATGCTAGGAACTTCTCAACCTGATTAAGGCAGGCAGGAGAACATCTTGAAGAGAAAGCAGCCAAGTTGTAAAATGTACTGATATCTCTGTCCCTCCCTATTTTGTTAATTAAAATTCATGTGTCCTCAGATCCCTGCTATAATATGAGTTTATGAAATGGTAATCAAAACATTAATGTTAAGAAAATGATTAATTCCTTTCCCTCCTTCCATTATTCACAAACATGTAGCATCTATTGGAAGATAATGTGCATTTGGGGCAGATTGCTTCAAGAAATTAATTGCATTCCAAAAAAAGCACCCATATTAATCAACGGACAAGAGGAGCATATTTAAAACACTACATTCATTTCATCTCACCTTTATCGGTTATTCATGAATAGAGTGTTCCATCAGAGGCTCTTGTTTGGATGTGGTCCTTGTTTGGATGTGGTCCTAGTAGATTACATAAAGAAGGGATTTTTCAACCCTGCAAGTCTCTTTTCTGTCTTAGCACAACTATTTGGAGAGACCAATTCTGTGTGTGACCCAGTCAAAGATAAGCAATTTTAAGCATATTGCTTTTTTTGTTATTGGAACCAATGGAGTTCAAAAGCACCTAATTTGGGCTGAATCCTGCCATCCCTCCTTTACGTCTTCTGCCTACTTGCCAGCCTCAGAACCTTCTTTGCATATAAACCGTTTCACATGGAATGTCCCTGTACCACAGCACTCCACTGCAACCTTAAAAGATTCATGTTGATTAGTTGGTATCTAAAGATCATGCAGGGTTTTTAATGTGATTCAGCGCTATAAACATCTGAACCATAGGGAAGACCTGTTTATATTTTCTACAAACAAGGAAGACAGCTGAATATTTCAATCGCTGAAAGGAGCATGGCAAGTGTACATATAGCTCATCTGATTTTGCATAATTTTTGCCTGAAACACCTTTCCCCATTCCATGGATTATGGACATGATGTATATTGTCTGAAGATCCCGTTTCTGCAAATTGAGATGTAGTATTTCCTAACCAGGTTTGAGGAGGAGGTCCATGTCCCCCCTTTTGCACTTTCACACATGCTGAATAATGCACTCTCAGTCCACTTTGCAACCGGATTTTACTGTGTGAAACAACAAAAGCCATTTGCTAACGACAGCTAAAGTGCATTGAAAGTGCATTAAGATGAGGTAGCCATGTTAGTCTGTCAGTAGCAGTGGAAAAGAGTAAGAAGTCCAGCAGCACCTTACAGGCTAACAAAATTTGTGGCTGGGTATGAGGTTTCGTGAATCACTGCTCACTTCTTCAGATTGTGCATTGTTCAGCATCTGTGAAAGCAGGTTTTGTTTTCTTCTCCCCGCTTAACTGCACCTCTACTGGTGGGAGTGAAGTGAAATTCTCACCCACTCCTTCCAGACCTAGTGGGACTAACAGGAGTATAAAGGCGCCACAGCACCCTCCTCTCCTGCGCTCACTTCAGCAGGAAATAAGAGACCAGTCCGGAGGCCCCTGTTACGCCACTAGGACTCTGGGGAGATCTCCTGTTTCTCATTTGGGAAGCAGCAGAGCGTGACTTTTTATGCTTTCCTTTTTTTTTGCTCTCCTCAGACACATTGGAAAAGGGAGACTGACCTCACATCTCTGTTTTGCAGTGGACCCTCTGTTGGGCCATGGGCCTCAGGAGGCGCCCAGCTGTGACGATTCCTGAAGCCGATCCTGCTTAGAAATACACCACCCAAAAACTAGAATCATTTTCATAAGCTGAAGAGACTTAGTGCCCAGGAACTCAGTGCTTTAAAAAAATAAATCTGTATTCATATGTATACTTTGCCTGACCCACACCAACACAGTCAGTTCACATCTGAGGTACCCTCGCCCTTGTGCAAAAGCCCTGAGGCTTGTATCTGTTTGAAAATTCACACCTTATAAAGGAAGCTGCCAATGATGTCAGTAAACACAGAGGCCATCAATTTCCCTGTTCAGTTTTTTTTTTAAATAAAGGAAACAAACTGTCAGAAGATTGCAAAAGATTTTAATTACATACCTAAGCAGACATATACATTCATCTTCCATAAACAAAATATCTTGTCATGGCAGCCTCAACATCTTATATCAACAGCCACAGCGGTGAGTTTTTCTTTCCTGTGTTTTTTTTCCCTCAGCACTCGGGAAAGGATGCAGTTTTTCATTTATGTAAAAAAAACCCACTAAATTTCCCCAGCATGCCAATTAGATTCATTGGACTCCTGGTGTACTGCTGCTGTTTATAATTTTTTCATGAACATCTTTGGCCAATTAGCAACTATATTTACAAAATGGTCATTGTCATAAATGTTGACTATTTGATGTTTCTGAAGTCCTCGCATGTTCCTGTGCGATGCCCTGAATCAACAAAGAATGCTAGATGTTGCTATAAAGCAGTATATTGGTAGCCAAGAATAGAAGAACAAGGCTTGGCAATGAATGATTTGCACCATCTGAACACGATGTACTAAAAGGGGGCTGTTCCCAGAAAAATGATGAGGTTTGGGAGAAACACACGACCAAGAGAAGAACTATAGATTTTTAAAAATGATGTTTCCCCATCCAAAAGACTGGCCCATCAATAAAAACAAAGAAACTGGTCTGGCGGAAGAAGTGTGTCTTTCATTTGACTACATTTCCCTACTGAAAAATAGCCATCCCTACTGGTGAAAATAGCTCAGGGGTGCAATTTTTAAGAAGAAAAATGGCCCAAGAGAAAAGTGTTAAAAGTTCCTCTGCCTCCCCTCCCCGTGATGTCCCACTTCAAACTTCAGCCCCAACAGACACATTTGATAAAAAGAAAAACATTGAGGAATCCTTAGAGCATACCACTGAGGATGCCAGTCACAGTTACTGGCGAAACATCAGGTCCTACAATGCCAAGACCACAGCCACACAACCAGGAAAATCTACAGCAACTAATGAACTCCAGCTGTGAAAGCCTTCGACAATCCTTAGAACATTTTCTTGGGAGTATTGCACCACTGAGCCCTGACCTGGATGGCCCAGGCTAGCCCGATCTTGTCAGAACTCAGAAGCTAAGCAGGGTCAGGCCTAGTTAGTACTTGAATGGGAGACCAACAAAGAAGACTAGGGTTGCTACACAGAGGTGCGCAGTGGCAAACCACCTCTGAACATCTCTTGTCTTAAAAGTCCTATGGGATCACGATAAGTCAGCTGTGATGATGGCAGTTTCCACCAAGAAGCACCATGTGTGGAATATCCTCTGCCAAATGAACTGTGTCTGGGTGATCTGCTTGGACTGTCCATGCTTCTTTCCCAGTGTATCTTCCAGCAAACAGAATGTACACTTATAGGAAGGGATTTGAAGCCCCATCTGCACAGGTCCCAGGAATAGTTTCAGGGTTCCTACTGGGCATACCAGAGTCCTGTCCCAGCAGAAGACATTGCATTTCCTGGGTTCCCTCATTCATATTGTTCTGTTTGTGGGCAAGACCATAGCAAAGCCAACAGAGGCATACTGATGTCAGCAAGCCTTGGTTGGCTGCTTCCATGTATGGCTGGCTGAAGGCACTGTCAGTATGCCATCCTGTGATGGGTAGGTGTGGGCAGTGATGCTTTGGACTCTAGTGCAGCGGTTAGGCTCTCAGCTCCATGAGGACTGGTCTTTTGGGACATTTATTTTTTTTACAAAGAAACCACAGGACACTGACTAGTCATGTTGGCATTAGTCCAGTATCATGGAGTGCCAGCATCATGGAGCTTAGGACTCCAGCAGAATAGGGCAAAACCAGAAACAGTAACTGGCATTTCATTTACAGCAATAAGTTTTCATAAAGAAGAGGTATATTTTCCTGAGATAATATATGTTGTATTGTAAGGACAGTGCAATGAAACAGAGTGCAACAGTATCTTGATGTTCCATGGGAAATTTAGGCTGTGCAGAAAATATAGAGCACTCATCTATTGCTAGTCTATGGTTTTGAACTCGAGCTTTTCCTATGTCTTTCAGATGAAAAAGAAACCAGCTACTGAATCCCACTGATTTCAGCTAATGGCTTCAGTATGCTCTTAGTTATCTCACATGGAGACCACTGTGATTCAGAAGTGCTTTACTAGGCCCTGATGTGGATAGCCCAGGCAAGCCCGATCTCATCAGATCTCAGAAGCTAAGCAGGGCCAACCCTGGCAAGTACTTGGGGGACCTCCAAGGAATACCAGGGCTGGGAAGCAGAGGCAGGCAATAGTAACTAGTTACTATGTAGGCAGGTAATAGTAAATAGTTACTATGACTTAGGGTTGCCAGCTCATGATTGGCAAATTCCTGGAGATCTGAGGTGGAGCCCAGGCATGGTACAGTTTTGGAAGGGGAGGGAGCTCAGCCACAATGTGCTGCCACAGAGTCCACCCTTAGAAACTGACCTTTTCTCCAGTGGAGCTGGTCTCTGTAGTCTGGAGATCAGCTGTAATTCTGGGGGAACTCCAGGCCCACCTCAAGATTGGCAATTTTATGATGACTGGATTACATTTTCAGACAAATTTCACCAAATATAGTTAAAATAGTGTATCTTTAAAAAGGTCTTCCTGTTGTTTATTTTGTTCTTGTGATGGCAATTTATCAATGTTAATCTCTACCACACAAACATTTAGGCAGGACTATACCCCCCGACAGAGAAGGAAGCAGGAATAGAAAAGGATAGCATGATATAAGTGTGATCCAGCGTATTTATGAGTGTCTGCACTTGGCAAAAGCTACTTATGGGCGTAAAGGGGTTTCAGAGCCCATTTCAAAGATTTCACAACCACAGAACAACAGCAGTTAATTTCTTACTTAGACTTGCAATATATGAATTCCATACCTATACCACAAAATGCACACACACATACTTGCACAGGCAAAGCCAGGTGCATGGAATTCTGCACTCCCGCGGTTGCCAAGGCAACTACTTTCCTTATCCACAGGTTGCACAAGTCTGTCTCACTCGGCTTATCACTCACAAACAGGTAAAGAAGCACTCGGGAACCAGAGACGGTTTCTTCTCCTCTCCAAATTCTGTGAGCCCCCCATTCAGAAGAAAATAATTGCGACAACCTATCTGCAAAAACAGTGTGTATTTGTAATGAATTTCTTAGTATGTCAACTTACTAGGTTCTGTTAATTAGAGCTGGAGGTATGTGGGTGTTTGTTTTAGAGCCTAGGATAACAAATCTAAAACAAAACCTCTGTAAGTTCACAAACCATTGCAACCAAAACACTCTTTTAAGAAAAATCAAGTTGCAAGACAAACATAGAAAAGCAAAGAGGTGACTTTTGTTTCTCATGGCCCTTGAAGGATTTATTTGTCTTTCTGGAAGCAATTTATTTATTCTTGCTGCTTTCTTTCAAGGATTTTGGAGAGCCTCAATTTACTGCAAGAGGTAAATTGCCACTTAAAGCATTTATAGGACTTTTTTTAAAAAAAGTAACAATGGACTAGTAGCCAAAGCTGTTGTAATTCACATCTATTCCTGACAGTAACCATCACACTGGCACTCATACAATAGTGTTCAACGGATTCCCTTCTCTCCCTGTGCCTTGCTCAGTTCACTGCCTGACTAACCATTCTGTTAACACCAACATTGTCTCTGTGCCAACAATAAAAAGCCTAATAATACTTATTATAAAGAGGAACCAAAATAGCATTAAAAAGCTTTGCATAAACTTTTGAGTTCTCCAGAACTCCGGCCCCTCATCTCTGCAGGGCCGCCTCTCCCCATACTCTGCCAGGACAGCTTTGCTCATCTGAGCTGGACCTTCTACAGGTGTCAACCTGCAAATGGACAGAATCAACAACTGCCAGTAAAGGTGCTTTCTGTGTTGCAGCTCTCACTTTACAGAACGGCATGATGATGACAACAACGATGATTGTATGGCATTGTGTGTGGTATAGCCAGGAGATCCAAAGATTGGCTGCCTAAAGTACTAGCTCCTTTTAGCGTTATGCACCACTAGGTGGTGAGCTAGACTTATTTTGGGGGCTGAGAGAGCTCTGAGAGCTGTGACTGACCCAAGGTCACCTAGCCGGTTTCATGTGGAGGAGTGCACAATCAAACTCAGTTCTCCAGATTAGAGTCCACCTCTCTTAACCGCTGCATCAGACTGGCTAAACAGAATGGCCTGCCCTCTCCGGGCTTTCCACAAACTATGCAAAACTGCATTATTCAAGAGGGCCTTTCTGCACAGGTAACAGGGCCACACTGTACAAAACAGTTCACAAACTTACTTGGATAAATGATTAGGGACTGTGGTCTACACTGCTGTGTGTAACGTACTGTAAGCAGGATCCAATTATATAATTATTAAGAACATAAGAGAAGCCAATGTTGGATCAGGCCAATGGCCCATCCAGCCCAACACTCTGTCACACAGTGGCCGAAAATACTAGGTGCCATCGGGAGGTCCATCAGGAGGTCCACTGCTTAATGTGTCATGTTCATACTTATGCTATGCTTCCTATCTTTTTTGCTTCTGGTTGGTTCCAGATTTCTTGAGCCCTACTGCACTGTTGATTGAATGTCCCATTTTGTTGACAGTTACTGGGTGCATTTAGACAGCGTGCTGGAGCGGTTTAAACTGCTCCGGCAAGATGCGGGTTTTTTTTAAACTGGAGAATCGCGCTCAGACTCACCTCCTCCTTCCGAGCGCCCCGCCGTCCTCCTGCAGGTGGGAGGGGTTTCCCCCTCTCCTTTGAGCATGTGCACAGGCAGCCCTCTCCCGAACAGGAAGTTTGGCCGGTGCGAAGAAGAGCGAGCTCAACAGGTCCCTTTAAAGTTTAAAGGAAGAGTCCTTTTAAAAATGGCCTCCCCGAGATCCCGGACTCCTCTAAATGCCTAAACTAGGCACCAGTAAACCTTTTCTTTTTTTAACCTAAGTGCGGAGCTCCGCTCAAGCGCACACCGGTAAGGGGAAAAAAAAAATGGAGGACTAAAACTGGAAGCTGGAGGCAGCTTCCCAGAGGGGGGGTTGAAGCACCCGGAAGTGGCTGGATGGAGCGATCAGACAGGGGAAAGTGCGGCTTGAAACGGAGAATCATGGAAAACACCGCTTGGGTAAGTGGTGCCAAAATACTCCGTTTCAAAGGGGGTTTGCTCCAGAAAGCGACGGCTGGGGACGGTGGGCAGATGTTGGGCGTGTGAACGTGCAGGGAAAAGCCGTTTCTGAGCCGTGCTGAAAACGGCTCAAACGGCGCGTCTGAACGCACCCACTGACTCACTATGTGTAATCCACCTTGAGCCCTTGTGAGAAAGGCAGACTATAAATAACAAGAATAAATAAACGAACAAATAAATGTATTCGGCTATTTCAGTTGATATAAATAAAAGGTATCACGTGGCAAATTTGGGGATTTAAATTTCAGCCAGCTTGACTACTGGTAACTTTGTCATATCGACAGACTCGGACAAGTCAAACAAATTTCAACCCGGGACCTAATTCAACTCTTTATTGGGCTTCTTCCTGTGAGGGAGGAGCAGAAAGAATTAGGAAAGCTCCTGGGATGCTTTTCTCCAGCCATGGAGGATACAGGGCTCTTCCACATTCTCACTTTCATCACTTGTGTGTCCCTCATGCTTCAGGGCTTTCCCCCCCTTTTCCATAAGCATTTTGCTCCCTTTAGAAGTCAATTCGATATTGTATCACTGTTAAGTCCAGCATATTTCCCAACTGCTGGGGAATATGCCGTACATGCAGGGATGTAATACTGAACTGACCATGAGAGGCAGCAAAATGCCTGCAGAAAAGACACCCACCCCTGAAGCAATAGGGACACACGAGCAACAAAAACGAGAATGGAGAAGAGTCAGTTAATTCCCTCCTTGAGCGCCAGGTCCTCACTCTAGTACCAATATTTTCCAGAAGTTTTGCCCACTACTACAGAAATTATCAGGGTTTGTTCACAGTAGACTTGCCACTTGCCAGTGCTCCCTGTCCCCTGCCAGCGCTCAGTAGAGTGGGGGGGAATGAGGGGCCAACATCACCATGTGAGACAATTCTCTAGGCATCCTCCCAATCTCTATGGTTTTTACAATAGAGATTGGGGAAATTCCCAAAGCATCACTCAGCATGCGTCATCACTTCCAGGTCCATCCGGAAGTGATCGTACGTCATTCCCACTCCCCATGCCCTGTGCCCCATGCACAGGCCTGGCACCGCTACTTCATGAAGCAGCTGATTCTATTGTCTAATACCAAGCATATCCCCAACTCCCTATAGCATTTTTAAATTTTACACTCATATTTACTGTAATCCTCCTTTGCCTATATCAAACATAACACCATATTCCCAGATTCTATACTCCAAAGCCCGACTGAATCAGGGAAGAGTCTCTTCCTGAGACTGGAGAAATGCTCCCACTTAGAATAAACAATATGGCTCAATGGTCTGATTCAGGATAAGGCAATGTCATATATTCATGGGTTCATATTTGGCTTGCCAACCTCCAGGTGGCACCTGGACTTCCCTCAGAATTACAATCAATCTCCAGACTACAGAGATCACTTCCCCTGGAGGAGGGGGCAGCTTCAAGGGGTGGCCTCCATTGCATTATTTTCCCACTAAGCTCCCACCCTCCCTAACCTCTGCCCTCCCTTGGCACGGCCCCCAAATCTCCATGAATTTCCCAAGCAACCCTAATACAAGCATTTAAAATTTGCATGACATTTCATATCTAGCAACTTGGTTCTTTCTTGCTTTGTTAAATACAGAAGCTGACTTCGATGAGGCAGCAAATGTTATTTGACAGTGGAATGCTATTCAGTTAATTAACACACTGTTGACTGTGGAAATTAATTTCAGTACTATGCAGAACAGAAATGATAGCTCAGCAGCCAGAAAGCGAAGAGGAGTGCAAAGATGGATGAATATGCATGGAACACAAATGCAAGATGGCTATCCAGATATAGTCACAGGCGACTGGTAGGGTTACCAGCTGTCCAATTCTCCCCTAGCATGACTGAATTCCCCCTTTCTGGCCATTTTCAAGATGAGTTTTTCTTCATATAATGCAAGGAATATTGGAGAGGAGGGGTTGCCAACTCTGGGCGGGTGACTGGGGCTGGAGTCCTCTCCCAATTCAATTCAACTCAACTCAGCAGAGACGGGGTGACCTGAGCGCAGGCAGAAGCCCTACTCACTGTGCTCAGGGCATCCTGGAGCTGGGGAGGGTTGGGTCACAGGCAGGGGAGGGTCAAAGGCCACAAAGGCATAGCACAGAAATTCCCTTTTCCTTAAATGAAAAATGCTTTCATGTCAGTTTCTGGACTGAAACAGAAGCAAAATGTGCTGAAGGGTACAACGCCCTAGAAATTTAAATGCCTATGACCATATGATGTTGTCCGTGTTAATTATTCCTCTCATTTGCTCAGCATGAATCTGTTTCAATAAACTGATAATCATCAGATAAATATTGAATCTTAAGCATTTGGTTTAAGATTAGCATGTCACAAATGAATGCTACCCAGGAAGAAGCAAATCCAATTGAGGCAACTAGGAAAAAAACAAAACAATGCTTGCACTCTACCTTAATGCAATTTCTTAATTCATTTATCACAGTAACGATTAGCCTGGATTAGCCCCTGTTGCTCAGTTTTAGGCACTGATTGCTTCTAGCAGAAAACAGCATGCAAACAAGGTCGGAAGAAGATAAACCCTTCTGGTAAGTCTCTTGCTGCCCTGGTTAAAACAGTGTTAATTAGAACTGTTAACCACTTCACTGCCACTGGTAAAAGGAATTAGATACTGATGTGGGGTCATTTCATCTGCTTTTTCTTTTCTATTAGCATACCTGCAATCTTGGTGGTCTTTGTAAGAATTAGGGCCTATTTACACTATTATTTATTATCTGGTTTAATTGTTGTGGCTGAATGGCTAACAACAACAAACAACCTGTAAGAATTCTGAGAATTATAGTTTAATGTGTCTGTGTTCTCCTGTGTTTAATCTTCAGTGTTCTCACACACCTCCCAGAGCTACAATCTCCTTTATTCCTTGAATAGATGGAATTACTGTTAAGAAGAAGAAGAAGAAATTGGGTTTATACCCTGCCCTTCACTTGGAGTCTCCGAGCGGCTTACAAACTCCTTTCCCTTCCCCTCCCCACAACAGACACCCTGTGTGGTAGGTGGGGTTGAGAGAACTCTAACACAAACTGCTCTTTCAGGAACAGCTGTGCCAGAGCTTGTGACTGACCCAAGGTCACATCAGCAGGTGCAAGTGGAGGAGTGGGGAATCAAACCCGGTTCTCCCAGATTAGAGTCTGCACACTTAACCACTACACCAAATTGGCTCTCTTAGTGATGTAGGTCTCAGGTATAGAAGTGTCTCCTAAGGACACGGGGCTCTTCTACATTTTCTATGCTTGTGTGTCCCTGTTGTTTCTTGGTTTTTCCGCTGTTCCGCACATGTTTTGCTCCCTTGTGGTCAATTCAATATTACAACACTATGTCCAACATACAAACCTGCTGATCAAAGCTGCAGGTTTTTATGCCAAACATAAAGCAATGGAATATGGAATCAACCGCTAGAAGGAGCAAAATATGTACAACACAGGAAAAGCCATCCAAAGCAATAGGAACACACAAGCAAGGAAAATGAGAATGCGGAAGAGCCCACAGTTATGACAGTTCCTACAATTAGGGTTGTGGGCTGGACAGTTCCCACAATTAGGCTGGAAAACTCCTGGAGATTTGGGGGTGGACGCTGAGGAGGACAGGGACCTCAGTGGGGTGCAATGCCACAGAGTCCACCCTCCAGCGCATCTGTTTTCTCCAGGGGAACTGATCTATGCAGTCTGCAGATGAGTTGTAATTCCAGGAGATCTCCAGGCCGCACCTGGAGGTTGGCACCCCTGTTATTGCCCATGTGCTCTTAAACTGCTGCTTGTCTTTCTTCCAGAGGCTGGTCAAATACTGAATCAGACAACCATTTTACTTCTTCCCTCCTCAAGTGTTGCTGTTTCTATTCTGTTTTGTTCCTATGGAACTTGGTTGTCAGAGTGTGATCAATACATTATAAGACTCTATGGCCAGGTTTTTTTTAGCTAGTTTGATTGAGCTAATATTTACTTGAAAATCAGTGCTTCCTAACCATATTTATTTGGAAGTAAGTCTCATGGACCTCAAAGCAATTTACTTTCAAATAAACATATTTAGGCCTGCAGCCTTGAACATAAATGATTAATTAATTGACTGAATTAATGCATAGTTAATACATCCAGGCTGAAATTACTGAGAGCCAGTTTGGTGTAGTGGTTAGGAGCGCAGACACTAATCTGGGAGAACCAGGTTTGATTCCTCACTCCTTCACATGCAGCTGCTGGTGTGACCTTGGGTCAGTCACAAGTTCTCTCAGAGCTGTTCTCTCACAAGCAGCTCTTGAAAGAGTTGTCTCAGCCCCACCTAACTCACAGGTGTCTGTTGTGGGGAGGGGAAGGGAAAGGAGATTGTAAGCCGCTCTGAGACTCCTTCGGGTAGTGCGGCGGGGTATAAATCCAATCTCTTCTTCTCTTCTTTTTTTTAAGGACGGCTACTACGGGATGACTGAATATTTATGCAAATAACTTTAGCTAAAAGTACCAGTAATAAGGGAGTGCCATACAAACTATTTCTAAATCTAGCAAATGGCACAGTTCTGTAACAGGCGCCTTCTATTCTTTTCATCTCAGAGTTGGGATGAGATTTTTCATAGGCTGTGCAAACCTGAATGACCTATATATATAGATAGATAGATATGATACAGAGCAACTTTTGCCTAGAGTACAGGCTTTCATTCTAAGGTAGGTTTTGGTCAGTTTAAAGGCATGCAACAAAAACCCGCCAAACAAACTTGGCCAGACACCTTAAAAGGACACAAAAAGTAGTATGAATATATGCATCATGGGCCTGTCAGCTCTAACATAATTTCAAATCTCTGGAAAAACATCTGACCAAATCCAGCTAAAGTTAGCCATGACTAAGCCTGTTTTTTTCTGTCATATTTTTTTTCTATCACCCTTCCTCCAGCGGGTTTGAGTGCTCCCTTCCCCATGTAATTCACACAACAGTATGTGAGATAGGCTAGGCTGACTGGACCAGGATCACTGAGCAAAGCGGGGAATTGAACGCCCATCTCCTAGATCTTAGCTTGACACTGTAATCATGACACTACAGGCTCTCTTATTAAGTCCCATTGAAAACAATGGGGTGGATCCCATGCAAAATTTCTGCTTGCACCAGTGCTCTTGTGAAAGCAGATTTTTTTTTTTTTTAAAGTCTCTGGTAGGCTACTTGTGCTAACTTGGGCTTCATTTTCCACAAGGTCTCGTGCAAGATTTTATTACAGAACCCAATTTCTGGGCCCTGTAATATATAGGGAGGAAAGCACTAAGTATTGTGCAAGATCTTGCACAAGTGAAATTGCCCTAAGTCCGTTTATGCGTCCACTTGTACATCACTGGATCCAGGCCACAAGAACCTCATCACATTCAGGTTGTTCCAGTCCCAGCTAATTTTAGTAGGATCATTAACTGTATACAGCCTAAGTAAACCATATTAGAGATGCACATATATCCTGATCAGATTATTTAAGACAGGGGTCCTCAACATGGCACCCATTGATACTCTTTCTGGTGACCACCAAATGTTTTTAGAAATTTCTTCTTATTAAATGAATATAAAACAATCAATACAAACAGAGGATCCCAAACAATACAAACTATGTAACATTAATAATATTCTTGATATTCTGTTCAGTATATTTATCTAAAACTTAGCTATTTAAAACGCTGAACGTTTTCTAATAATACAGTGATCACCAAATGTTTTTAGGAAGTGGGTGGGACCATGCGGGGCTTCTGCCCAGCAAGACTTCTGATTCACCATTGGAGATTTGATTGGCTGTGCAGATTTTTTAAACCATTGCTGTGTTAGAATTCCAAGGGTGCCCACACACACAAAAAGGTTGGGAACGCCTGATTTAAGACAACATCTCCCTTCTGTCTGCAGAATCCAGACACAGTTTTGGGACCACTCACAATGGAAAACTATGAACAAAAACCACCTGCATCTTGTGTAATATCTAGGCTGGATTGGATTTTGGTGGTGGACAGGTTGTTAATGCAACTGTTGGTGAAACAGAACCAAAATGGGAAGAAATACATGGTGGGGTGGGTTTTCAATACGGAAATGGAGCCCAAAGTGGAAGCATTTCAGTAATCAGCCAGCAAAAACGGATTCCCCAAACAGGAAAAAATTCATAATGCAAAGTGACAGACAGCAGTAGGGGAGGGCTTTCATGTGTTGAAATAGATACCCAAATTAGTAAAAAATTCATAAACCAGGCTCTTGGTGGGGTGGGGGGACTTTCCATTGCAGAAACTGAGAACCAAAATGGGAAGTACTGAAGTGGCAACAGAAATATGTTCCCTCAAGGGCACTTCAGTCAGGGAGCCAACATCTCCTGGCAATTCCAGGCCCCAGGGAGGTCAAATTTGCTACCACCAGAGCCAGGGCATTTTTGGTGGCAGCTCCTACCTAGTGGAAGGAGCTCCCGGAGAAGATCCAGGCCCTGCAGGACCTTGCTCAGTTCTGCAGGGCCTGTAAAATGGAGCTCTTCTGCCAGGCTTTTGAGTAGGAGCCGCCGCCACCACTATTCCATCATTGCTAGCCATGCATCATCGCACTGCCGCCATCATTGTGTGGTTCCATCGGTGTGCGGGGTGACCCTGGAAGGAGAAGGGATGACAGGCCACTGGGATGCTGCTATGATTAAGATCTACCCCATCTTGTGGTAAATGTTCTGTTGTGGTATTAGGTGGTTTTATTCTGTTTTAGACTGTTTTAACCTTGGCTTTGTGCCTCGTTGTTAGCCGCCCTGAGCCTCCAGAGAGGGCGGGATATAAATCTAAATAATAAATAAATAAATAGTTCCGACCCAAACAAATAAAAAATAACTGTATTGGTGCCAGCAACTAGAAGGCTGCGACAGACAGGCTAGGTTCAGCCTCTCCCTAAGAGCAGCTTTTGATAGTGGACAGAATGTTGAGTGTGGGGGTTGGAAAAAGAGCAGTTAAAAAAGGACAAGAGTTAGCAGCAGAAGAGTTGTCTTGACAGCCTAGAAACTGAGAAGGGGAAAAATGGATTTCTGACAGAGTAGTACTAGGCCAGGGGTGGCCAAACTTGCTCAGCTAAAGAGCCACATAGAATAAATGTCAGATGTTTGAGAGTCGCAAGACATGAACAAGTACCATGTGTTTTTATTTTAAAATATGCAAATTTGCTTTTTATTAACATTAAATGAGACTGCCAAAAATAAAAGGGGTAAAAACAGATATTGATAATGATATTTATCTGTCCAATTATATTTATTTGTCTAAGAGAGGGGAAAAGAGAGAGAGGTGGAAAGAAAGAATTAAGAGGAGGAGAGAGAGAGAGAAACAAAGAGCAAATAGATGGGAGGGCGGGGGAAGGAAGAAAGAGAGGGAGGGTGGGAGGGAGGGAGGGAGGGAGAAAAAGTATGCCTCCTCTTTGCTTCCCCAGTTGCCCTGCTGGGAGCCACACAATATGTGTGAAAGAGCCCCATGTGGCTCCGGAGCCACAGTTTGGCCACCCCTGTACTAGGCAGAAGAGCTGCTCAGAGCTGGCTGAAAACAGTTAAATTGTAACCAAAGAATCTCAGTTGCAGGAATAGGACTTCAGTTCAAAAGTCAAACGGAAGGGAAACATTACTTACATTTACAGTGCCTCAGTAAGTTTGTTCTTCTCATAAATAAAAGTTTCCTGTTTTTAATTAACCCTGTGGGCTGCATTTCTAAGGGAAAGAAGTGCACATACAGATCAATTTCCCACAAGCAGCTGTGCCGCCGTCACTCTTCCATTTTCCCCGGTCGTATTGGTCAATTTCACACTACTTGCTGCACAGCCCCATTTTGACCCGCATCTCCCCTGATTTCCCCTGTGTCTTCTCGATCCTGTTTTTTGAAGATTGAGAAGACACAGCAGAAATCGGGGGGAGATGCAGGTCAAAATGCAACCACGCAGCAAATAGTGTGAAATTGACTAATACAACTGGGGGAAATGGAAGAGCAACGGTGGCACAGCTGCTTGTGGGGAATCAGTCACAATTTAATATATCTGTCTATACACATATATCATAGGATATGAATAAATGATGACAGTGAGTGACTGGAACAATGTTTTAGCCCCAGTCTGAATAACCCTGTGAGTGAGAGCTTATTATTAAAGGGGGATGGGCTACCCTGTTTGTGAACCTCTCTGGGAGTGAGAGAGAGGACATGAGGTGTGAGATGGTCATGGCTCTCTGTATATTTTAAAAGAGATGAGCTGTCCAGACCTACTGATCTCCCTGAACCTGAGAGAAAGAGGTTGCTGAGGGTGATTGGCATTCTGCATCACAAAGGCATTCTGCACATAGCATCCAGCCAGGGAAACACTGTTTTTTTTTTGTTTTGTTTTTTTTAATGAAGCAGGCAGGGTTGTGTGCAGAGGAAAGAGGCTATTCATTGTTTGAGCATGAATGAAGGACAATGTCATGGAGGAACAAATCATGAATCAGGTGGGTGAAACAAGGAAAATTCTTGGCGTGAAAGGAGCCCTAGTGAGTAAAATAGTACAATGTTTGTAGGATCATTCAAAGAGGCAGACTGCATACTTCACTTTTGGATGTAGTTAATGCTTTCAAAGCTGTCATTTTTACACAGAAATATATGTTGGATATCTTTCTTGTCATTGGCAGCAGTCAGAAGCCAGTTGGAATAATTTTTAAAGATAGCCCGAGAGTTATGTTTCTTTCCTTAGGTTTCACTCTTTTATCTGCCCTTCGACAGTAGGGATGGTCACGAACCACATTTTCGTGGTTCAGTTCACGGCTGAACCACAAACCAAGCCATGAACTGACACATTGGTTTGCAAAGTGAACTGGTTTGTGAGCCATTTACACCCCTGCTTTCTTCTCTTCATGAACTGCCATGAACTGCATCAAAATTCATGGAAGTTCATGTCAGTACGTGAGCCGGTTCGAGCCCATCCCTATTCAACAGTGATACAGTACTGTTTGCAAAGCCACCATGGCAAGTAATAAACACATAAAGTAAACCACAAACCAAGACAGATACATCCAGTTCCATGAGGAATCATATGTGACAGCTGAATCTTATAATAAACAGTGACTTCTCTGCTTTCTAGTTTATGAACAAAGATTTAAGATGGGAAGTCTTATTGTAGAGACAACCCCCTGTTTACATTTGGGACAGAGAAATGATTAAGCAGCTGCTGCATGATGCTGCTTACAGACTTTCTAATGGTAAAGAAACCCATAATATGCAGTTTGGTGTTCTCTGTAAAACAAATTATTTTCACTGCCCTCTTTATTCTCCCTCTCCTTTGAAAAACAAATCTTTTAAAGCTCCTGGTACTTTAATGTTAATTCCTTACACCTTCAGGAGAAATGGATATACAACTCTTGGAATAACAGGATCTCAAATGAGAAAAATTGCAGGAATGTTCTAGAGAGCCTAACATCAAATACTTCACTTCAAAAGAGTTCCCCAAACACCTGAGTCACAAAAATCCACTGATGTGCAGAGCCCAAATTCATGCTTTCAAGGCAAACTTTTTATCCCCAGAAAACCTTTTCCACATTGATTTGTCTGTCAAACCATGCTTGTGCACCTGCCATTGAATTCCTTTACATTGCAGAGGATTATGGGATATATTATAGATCCAAGTTCTCAGTTTGTTATGAAATGCTAGCCAAAAGATTCAATAATGTGTGTCTTACGATTTTCTGGTATGACAGAACAGGGGCCCAAGTGACCTAGAACATATCCAAGACTCCTCCAAAAATGCACATTGTAGGGAGTGATACTTGTTCATTATTATTGATGTTTTCATTGAGAAACCCCAGATAAAGTTACAAGGATCCCCAATTTGAACACGACTGTAACAGAGAAGAATACTAATGTACTATCAAAGGTTACAGCAATACAAAACCAAAAGTGAACCCTTAAAACTTCAAGAAAACAAGAATTTTAAATAGGGTTGCCAGCCAGGGGTGGAGCCTGAGGAGGGTGGAGTTTGGGGAGGGAAAGGACTTCCATGGGGTATAATGCCATAGAGTATAATGCCAAAGTGGCCATTTTCTCCAGGTGAACTAATGTCTGTCTCCTGGAAATCCGTTGTAATAGTGGAAGATCTCTAGTCACCATCTGCAGGTTGGCAATCCTATCTTTAAATACTATCCTATTTCTGAATTGAAGCTCCCCTTCATCTCATCTAGTGTTCAAGGACATGATTTTATCTCATTTGCTGTGCAGTTTGAAGCAGAGTTACGCCCTTCTATCTCCACTGAAGTCAATGAGCTTACAAAGGTGTAGCTCAGTCACTGCTGCTGTAGTGATATGGGGGGGAATCAAGTTAAAGCACAGAGCAGGGAGGTTTACTCCCAAATATTATTTTACTAATCACAAGAAATAAGGCAAAGAACACTCCACCCCAAAAGTCACAGGAACATACATACATACATAGACCTTTATTGGCGTAACACATCAACAGTAGGGAAGATAATGGGACCACAGGAACTTTGTAAAAGGGCAAAAACCAGAGGTTAAACATAGTTTGGCTGTTGCTTGGAAGTTAGTTTGAAGGATGCATCTAACAACTGGTTTACACAAGAAGAAGAGGAGGAGGAGGAGACTGGATTTATAGCCTGCCCTTCACTACCCGAAGGAGTCTCAGAGTGGCTTACAATCTCCTTTCCCTTCCCCTCCCCACAACAGACACTCTGTGAAATAGGTGGGGCTGAGAGAGCTCTTTCAAGGACTGCCCTTGAGAGAACAGCTCTGAGAGAACTTGCGACTGACCCAAGATCATACCAGCAGCTGCATGTGGAGGAGTGGGGAATCAAACCCGGCTCTCCCAGATTAGAGTCCGCATTCCTAACCACTACACCTACCTGGCTCTCAAGCATGTGAAGGAAACTGGAAACATACATACTTTATGCTTCCTGTTCCTGAAAATCTCTTTCTCATCCAAATTAGACCCTCAACTGATCTTGCAGATTATCTTTGCAAACAACATAATGCTCTAGGACAAATTGTAAGAAATAGATTGTTCATAAATAATGCAGAAGTGAAAGGTCTATTTGGCTGGAAAATTGCACAAAACAGGCCTGGGTGTTTTTAACAGGAAGGGAGGGAATATGGGGGGGCTGAGTGGCTAAAGGAAGGAGGCAGAAAGGGCAGGAGACTGAAAAACTGGAATCTGAAGAAAGGATGAGTGGAGGAAGCAGTAGAAAAGACCAAGAGTCCAGTAGGACCTTAAAGGTTGCGGTCAGATGTGCAGTTCAAGCCACTGTTTCCTCTAATTGAACCAGGTTATTTTGTAACAGAGAATCCTGATCAAACTTGCCCCTTTTAGCACTTTTCAAAGTGCTTTTACACCATCCTTGAGTGATCAGACAGCAGCCACCAGAGAGTCAGCCTGTCAGCCATTTTTTAAAAAGTGTGTCCTTTGAGCATGCCCACAAGCACTGATGAGCCTGTTGGGATATGTAGTTCATGGGGCCATCAGCCATTTTTTTAAAAAAGTTTGTCCTCTGAGCATGTGCACAAGTGCTGATGAGCCTGTTGGGATATGTAGTTCACTGCTGTCCTCTTTTTCTGAACTTTTCAATTAACCCCTTCCCCAAAGCACAGAAAAACCACAGAAGAAAAAAGTACAGAGGCATCTTCCTTTGAAAATTTTTCTAATAAAAACAGCCCCTATGGGGTGAGGGAGACATGCAAATATGCAGTTATGCACATATCTCTAACTAGTAAAAAAAATGGCCAGAAAACAAGAGATCAGTCAGACCTGCCTGACAGCTTGGCTGCGCAACACAGCAATCAGACAACAGGAAATCAATTTTGGATCCAGCTCAGACCAACAGTACCAGACTTTCACAGGTATCAAATCGAAACACGCAGTAAAGGGGGGGGCAGGTCAGACAACTGGGGCATGATAGACAGATGTTGCTATCTGATCATGCATTTTAAATTCACAAGGGAACAGCAATGGCAATGGATCAAACTGCACATCTGATCACAGCCAAAGACTAACAAAATTTGTGGCAGGGTATGAGTCACTACTCACTTCTTCAGATATAGCTAGAATGTGAGTTCATTTGTCCTTATAACTCAGAGAGTGGAGTGATTTTAGATGCTGAATGACAATAGCAGGCAAATGAGAATACCAGGTGAATGACAATAGCAGGCGTGATTGGATTAGGTAGGATATGCAGAGGGGTAGCAGGCATGGAGAAATCAGCATTGGTAATGAGATTGGAAACCTAGGTCTGAATTCAGTCCAGGAGGATGCATTGCCTTGAGCTTCATTATCAGTTCCAATTCAGCAGTCTCTCTAATCTCCCTTTGAAATTCCTTTGTAAAAGAACTACTACTCTTAGGTGGCAGTCACACGCACAAGATAACATGGGGGGAAAGTGAGGCTATTTGGTCCAGAGTAATTTGACCTGCAGTTGCGCAATCACACAGTCCTTGGGAGCTGCAGGGGCAGCCCGCCACTGTGTGATCAGACACAAACTGCGAGTGAATGGGGGGGAGGTTTGCCAAGTGTTTCCAGTGTGCTTCAACGGGGGATTGATGATCCGCATCTCTGCACTGAGTGCTCCCTATGCAGTGTGCAATGATGCACATACTGAAACGGGGAGTTGGGATGGCCTGATCAGACCATCCTGATGCCATGAGAGTGTGCTCACACGATCACACAGGGAAAGTCTGTTCCTGGCCCATAGCAAACCCATTTGCTACCAAACTTTCCCTAGTGTTTTTTTATTCCGCTTCTATGGCGGAGCAAAACGGGTTGCCCACGGGTACGGGATGCTTCCCAGATGTTTGCATCTGATTGCACCGTTAAAATCCGCCTGGCATTTGCGCCTATGGTGTGACTAATTCTGCGTGTGATCGCAGCCATAGGTCAGCAACTGAATGTCCTAGGAAGCAAATGAAGAACAGTGTTTCTCAGCATGATGATCCTTTCATGCTTGGAAAGGGTCAAAGAGCCACTACAAAACCTTGGCCGTCTGAACTGGAAGTAATTTTTTTAAAAAATATATTGTCTTTACTGTTTTTGCAACTTGAGTCATAAACAGCAAACCTTCATTCCACAATAAACCTCGTTCCACAGGAAAACATGAAAGAATTTAAAGGTCGCTGCTGTGTGAAATCTATCATCTCTTTGGCCTGGTTGTTCCAACAAGCATTTTTATTTCCCTTGTAAGATTTTTCCACTACTCCTCTTTCTCCATAATTTCTATTTCTGCTCTTCCTTTTGTGTCCCTCTTTTCTTCGTCTGCTTCCTCTGGGACATTCTGCTCTTTCTTTTATGCCTTTCTTTTTTTGACCTCCCTAGATCTCATCAGCCTCAGCTGTCCATCAGATACAGAGTGAATACTATTGGGCATAGAATAGGTACAATTGCTTCTGAGTACATGGTCTCTTGGGGCAAAGGTTCCCTTGCTCAAAAGCCAAGGTTGCCGTGCTCATCTCCATTTCAAAGCCGAAGAGCCAGCGCTGTCCGAAGACGTTTCCGTGGTCATGTGGCCGGCATGACTAAACACCAAGGTGCATGGAACGCTGTTACCTTCCCACCGAAGTGGTACCTATTTATCTACTTGCAATTTCTTGCATTCGAACTGCTAGGTTGGCAGGAGCTGGAACTAGAGACGGGAGCTCACTCCGTCGTGCGGCACCCGGGTCTCGAACTGCTGAACTACTGACCTTCCACAGCCCGCAGTTCAGCATCTTAACCACTTGAGCCACCACAGCTCCTATTCTCTTGGGGTAACTGGATATTTTTCTCTGTGGAATCTTGGACTATTAGTAATAATATATGAAAAATCTCTCCAGTGCACTTCCATTCCCAGATAACAAGGACTGTATTTATGAAGGCTGTTTCCAGAATTTAATAAGTTGTCAGAAACCACAGAAGTTACTGGGCAACTAGTCTCACTAAGGATCCCAAGTTGCTCACCATAGCAGGCAAACTCATACAACTCAGTGGTCAGCAGGAACAAAAACAGCTAGGAAAAGCAGTGTTGTGCCACATTCTAAGAATTTCAAATCTTTTTTTTACCATAGAGATTTGTGAGATTCCTACAGCAATGCTGATGCCATGGCATCTCTTGGAAGAGATGTGATAACACTTTCCACTGTCTCTGTTCCTCCCATCATCCTGTGCGTTGCCAGCAGAAAGCTAGAAGCCCTAATTGTTATGTGTGGTCCATGCACACAAGAAGTCCTCCATGTAGTCCCCCAGCTTTTTACTCACATGCACGCAGGGGTCCTTGCAGCAGAGCACCCAAGATCACACCTGCTCCACACTCCATAAAATCTGTGGATGGCCAGGGGTAACTCCACACACCCAGGGAAACCCTGGTTTCCTCAGATTTGTTAGGGCCACAAAAGATTAGCCCTACCTAATAAACTCTCTGTCTGGATCACATCTGCAGAGCAGCCAGATGTGGCCTTCACATATATGGGGGATTGACTGCTCACCTTTCTAGCATCCTCAGATCCCAGTGCTGGAAACGCGTCTCTCTCATTTCATACACTGCCAATTCTCCAGGCTGTTCAGAGTCCACCGTTGTGATGGGTATAACTACAGCCTCAGGAATGTATACATCTTAATAACAAGCTACAACAATGTGAAGAATCTCCAGTAATTGTTTGTCTCTTGGGCATCACTGCAGAATAACTGCAAACTTGAAAGGGGAATTCACATGTCATGTTCTTCCCATGGCACTTCACTTGTACTTATCCCTGGACAACTTGAATATGTGAAGCTGCTGCCTTTAGGTTATCGCTTGATTAGTCACCAGACAGCATTGCCACTTGGTGCATCAGGCGATGCTGGCTAGTGATAAACCTGTCAAGGTTCTGCTATTACCTCTCTCAGCAATGTCTGTAATATAAATCAAATGCATGAGTTCATACCCAGAGCCCATTCACAAGCAGCTGATGGACTGGATATTTACATCTAGGAAGTAGCCTCTCTCTCTTCTATGTGAGTCATATCCCACTATAGTGTATTAAGAACCCCTGGGCAGGGGAAAAGAGATAGGCAGTCTGTAACTGGGTTCTATGGAACAAATTAAATGATTTGTCATTTGGGACACAGTCTGGTAAAGGGAGAAGCTACCTGCCATCTTTGAATTTAACACAGGAAGATTTAGGCCCCTCACATGTCTTCTCCAAAGGTATCCTTTTACTCTTCCCCACATAAATAAATAGGTTACATTCACTTCTGTGTGAAAAGCTGTGCATTTGGGGGCAATACAATGATGTGGGGAAAACACTGACTGCTGGCTTGGAACCTGGAGCTCCATCTTCCACTAAAAAGGGACCCCATAGGAGGAAAGTACAATATGTCTTTATGAGCAGAGGATACTGCATCAATAAGCACAACCCTCTGCCTAGATCCCCCAATAAACAGTTCCTCTTTCAATAAACATCCCACACATCACAGTATGAATGTGTCACTCAGGGCTCTTTTTGTAGCAGGAACTCCTTTGCATATTAGGTGACACACCCCTAATGTAGCCAATCCTCCAAGAGCTTACAGTAGCCCCTGTAAGAAGAGCTCTGTAAACTCTTGGAGGATTGGCTACATTAGGGGGTGTCGCCTAATATGCAAAGGAGTTCCTGCTACAAAAAGAGCCCTGTCACTCCTTAGAATGTAAAAAGTAATAGCAGAATGAAGAGAGATACAGGCTGGAGGCTGTCTTCTCTTATGTGTTGTTGCAGGCAGCAGCTAGGGAGGTTCACTAATGGCTGCCACCACTCTGGTATGGGTCTTCTTGGGAGGGCCCAGAGCACCCACCCTACCCCTTTTTACAGGGCTTTTAACAACAGGCTTCCCCTTGTACGTGATCAAATGAGGCATGAGGACCCAGACAGAGTAACAACTAGTTTTATTAATAGATTGAATAACAACTTTAGATTAATATCAAGTAAGAAAAATGAACCAAGTAGAGACAGGTAAATCAGTAAAATAATAAATCCTAACGTGTCTGTCTACACAGTCCTAGCCTCCCCTAGGTGCCTGTTCACAGTCTAACTCACCCCTCTTTGGATGAGGGATCCCTCTATCTGTAGCAGCTTCTACCAGCCCTGCTCCCTGAGAGAGAGAACACCCTCCCACTGTGGGCAAGGCCTTTTATCTCCTCTTCCCAGGCACCACCCTCTGTTCCCCTGCTGGTGTAGTTTACTCTCCAAAATCTTCTGTTACCCAGTCACAGGGTCCAGAGGCAACCTAGGAAATGTAGGCCCTGATGACTACTCCAATACTAGGGTTGCCAAGTCGACTTACTGTGAAAGTGGGGCTCCATCAGGAGTGTCCCTGCACGTGCGCACTTTGCACACACGCGCCACGATGACGTCACCAGAAGTGACGTCATCATGTCATCCATGTTGGGGGCGGGGCGCCATGACTCAAGGGAAAACCATAGAGTTTTCCCTTAATTCACAGAGTGCTCCCCCACAACATGGCCAGTGTGATGATGTCACCTCCGGGTGACATCATCATGCTGGGGATGCCCTCCAGCAGGGGGTGGAGCTTCCCCCAGGGCCCAATCCACCACCGGTGGGTAATGGGCCTCCCGGGCAGGAATTTACCTGCCCCCAGTGGGGCTTGGCAAGCCTATCCAATACAGGCTTCCCTGGAGCCACTAGACTGCCCCACTAGGCCCATGATCATGACGTGTTATGAATTTGCATCTGTTTAGTGCCTTTGGGGAGGGGTGGAACTTGACTCCATGACAAAATCAATTATCTATGTGCATCACACAGTAATGATAAAATACAACTCCTGTTGATTTAGCAGTTTTTGTCACTTAGTACCTGAGTGACTTCTGCCTCCAGGAAAAAAAAAATTACTTTTTCCTTTCATGACCGTTGTATGCAAAAAATGGTGCCTAATTCCCACTAAGCTATGGATGCATCTCAGGAAATTTCTTCTTCAGTACAGAATTCTTAAGGCAATAAAGAATTCTTAGCTGCTACAGAAATTGCATTTATCAGCAATTATTCAAATTCTTTGAAAGTTGCATGACACTAAAGGATTGCTTTAAAAAGGAAAAAAAGCATAAAATGTTATTTTAGGAGCAATCCTAAGCAGGTCAACTCAGAATCCTACTCAGTGCTTTTTAATGGGGTTGACTCCCAGGATAGTGCTCTTAGAATTCCACTGTTAGGCTGCGGTCACACACACTAAATAATCCACTTTCAGACCACTTTCCAACTGGACTCTGCCAGTTCACACAGTAAAATCCAGTTGGGAAGTGCACTGAAAGTGGATTGAAAGTGGATTATTTAGTGTGTATGACTGCAGCCTCAGTGTCCTTTGTTTGTAAAAACACTGGGAAATTGGTTTATCTGAAACTTTCGTGACTTTATGCTAGACATTTTACAAAACTCTGATTTTTAAAATAAACCAGTCGCAAACACACACAGTCAGTTTCTCAGTTGACAAAGAGATGGTCCCTCCAAAAAATATGTCCCTAAAATTTGGTCCAACACTGGAACTAATATCTAATTTACTAAAAGTATTGTGGTTAAATTATTAATCAATGAAATGACTGTGCAAATGTCATTCACTACATAAGTGATTAGGACATTCCAGACAACCTTTGTGTGCCTGGAATATTATCATATGTTCTTCATTAAGAAGATCAGAAACAAAGTGACAGATAGCTTTCCTATTTCTCAAATGTGTTGTGTTCTAGGTCAGTTATTCTCAAACTGGGGTCCCCTGGAGCCTGCAAATGTAGTCTAGAAAGTCGATGAAATATCTTTTTTGTGCACTCCACATAACGTGAAAACAGTCTTATCATCGTTCTAGGAATGAGAGCTGGGGAACAGGGCAGAATCATCTTGGGAAAACAGGACAGAACGATATAAATATAATTTTATTTTAATTAATTTTAATTACCTTTTATGTTGCCTTTCCACCCTCTTTCAAAGAGCAAGAGCTCACAGAACTGCGGCCCCTGCAGTCACCCAGCTTCCAGATCACACCAGATTGCTGGATTTCAACAGCTCAGCCCTAAGAATTCTAATTAGCTGACTGGCAGGTCAGTCTCCATAGTTACTTCTAGTATAAAATTGAACTGGTTTTCATTCTTTTTAAAAATGTAAAGTACTTCACTGGAGAGAGAAGAGATAGAGTGCACATTATACACCTATAGACAATAATAGTCAGTGATGGTTTTTCACCAAATACTGTAATTTCAGGTTTGTATGATGTTGATCTCCTGTTTCTGAACATTTTTTCCAAGTCCCCCCCCTCGCTCATTCTGATGGCTTCTATCAAGAAGTAATTGACTTTAATAACAAAGTTTCTTGGTATGGTGCAAAGTCCCTTCCACTCAAAGGGTGAGACTGGTTAGAGCATGAGTCAGGACTTTTTGAGTTGTGGCCCTGTAGAACAAGCTATCCTGTGATAACTGACCTTGTAAGCCATGTACAGACAGGTTGCCATTTGCCCAGTAAGGGCAGGGGATCCCCGGGTTTTGTGGGATCCTGCCTGCTGCCAGTCAGCTGGCTGGCTGGAGGGAATTCCCCCTCCCCCAAACAGCAACGTCACACTTGACGTGTCTTTATCACTTGGAAGTGATGTTGGCACATTGGCAACATTGGGGGGTGATGCTCTGGGTTTGGGGCAAAATTCTATGGGTTGATGCTGATTTCACCACAGAGTTTTTTCCCCCAAAACCAGACCAATACCCCCAAAGTGCTGACATCACTTCTGGGTGATGCATGCACATTGTGTGTGACATCACTGTTTGGGGGGAATGGGGGTGATGTCACTTCCCACTCCTGGAATGTCCCCCCACATCCCCCGCCGGCGGGTAAAACAGATCTGGCAACCCTAAGGCAGTACAACATTTTCCCCTAAACTTGCTTTTAAAGTGTAACTGAAATGAGCCTTGCTGTATTGTTCTGAGGATGTGAGACTCAACATTTCCATGGGCCATTAATAATTAGCTGCACATGCTTTGAAAAGAACTGTCCAGGGAGCAGTGTGTTTGGGAAAGGGGAAAGGAGAAAGTTTGAGAGTCCTCCCCTGAAAAAATTAAATCAACAAGAGAGTTGTTAAAGTTTGCGAAATGCTGTTCTAGGTCACACTGTCTTCAGACCCTATCCCATGATATGATCATGTTGTTCTCAAAATCTACTGCAAAGCATGGGGTTTCTACAACATACAAGGAGACGATATTGAGACTTCCAATGAAAAACCACCCACATTCACTATATGTGCCTATGTATTGAAGGAGAGAGTCAAAGACAGTCAGAGCTTAAGAACATAAGAGAAGCCAATGTTGAATCACGCCAATGGCCCATCCAGTCCAACACTCCGTCACACAGTGGCCAAAAATACCAGGTGCCATCAGGAGGTCCAGCAGTGGGGCCAGGACACTAGAAGCCCTCCCACTGCTGCCCCCTCCAGCACCAAGAATAGAGTGCATCACCTGCCCCAGACTGAGAGTTCCCATCTATACCCTGTGGCTAATAGCCACTGATGGACTTCTGCTCCATATGTTTATCTAATTCCCTCTTGAAACTGTCCATGCTTGTAGCCGCCACCACCTCCTGTGGCAGTGAATTCCATATGCTAATCACTCTTTGGGTGAAGAAGTACTTCCTTTTATCTGTTCTAACCCGACTGCTCAGCAATTTCATGGAGCTTCTGACTGACTGCAGAGGTACCACCTCCACATACACACACACTGTAGGTTGGCTGCAAATAACCTCTGTAACATTTTATTCCTAACTTGGGAGAGGAAAAAACTCCAAATTTACTATTGAGCAATCACAACTTACAGCTGCAGGAACCTTTACTAGGTCTCTAAACCCAAAATAACTTAAAACACAGAGAACAAACCCGTAAAAAATTAATCCAGATCTTGCAATAGCTTAGAGATCTATATATTTTATTGAAGTGACCTGCAAAAGGCCATCCTCAGGCACCCATGGTAACAGTCCTATTGAACAACAAAAATTCTAAGACTCCAAGACATCCCACTAATGAGGATCTGATTGATTATTCCACAGCAAGTAATTTCCTTCAGTACAACCAATGAGATGTTTTAAGAGAAAAATCTGGCCTTTTAGCTCACCAATAGTGTAGTATCTCTTCAGCTCCCCCCGCCGTGGATTGCGTCGTTGAGTATTTGTGGTATTATTCTGCTCCTCTTCAGAAGTCGTTGTGCTAATTACCGATGTTGGCTTAGTAGGGTGGAGTGCCTGTGGAGCTCCTGGTGCCAGAGGGTCAAATCCTGCTGCAGTGATATCAATAGATTGGGATTTCTTCTTCAGCCTGCAAAGAAAAGAAATTGTGCTGTTGAAGCCTGATTCACAGCTATGTGGTTTCTCTTGCTTTACAGAAATGCGGGGGAAATGTTCACATGTTAGTATTGTTGTTAGAGGACATGCAATGTGGGATCCAAGAACCACTGTGGAATGCACTCAACATCTACATAATAATGAAATCATTATGATAAAGAGCTAACTTTGTACATTAATTGCTTTCTAAACCTTTTCTGGTTTGAGCAGATATACCTTCTTCACTTCATTTTATTTATTAAAAACATTTTTATGTTGCCTTTCCACCCAACCCTACGACTACCAAGGTGGCGGACAATCAAAAACATTAAAACAAGCTCTCTCCCCTTCTCTCTCAGCAACTAAAAGTGATTAAACAAAACACATCAATGGGAAGTGGGGTCATGGGGGGGGTTAGTGAGGGAACACCAAACAAAACAGAAAAGTCTCTACCCAGTGGAGATACACAGTGATAGGGACACACAAATCTTCCTGTGGAGGCAAGGCCATACTGTAACTGGTACCACAACTGATAAGGCCTTTCTTGGGTTGCTATTGCTACCATCTAGCATCAGATAATGCAGACGATACCACTCTGATGGCAGAAAGTGAAGAGGACCTAAAGAGCCTCTTTCTCAGGGTGAAAGAGGAGAGCGCAAAAGTGGGCTTGAAGCTCAACATCAAAAAAACTAAGATCATGGCATCTGGCCCCATCACTCCTTGGCAAATAGAAGGGGAAGTCGTAGAAGCAGTGACAGACTTCATGTTCCTAGGATCCCAGATCACTGCAGATGGTGACTGCAGCCATGAAATTAAAAGACGCCTGCTCCTTGGGAGGAAAGCGATGGCAAACCTAAACAGCATGATAAAAAGCAGAGACATCACCTTGCCAACAAAAGTCCGCATGGTCAAAGCAATGGTATTCCCCGTAGTAATGTATGGCTGCGAGAGTTGGACTATAAGGAAGGCCGAGCGCCGAAGAATAGATTCTTTTGAACTATGGTGCTGGAGAAGACTCTTGAGAGTCCCTTGGACTGCAAGGAGATCAAATCAGTCAATCCTAAAAGAAATCAACCCTGATTGTTCCCTGGAAGGCCAGATCCTGAAGCTGAAGCTCAAATACTTTGGCAACCAAATGAGAAGGGAGCATTCACTGGAGAAGACCCTGATGCTGGGAAAGATTGAAGGTCAAAGTAGAAGGGGACGACAAAGGATGAGATGGTTAGACAGTGTCATCGATGCAACGAACATGAAATGGAGCAAACTTCAGCGGACAGCGGAAGACAGGAGGGCCTGGCGTAATTTGGTCCATGGGGTCGCGAAGAGTCGGACTCGACTGTGCGACTGAACAACAAAAGCATCAGATAGTGGGGGCACCCAAAGCAAGACTCCTGAAGATCATACTTGTTGGGTAGGTACATATGGAAGTAGATAGTCTTTAAGGTATGCTGGTCCCAACCTGTACAAGGAGCCACCAGGAAGTATACCACAATTTTGTGTCTTTTCAGTACAATAGCATCATATCTGTCTCATAATTTGAAGGAAACGTGCCCTGAAATTCACCACTCAATTAAAGAGCACATTATAGGTTCCATATTTAACAGCCACTTTTGTGTGGAGACCTGCTGTTTAACACCTAAGCAGTATTCTTCTCCCCCTCCCCCTTTTTGAAAAGCAAGTTCCAGTCTTCCCAAGATAAACTGACAACGTAATCTTACCTTTTCATTCCACCTCTTCAGTCACATCATTCTGGTGTCTTATCTTTCCTTTCTTTAAATGTGTTCAAGTTTTGAACAGTTCCACAGCAAGACAGGATGAGAAAAGCATCTCATCCTCCAAAGCTGGAAGAGTCTCTCTCTGGGATCATGGAAAACTGCTGCCACTTAGAATAGATAATATTGGGCGAGATGAAGTGGCTTCATATGTCAAACTGCCAAGATTCTTCCTCCCAGTAAAGTAGGAAGAAGAAGCAATGTGGAATGTTCCTCGCAACAAATGGTTGCATTCAGAACTGCTAAAGTTTCAAAAATTTGATGGATGGATGTGAGAATTACTGGAACGCTAGTGAAACAGGGTAACAGACTGCTTTAAAAACAACATATGCTCAATGGCCAGGAATCTGGATTCGGAAATACAAAGCAGATATTTGTGCACTAGAAAAGCTGGTTGTTGAGGGCCTTGGACTACAGATTTTAATCAAGCTCTCTGCTGAAAATAGAAAGGATGATTTATATAATGCATCCAAGATAAAATTTTCAAAGTCCTCTTTGTAGTTTAGGGACATAAATCCTATCTTGAAAAACCAATTATAGTCTAATTCACACCATACAACTTTATGGACTCTGGCCTCAAGACTACTGTGTTTTACCAATGGGTGCATATACTGCGGTGAAGTGGGGGGGGGGAGGTATATGTGAAAGAACTGAAGGTTGTGGCCATTGGTGGCACTACCATGTGGTGAGGTGAACAGTGGCATAGTTGGCGGGAGGCATCTTCACCACCTTGCCATTGTCACAACCATGTTGCCTCACTGCTCACATCCCAGCCAGGAACTAGAAAACGGAATACTTCTGACTCCCCAGTCATCCCTAAAGATACCCAGGGATTGAGGGGAGAAGGGCCATTAGTTGCTCCAGCTCAGAAACAGGAGGTGGGGGGCGGTGGCCTCAAATGGTATCCATATTACACTGCCATGGCCTACTGCAAATTGCATCCTGTGTGCGAAACCAGAAATTAAAAATAGAACAATGGAAAATCCCTAATGTGTTGGGGATAAGACCTGGTAGTTTGGACCTACGGGGAGAAATCTGGATGAGGGAGAATTCCAGAAGCATCCCTGCTTTTGTTAGGACAACTAAAGGAAGGTGTGCTGTTATTAATCAAAAATTAACAACAGTCAAATCAAAGTACCTCATATAAAGCAGCCAAAGGCTTGCTATATTTATGCTCATGATACAAAAGGGATGGCAAATGCAAGTAACTGAACAAAGGAACCTTCTGTCTCATATTTTTAGCATGGCTGTAAAATCATAAAATGTTCCCTTACACCATATCTTACACATAGAGACTTGATTCACACATTTAGAACATGCCCTTGGTACAATCCTTTGATGAGTGTACCAGTTTCATATCCAATAGGAGGGACCACAGGCTTTAATATCTGGGAAGGAAAAACCCCCTCCCTGTACATGGAAAACTAACACATCACAAAGCATGCCAAGCTAGACGCATATATCCTGATATGTAGGAGCATTCCAATATGTGAGTCGCTATCTGTGCTTTGAAATGGTATAGCCTGGAGTGGACCATACCACCTTTTTTCTTGAACACTGAATTGGCTCACAGATATCATGCATTTTAACCCATCGTGTTACTTTTCTTTATGGGGGCCATCCTCCTTTAAATGTTGCCTGTGTTTCCTTCCTTCCTTCCTTCCTTCCTTCCTTCCTTCCTTCCTTCCTTCCTTCCTTCCTTCCTTCCTTCCTTCCTTCCTTCCTTCCTTCCTTCCTTCCTTCCTTCCTTCCTTCCTTCTCCTGACAGGTCAGGATCCATGGCAGGGTACAACAATAACTATAAAGTACATTAATACTGTACATATGCAAACATTTAAAAAAGTAAACTCTAGAACAATAAATACAAGTAAACTACATTAAAATAACCAGTAAAACAAAAGTCTTCAATCTGAAAATCAATCATCTTGCACAGATTCAAACTGCCCCAAGAGCTCTCTGAAATATTTTAAGCCAGAGTTTATGAAATTCCTAGCTAACTGCTACTATTCAATATACCAAGGACTTCAGTGGTAAAATTTACATCTTTTTATAGAATTATACTTTGTATGGCTTTGACTCCAATTTCCCACAGTGCTTTAAACTTGATTACCCCCCCAACAATTCTTTTCTCTACCACTGAGCTGCGCTCTTCCTCAGACTTTTGCCTATATACTCAAGGCATTTTGTGGTGGAAGAAAGGCAGACATGAGTTTAGTATGACTACAAGCAGGATTTTCAGCTATGCCTTCGCATGATTTATTACTGGCTTTGTTCTTGCTATCAAAACATTTGCAAGACTTTAATTAACAGAGCAGTACATTGCACTAACCACCTGCCCATAGTCATGTCTGTGTGATGCTTACTTCGGGCTATCAATAATTTAGCAGCCTGACTCTGTTTCTCCTCTCTTTGTAGCGATTCAACGATATTGCCATTCCTCACCCAAGGCAGAAATGTGATTTCTTGATGAGATTTTACCATCCCTAAACAAAAAGGCTGGTACAACTCTTATGAACTCTAACTCAGTCCTTGGAAATTACATGTCCAAGTTTGTTGTTGCAAAGACAGAAACAGTTCCCTTAATAAAAGCGAGAACAGATCCATTAGCACTGAATCTAATGCATTAGCATTAGGCTCTTTTTCACCACTCATTTTATTAATACTTTGGGACAAACTAGAAGATACAACATCCCGCTGCCATTTTACCTCTGGAATTCCCTTACTTTAGAAATGCCACAGTGTTTGTAAAGTGAGGGAATGACAGAGGTAAAATGGCATTGTTGAACCTGAGGACACCCCTATAGACAAGTGGGGAGAAATCACAACCCAGCATCTCCGGAAAACCTATGAAACTTGGGGATGAGTCAATAGACAATGAGCTGCAATCTTGCCACCTCTGCAAGATGTCAGGGAACTCAAATGCGGATTTGCTATGTGAACATGAAAGGAAAACTCTGTTACATCTGCAGTATCACAACTTTACTTTGCATCCTCTCTCAAAATTTTTGGGGACCAGTGCTGGCCAATCCATGACACTTGCGATGGGGGCTGACTTTTTGACAGTGAATTGCTCTTCCCCTGGCCGCGTGGTACAGTATAACTCACCATCTGGGCTGGATCTATCCCCACCACTGAAAATGACTGTTGCCCTTTTCAGACATTACAAAGACATACATCAGGAGCCTGCCAATCACACATATAGGTAGTGCACACTAACCATGATTCAAGTTATGGTTATGCACACTAACCATGATGGGTGCACACTAACCATGATTAAGACACGCTGCACGAAATCCTGCTTTTTCAGGGTTCTGGTTCATGTGTACCAAAGCAACAGACAACATAGCAATCACATGTATCAGGAAAATCTATGCACAGCTGCCGTTCTCCTGGTACCTGGATGTGTATTGAGAGTAAGGACAATCATTATGCTATGGCTCCAACTCATGCGGTGAGTTGTACTAAACGACTGGTCAGAGAGTGGAAAACTTGTGACAAGAAGGCTGAATCCCACTGAGAGCATAACATATAAGCCAGGTTTCATTCAGCACTTTTACTGTTCAGTACATGGGGAAGGTATACGAAACCCAGAAAGTCTGCTCAGGCTACAGAAATGTTAAATCCATGTCAATCGAAGTCCTAATTAAGCCAGGGGGATCCCATTAATGGTCTGCTAACTCTAGGATGTAGGAGTATTGCACTGTGTGGGCTCTTAGAGCTCTGAAGGGGTGGCTGCAATCCATCCTCTCTATATTGTCCTTCAGAAACCGCCATAACCAGCCAGTTATGAGCAGGGCATCAAGCCTAGCTATTGTACCAGCTGTGTGAAGCAGGAAACAGCTATCAGTACACTAATTAAAATAACTCAGGCCAAGAAACAGTGAAGTGAGATCGTTAGGAGGACATCAGTTTCAATATTTTCAGGGTGAACACTCTGTTTGTTTGTTTTTGGACAGCTAAATAAGTCTTCAGTAAGAGGAATGTGTGAGTAAACAAGGTCCAGTCCTGCTATTTCAGCCATGCCAGCCTGGGGAGCCAGGTTGCCAACTCTGGATTGACAAATTCCTAGAGATTTTGAGGGTGAAGCCTGGGCATGGTGGGATTTAGAGACGGAAGGGAGTTCAGTGGGGTATAATGCTAGAGCCCACCTTCCAAAGCAGCCATTTTGCCTGGAGATCACTTGTAATCACAGGAAATCTCCAGGCACCACCTGAAGGCTGGCAAGCCTACTGGGGAGGGACTATAGCACAGTGGTAAAGGATATACTTGGCATGCAGAAGGTCACAAGTTCAGTCTCTGGGCTCTCCAGTTAAAAGGATCAGGTAGGTGATGTGAACAACCTGAGATCCAGGAGAGCCACTGCCAGTCTGAGTAGGTCATACTGACCTCGATAGACCAGTGGCCTGACTCAAAACAAGGCAGATTCTTCTGTGTATTTCATGCAAGCTAGATAGTTCTCAGATATATAGTTAACTTTTGTCTTGAGTAACCAGATGTTATGTTTTTGGACAAACTGGGATGGGAGAAGGATGCACATGGGTAATGCTAGTTTTTATAAAATCAGATGGAGACAGAACAAAACCCCACCACCTAAATACATCTTGAAAGTTGCATTAATAACACCCAGCATATTGGTTGCTGAAAAGAAAACCAGATTTAAATCATTTTGTTGTAAAAATAGAATCTCCTGGGAAATGGGAATGTGTGCTCCAAGTTGAAATTTGATTAAATTGCCCATGCCTCCAGTACCTGTAAAGCTGTGGAATATAAATGGAAGTTTAATGTATTATTTTATTTGCAGGGTTAACAAGGCTTTTCCATTCCCCTGAAAGTTATTATATAAAAGGTCTTACCATACACAGAGGATGTAAGAGAAAAATCAGTTACCCTGAAGATAGTGGGGTTCTCGTTGCAATCATGTACCCGCTACAGTTTGTGAATCCCCCAAATATTGCCCCCTCATTCATGTAAATATAGGAGTAATGCAAAAAGTAACTTAAATGAAAAGGTGTCAAGGAAACAGGAGTTACCCTTGTTTATAATAACGTGTTCTGTACAATCTTTATAATGTCTTTAAATTACTGTTTTTGTACATTAACAGGTGGAATTAACCATTGATTTTTAGTCTTCAAGTGAGTTGTATTAATCATCATATCCCAGATTACAGTGCCAAGACCTGCTCTTTTCCATCTTTGTGAAAGCTGTTAAAAGCTCACTGACAAGACAAGAAATCTTTGGAAAATAAACCCCTGACTAATGACAGGACTGCCCTTCACTAATTTTTCAGTTGTCTTGTGTTGTTGTTTTTTGTACAATGATCTGATCTTGTCAGTCACAGAAACCAGCAATCCTAGTGGTTGATTCTCCACTCTGCACAAGTATGTGTCTGTCTGTGCCATCTTATGCAGACTTACTCCATTCTAAGTCCAGTAGCTTCAATAGGCTTAAGAGGATGCAACTTTGCTTATGTTGTGTGCATTTAATTACTTAGCAGCCTTATACCCTGCTTAGAATCATAGAGTTGAAAGGGATCTCCAGGGTCATTTAGTCCAACCCCTGCACAATGCAGGAAATTCACAAATACCTCCCTCCCACACCCCCAGTGACCCCTGTTCCATTCCCAGAAGATGACAAAAAACCTTCCAGGATCTCCAGCCAAACTGGCCTGGAGAAAAATTGCTTCCTAACCCCAAAGTGGTGATCAGCATTTCCCTGGGCATGTAAGAAAGGGCCACAAGAACTAAGTAAGCACTGATGCAACCCTTCCTGCCCTCCGTCTCATGATCTGCCTAAGTTCACACAATCAACATTGCTGTCAGATGGCCATCTAGCCTCTGTTTGAAAACCTCCAAAGAAGGAGAGCCCAACACCTCCTGAGGAAGGCTGTTCCGCTGAGGAACCGCTCTGTCAGGAAGTTCTTCCTAATGTTTAGCCAAAAAGTCTTCTGATTTAATTTCAACCTGTTGGTTCTGGTCTGACCTTCTGGGGAAACAGAAAACAACTCTGTACCATCCTCTATATGACAGCCCTCTGCACAAAATCTATGCCATCTCTATGTATGATCGCTGCGATCTTCCCCATTTGAACTGAGACATTTTCAGGAAGGGTGGGATATATTACATGACTAATAATGCAGTCCTAAACAATGAGAGCCAGCTTGGTGTAGTGGTTAAGAGCGGTGGACTCTAATCTGAAGAACCAGGTCTGATTCCCCATTTTTTCACTTGAAGCCATCAGGGTGGTCTTGGGTCAGTCACAGTTCTCTCAGCCCAAAAAATAAACATAGCCAGCCACAAAAAGAGCTAGAATTTCAGGCTGCCAGACAATCTTCGGATCTCCTGGTTACACTACACCTGCTACCATATGATAATTAATTAATTAGATTAGTCCTAAACAGTTACATCCTTTGAAATCCACTGAAATCACTGGGTTTAGGATTGCATAGTAAGTCCAGAAGTGTCAGGGGAAATGATGGCTCCATTAGAGCAAAGCTTTTGTCTGATTCTGGTAGAAAACTACTAACTGACTTCCAAGAGAGCTACCAAGCAACCGTATCTAGCTCCTGGGCTCAAACATGAATAAAAACTGGTGTTAGAATCCTTCCTCTTCCATTCCACTTTAGGCTGGATAACAGATAGCAAGTTTAAACGCTTCCTCCATGGGGAAAATGATGTGTTTGTTTATTTATTTAGGAAGTACCTAAAGCTATTAGGCATTTTATAATGATAAAAAATGAGGCAGAGCCCTTTCCTGGTCTTACGATCTACTGGTTACTGAACACGTGAACGTAAAGTGTTTTGATTATTCTCAAACGCTATGGATTTATTTGTTTGTTTGACAGATAACATATCAGAGAGACTGCAAAACTAAAATCCCATTTGCAGCCGCATTGGTATATGTCTGAACATTGGACATGTATCCATTCTATCACATTCTTTTCCTGGACAGAACAGTCAGCTTTAAGTCCAATGGCACCTTAGAAACCAACAAGATTTTGAGGCTATGAGCTTTTAAGAGTCAAAGCTCCCTTGGTCAGATATTTTTGACTCTCAAAGCTCAAACCCCCAAGCTGTGTAGGTCTCCAAGGTGCTACTAGACTCAAATCTAGCTCTCCTCCTGCAGACCAGCACACCTACCCCCTGAAACAATCTTCCTGGATTGAGCATCTGGTGTTATTTCTTATGTTTCAGATTCAGGCAATCATTCAATCATACAGTAAAGCCCAACAGTACCTACTGGACAGCTTTTCTGTCATGGCACAAACCTTTTCAACCGGGTATAGTTTCTCTTCAATTCATAAAATGTGAAATTAGAGATAGCAATCAGTATTTTGAAAATAGCTGCACAGTCCTCTCTTCAATATTTCTTATATTATGATTGGCTGACAGGTATATTGCATAGAAGGAACATTTTAAAGTAAATAAGCATTGTGCTGCTTCGATAATAACTCATTTCAGTTTCACCCACTCCTTTTGTGCTGACAAAAGCTTTTCCGTGTTAAGATTCTCTTGTATGCATGAATCTTTTGGCTTTTGTAAAATTCAAGCTTGAACTCTGCATAACGAGAGACAGAGACACAGTTTTCATTTATACACTGATAACATTTCCTGTGAGGGGGCGGGATAGCTCTGAATCAGAAGGCTTCATGGTTTTTATAATTTCCACACATTGGACCAGGTGCATGCAATGAAGGTAAGTAAAGGGAGTCTCTTATAGCTTTTCTTGGTATTCCAGGGGCTGAAAGGTTTGGATTCTGCAATCTCTCAGCAGAAGGCACTGATGGCTGTGAATCTTTCCCATGTTCCCCTCCGCCCAAAAATCCTTTCCAATCCTTGCAAGGTGTATGTGGTGTAACAGCCACATGGACCAGAGTGGTAGGGGAAGGAAGGGGACAAAATTACCCGTTCTTCCACTTCCCCTAGTGCCACTCCACTGACAATAGACAGAGGAGAGATTTCACCCCATTTCCCCTTTGGCCTCCCAACCCATGTAGCTATTGAACCGCATGGGTCCCACAGCTATTGAAACTCACATGGGAAAGTTTATTCCCAGGATCGGAAAGTAAGTGTGGAGAGAAGAGAATGTGGGATAGCTTTATTTATTTATACATTTATATCCCGCTTTTCCTCTAGTTCAAGGCGGCTTACAATAATAGTTAAAACATTTTCAGTTTAAAAACAAAAATAAAATAACAAACCCCACATCTCTCCTCTCCCCCTCCCGGCGAAGATGCATGCCAATTCAAACACCTTCAAAAGCCCTGGCAAACAGGCAGGCATGGTGGTGCCTCCTGAGGGGGCCCCTTGCCTTTCCAGGGAGCCCATCCCACAGGTCTGGAAAAGGCACGGGCACTGATTAATGTCAGACAGGCCACCCTAAGTGGTGGGATAACTGACAGATGGTTGCCTGAGGTCCACAGTTGGTACACAGAGATATACGGAAGGAGATGGTTCTTTATGATTCTTACATCTGCAGATTTTGGGATCCACCCTAAGGTTTCTTCACTCCCTTCAGATTAGGAAGTTAAAGGTTCACTCCTTTTCCAGGACTAACAAATTCTTCTTTTGGCCACTTCAGGGCAGCCGTCCCCACATGGGACAGAGAACCTCTAGCTTGTCCCATAAAAGCAAGCTCCCAAAATTGTTGGCTTCTCCCAGCCTGCTCTGCCTTGGGAGCTTCACTCAGGACAGTTGTATATCTTCTCCCAGCTGTTGTCCCTGCTCTTTGACTAAGGCTGCTTCTTCCCCACCAACAGCTCCCTTCCCAGCCATCTTTACAGTTATGTGACTAAGTCCTCTTTCATTCCCCATGTAGAAGCATCCTTGCCTTTCTCACCCCAACTTGGCTGACACATGACCAGATCACATTGCTACAGGATGTCCTGGTGAGGCAAGATTCTGGATGGCATAAGAACAGCCCTGCTGGATCAGACCAGTGGTCCATCAGCTCGTGGCAGTGCTCCGCTGGGTCGGCCAGTGGGCTGGGAAAGGTGGGGGGGCTGCTGGGAGCAGGGGGTGGGGTTTGCTGCATGTGCCCACCCCCTGAGCTCCTTACTTCCGGAGCTTCGCTCCTATGTGCTCCTGCAGGAAATGACCCCTGGATAGACCTATCCTCCATGAATCTATCCAATCCCCTTGTGGCCATCAGAGCAGATCCTCTAGGTCTGAGCAGTGTTGGGAAACTTCAAACAGCCATCTAGAAAACAGCTGGCCTCTCAAGGGTGAGGAGATGCTGGTAAAGGAGGGGGGCAACCTGTGCTGACAAGGAGGCAATGAGCAGAGGACTGGCAGGGTGGAGATGATAGCAGCAAACACTCAGGAGCATGCACATGGCTGGAAATCAGTGGAGCAGCTGGGAATCAGTGGAGCAGCTCTCAGCTGTTGGTTGCCGGACTGGAGGCAGCTACAGCAGGAAAAGCCATGGGAAGGGCATGAGAAGACTGTACTAGACACTGAGGTATAAGAGATGGCACAGGAGAGAAGGCCTGGGAGATGAGCACAGTGGGAAGGCTGAGGTTTAAAGAGCCAGCTCCCAGTGTGATGTCACAGCACATTTGTCACACCTCTTTTAAAGCTGGCTATGCCTGTGGGGGGTAACTTTGCATTGACATGAATGTCACTGTTCCCAACTGATGCAACAACCTCTACATCTCTCACCGGGTCTTCAACCCTGATCAGAACCCAGTCCAAGATCGCTACCCCTCTTGTTGGCTCTGTGAGTTACTATTCCAGTGCACATCCTTTGTAATATCATATAAATCTCATTTCTACAGTTATGACACAAGTACATGTTTACTCGGGTGAGGATAGCTGAAGTCTCCCAGTATAATAACATTATTTGCTTTAGTCACCTCCTTTATTTCCTTCTCCATCTCAAAATCAGGCTCAAGGATTTGATCAGGTTGGTCATAGTACACCCCCACTTTGAAGTAACCCTTAGGGCCCAGTATTTCCACAAATATTGCTTCTGCTGGGGAATTAATTCCTCTGATGTGCAATGCAACACCTCCCCCAACCCATCCCTTCTTTGTCCTTCCTACAGATCTTATACACAGGGATGACTCTATCCCACAGATTTTTCCCCATTCCACCATGTTTCTGAGATACCCACCAAGCACTCCAGCTCCCCCATCTTGGCTCGCAGACTGCTAGCAATGGCATATAGACACCAATAACATGTTTCCCTTTCCATCAGCCCTTGCCTCCCTCTGCTCCTTTGCCACCACATATGTTCCTCCTTTGCCATCCTACCCTCACTTTCAAAGTCTGTTATGCTCCTATCAATATTAGCCCAAGTGTTTACACAATCATGCCTGCAGACTGACTTGTCCTGAACCAGAGGTTTTCCAGCTCCTGTCTCCAGATGGATGATCAGGCACTGCCTCACCCTAGACAGGCTACGCAGTGCTGCATTCATGCAGGATCTGTATCCTGGTAGTCTGCAGGCAATCTCATACACAAAATATATATGTAAGAAAGTGACTGAAAAACCGAGAAAACCTTAACATTACACACTCAAACATCTCAGCTTTTGCCACCATCAGTGTACATAGCCGAATTTCAAACTGGGAGGCAAATTGACAGTTCCAAGAATGCAGAAGTTAGACAGAACTCTCAGAAAAGGTAAGATCTGTTATATAAGCGGAAGAGGGGATTGAATAAGAAAGAAAAACATAGGTAGGAGGTTATGTATTAATCTCCAAATTGAGGTTATAGGAAGTAGGGAGCTAGATACCATGGAAGATCTCTGCATGTACAACAATCCTTGCAGAAGTGCTAAGATTACTCCTCCAGCTTTGCTATTGCTAAGTGAAAGTGATTGTATTCCCACTGTCTTTCCCACATGTACGGCACAAGGTATTCCTTCTGATTCAGTTTCAAAACCAAATTAAATGAAATCATGTGAACCATTTGTTGTGCATGCCATATGGACATTGATATTATATATTATATGTTAAATTATATTAACATGAAGTACATTTCCCGTTCTGTGCCTACATCACAGGATACATCCCAGTTCTTTCTCACTTTGTTTTCTGCAAGTGGATGGCTTTTTCTACAGGAAATATTTCAGAATCTAAAATGTCTGGCAAAAGGACTGTTCCAGGGTTTTGTGTATTTGTTTGTTTTGTTTTTGTGATTTCTGACGTGATTTATGATCTGGATATGAACGTCTATGGCTGTTTCCCCCATGTACCAAATGTGAGCACTTAGGGCATTTGCAATAGATGATATTTCTGTTTAGAGCAAATAAGTCATGCCAGTCATCCTGCTTTTGAAAACAACAGTTTCTTTAAGATAAGTAAGGTGATACAACAATTGTATTCACTGCTATATGGTCCAGGATTGATGATGGGTGGTTGCAAGCTGGTAGAAGGCCATGACAGATGGCTTGTTGATAGTTTTTTTCAAGAAGCTGGCTTCAGGGATACCCAGGGCTATTTTTGGGCAGGAACGCACAGGAACAGAGTTCTGGGTGGCTCCTGAGTTGGCCACACCCAGCAGGAACTCATTAGCATAATAGGCCACACCCAGCAGCAGAAACTCATTAGGATTGGCCTAACATGCAAAGGAGTTCCTGCTACAAAAAAAGCCCTGCGTTTTAACAACAAACCAGGTAAACAGAATAAGCAGCAAAAGGTGTGGCTGGATGACCACACTTCTGGTAACATGAAGACGTGGCCTAATATGCTAATGAGTTTCTGATGTTGGGTGTGGCCTATTATGCTGATGAGTTCCTGCTGGGCTTTTTCTACAAAAAAAAAAGCCCTGGGGATACCTATCCTTTTTAAATTAATTTTTATTAAGTAAATAAGTATAACAATTCATAACCATAAGCACTGCATAATCTTACAACAGCACATACATGGATCCCTAATCACAGGAGATACAGGAAGAAAGCCCAACACAAAATGGCCATGACAATTCTTGTTAGTATCTTACTCACCTGAATAATTATTCGGCTAGGATAAAAGGGTGGCTGTTACAGTCAATGGCAACCACCAGTTGTCCAGGGGGCAGGGATATGGGACATCATTGCACAACAGCCTGCCATCGCTTCTGGGGAAAACCCAGAAGTGACATCATGCCTCTCCAGGAGTCACCAGAAACTCTATAGTAAAACCATAGGGTTTCTGATGATTCCTAGAACAGACTGGCCTCAGTTCTGGGTTTTCCTGGAACTGAAATCATACCGTTGCCAATGGCAGGAAACAGGAGCTGGACAAGGGATCCCCCACTCCTAGTGGGAACCTGGGAACCCTAATAATACCTCTATACAGAAGATGCTGTTTACACGTGTGAGTTAATTTAAAATGATATTCATTGTTGTTGCTGATACATTTATTCTCAAGGGCAAGATAGATTATGTTTTATATGACAGGAATTTCAGTTTAAGTAAAAATGAGAATTGGTTAGTTGGTTAGATCAGAGTCTTTTTTATTTTGTTTGACTATCAGAATAATGAAGAAATGGATGGATACATTTTTGGCTGAGTTGTATGTACATTTGACAATCCTTGAACTGTTCTAAATTTCCTTTGTCTGATGTGGTGCTAATAAATGAAGCTTGGCTTATGGAACGCTCTTGGAAGCTTATACCCCCCAAATCATGTTGGTCTCTAAGGTGCTACTAGACTTGAATCTATCTCTTTAAGAGCAAACAAATCTTGAGTCCAGTGGCACCTTAAAGACCAGCAAAGGCAGGGGTCTTTTTTGGGGGGAGCGCACCAGAGCGCGGGAGCTCAGGAGCCAAGCCCCGCCCCCAGCCGGCGTCCCGGGAGTCTTTCAGGCAGCCGAATGTCAATTTCAGCTGCATTATACCCTATGGGCCATTGAAGTCAATGGTGAAAACATAGGCTATATTCTGGGGGCTGGAGGAGAGGGTTTGAGGGAGAGGCTCCAAATTCACAGGGTAGCTGATGGAGCCTCTCCCCAAGATACCCACCAAGTTTCAAGAACATTGGATCAGGGGTCTAATTCTATGGGCCCCTAAACAGGTTGCCCCTATTCCTCCTTTGTTCTCTATAGTGGGGAAAAAATAACTTTTTTTCTCACGATAGAGAACAATGGAGGGAATGGGGCAACCTGTTTGGGGCCCATAGAATTGGACCCACTGGTCCAATGTACTTGAAACTTGGTGGGTATCTTGGGGAGAGGCTCCATCAGCTACCCTGTGAGTTTGGAGCCTCTCCATCAAACCCCCTCTCCTCCAGCCCCCAGAATATACCCTATATTTTCACCATTGACTTCAATGGCCTATAGGATATAATGGGGCCGAATTGCCGCCAAATTTCTTTCATTCCCTCCTTTCCTTCACTCTTTTTCCTCTTTCCCTCCTTCTTCTCTTCTCTCTTTCTTTCCCACCTTCTTCTCTTCTCTTTTTTCCTCCTTTCCCTGTTTCCCTCCTTCTTCCCTCTCTTTCTTTCCCTCCTTCTTTCCTTCTCTTTCTTTCCCTCTTTCCTTCCTTCTTTCCCTCTCTCTACTCTCTCTTTTTCCTTCCCTCTTTCCTCCTTCTGTGGCCCAACTCTCATGAGAAGGAGTTTAAACTTTAAACCCCTTCTCCCTTAGCTCCCCCACCCAGACCAGCTGGGGAAGGGAAGGGGAGGCTTTTGAAGATGCCTCCCCCCCTTTTGCTTCCCCTTCTGACATAACTTCCGGTGATGTCAGGGGCATGGCATATGCTAATAGCCTAATAGCTCATTAGCATACCATATGCTAATGAGCTGCTGCAGCTGTTTTTCTACGAAAAGACCCCTGAGCAAAGGTATATTCAAGGTATAAGAAGAAGAGAGATTGGATTTATACCCCACCCTTCACTACCCTAAGGTGTCTCAGAGCGGCTTACAAACTCCTTTCCCTTCCCCTGCCCACAACAGACACCCTGCGAGGTAGGTGGGGCTGAGAGAGCTCTTGACAGAAACTGCTCTTTTTTCAAGAACAGCTCTTATCAGAACTACGGCTTGCCCAAGGTCATCCAGCCAGGTGCAAGTGGAGGAGTGGGGAATCAAACCCGGTTCTCCCAGATGAGAGTTCATGCACTTAACCACTACACCAAAGTGTACACATACACTTCTTCAGATGCAATGAAATGGAAACAAAAATCACAGTCATACATATAAAGGGTGGGCAGTAAATTAGCATACAAAATAACAAAGATGTTTTTAACAGATCAAAAGAATAACAAGCTTAGTTTATATGGAGTCCAATGGGACCTTTAAGGCCAACAATAACAAGCTGTTAATCTGTTAAAGATATCTTCATTATTCTGTATGCTAATTTACTGCTCACCCTCTGTATGACTGTTATTTCCACGGCTATTTTTGGGCAGGAACGCACAGGAACGGAGTTCTGGCTGGCTCCCAAGTTGGCTACACCCAGCAGGAACTCGTTAGCATAATAGGCCACACCCAACAGCAGAAACTCATTAGGATTGGCTACATTAGAGGTGTGTGGCCTAACATGCAAAGGAGTTCCTGCTACCAAAAAAGCCCTGGGTTTGTTGGCCTTAAAGGAGCCCCACTGGACTCTGAATTTGTTCTGCTGCTTCAGACCAACCCAGCTGCCCACCTGGATCTATCTTTAGGAGAGATTTTCTGTTTTGTTTGTTTATATTTTGTTTCTAGGGTTTGTTTTGTTTTTTGAGTTCAGCATTTTGCAATTCTGTTTTTCAATCTGTTCTCTTTTCTCCCCCACCCACATCTCTTTTCACAGTCCCATTTGTTTAATGTTTGGTTTTTAAAAAAATTATAGGGTATTCTTATTGTTAAAAGGAAATATTTACAAATATTTATAGCCACTTCGGGGAGTCCTGTCAAAAATTATGATACAATTCTAATGCATAAATGCATTTATTTGGATTTGAAGCATTCCCAGTATTTATTAATGGGCAGCTGCAGATACCCATCCAGAATGACAAAAAGCCCATTCACAGGATGACAGGAGCTCTGCCATTCCCATAAGCTATGAATATGACATCAAGCTTGACATTATGTGGGATGTCATCTTTGGCATTTCAGACAGAGGCTACTCCAATTTTTCAAATTGGATCCCCCCAAATGGATCATGTACTTCACACCTTCTCCAGTATCCCCACACATGAACTGTGAAAACAGCCTTGCAAACAGCTAAAATGCCAAGAGAAGCACTGCATTGTGACATATAAAATAATGCAAAGTAACATGTCAAATAAATATAGCACCGATAGGCTCTCAATGGAAAAAAATCTTGTGTTTTGACTATATTGACTATGATAATCCATAACTTTTGAATGAATTCACTCATTTCCAAACTGGAAAGGGGTCTCCAGAATGGATTGGAACGATCTTCAGAATGCTCCAAGATTCTGAGAACATTTAATTTGCCCTATGTACAAAGGACCACGAACTCAGTGGCATACCTAGTGTATTTGGCACCCAAATGTGCATGGGGGGGTACACAGTGGGGCTTACTTGAGAGTAAACACACAAAGGATCGAGGCCATTAGAAAGGAGGGGGCATCTGTAGAGGGAGGACCAGGGGAGGGGGAGCTTTATTAGATTAATTTACTTTTTTTTACAAAAGGCAGACAGACTACTGGAGGACATCAAGAATGATCTTTCAAGATGGAAGGATTTACCGTTATCCTTTATGGGCAGAATTGCGGCAATAAAAATGAATATGCTGCCGAGATTTCTATTTTTAGCTCAAAATATCCCAGTATTAAAGAATTTGAAATTTCTCGTGGAACTAGATAGGATTACTAGAAGATTTATCTGGCACCCCAAAAAAGCAAGAATTAAGTGGAAAGTTCTCCAAGATAGAAGGGAAAAAGGTGGGATGTGTATACAGAACTGGTCTTTGTATTATCAATCATGTGCTCTAACATGGATAAGAGAATGGATTTTGCTAGAGGATGTGAGAACATTGGCGCTAGAGGGTCATGATCTCTACATGGGGTGGCATTCATACGTATGGTATGAGAAAGAGAAAGTACATTCGATTTTCAGTCAGCATATAATAAGTGGAGCCCTAAATAAAATTCGGAAAGAGATAAAAGAGAGATTTTATAGAAAAACGCCAAGATGGGTGTCACCATTGGAAGCTTTTAAGAAACCTTCTCTTTTGACAGCAAGTAAAAAAGTTTTTGTTAGAAAAAAATAATACCTTAAAAACAGAAGAAAAATTGGAGAGTAAACATCAAATTAAGTTATCATGGTGGGAACGTGCGCTATTGCAAGATAGATATGGTAAAGATGAATTACATGGTTTTGAAGAAGGGAATACATAACTTGACAGAATTTGGTTATCATCCAGCGACAAATTAATTCAGAAGCTTTATAGATTTCTACTAGAAGACTATGAGTTGGACGAAAATATTAAAACTGTAATGATTTCGTGGATGCAGGATATGGGAAAAGAAATTGAAATCGAGCAATGGAATACAATTTGAAAAACTGTAAAATTTATGAGAGCAGTATCATATAAGGAAAATATCTATAAAATGTTTTACAGGTGGTACTGGTCCCCAGATAAAATTGCTAAGTGTTATTCGCAAGTATCTAACAAGTGTTGGAAGTGTAAGTCGAATGTGGGGACCTTCTGCCACATGTGGTGGAAGTGCAGTAAAGTGCAAGCATACTGGAAAATGATACAAAAAGTTATTTATGAAATATTGAATTTAGATGTGGCCCTAACACCGGAAATATATTTATTAAATATAACTCCCAAAGGCTATGATAAACAAGATGTATACCTATTAGTATATGTTATAATGGCTGCTAGAATATTACTGGCAAAAAACTGGAAAATGGAAAGGGTACCTTCAAAAGAGGATTTAATAGCAAAGCTCCTTGAGCTTGCGCAAATGGATAATTTGAGTCTAATGCTTCAGGGCAAAGACCAGGATTTACAAGAGAAGTTGTGGTTCAGGGTATATAAGTGGATAAATTATGTAAATAGGAATTGTAGTTAGAAATTTGAGAATTTGAGATAATGGATATTTAAATGTTGTAATGGCTCTAAAAATGTAAGTTATCGTTGAAAATGAAAAGACTGTAACATGGTGGAAAAAGTGATAAATAAATATTTTTTTTTTTTAAAAAAAGGCAGGGGATGTATTTGAGATTTGGTAAGGGAGACCCATTGAGCAATCAGTGCAGAGAGGAGGCAGGCTCTAAAAAGGAATATCAAGAGGAGGGAAAACTAGATCAAAAGAGGAGGGCCTGTTTGTGTTTTCTAAACAGGCAAATCCCTGGTGCTGGAGAAACCTGGTGGCATCTTACTGGGGAAAAGGAGTGGTTTTTTTGAGGCCATGATCCCCCCACTCCCTTGCTGTAGAGTAGGCACCTCTTATCACGTGCATCTGGACCACACCTACCGCCCTGCTCTTGGCATGCCACTGTACCTATCCTCATATTGCCCTCTTCCCATACTGTCCCCCTCTCCTGTCGAGAGCCTCTTCCCAAGCCCTGCTCTCTGTGCCCTTGCCCCCAGAGGTAAGGCAGGTGGAGACCAAAGACAGCTTTTTCAATGGTGGCAATTCTCCTTTCATAATGCCTTCCCACTTGAGTTTACCTGGTACCTACCTTACTTTCTTATAGATGCAAGACCTAGGCTGTTAACTAAGGGTCCCATCTTTTTAAGCTGCATTATCATTCTCTCCTAGCCTGAAGAGTACATTATCAGTATAATTTTAAAGTGCTCTGTTTGTTTTATGTGCTTTTATGGTCCAGGTTTTTATGAACTAATTTTGATTTTATTGTATTGACCTGGCAGGTTTTATTGGCATTTTTTGTTAGATTGACTTATTTTTACTAGTTGTGAGCCACCACAACCATGGTGGGATGGTTCAAGGAGAGTCAGCTGAGACTGAATCCAACTAAGAGAGGGCGGGGTGGAGGGACTGGGGCGCCAACTTTCCACCATTGATGGTGTGCTGCTGAAACCATCACAGACTGTCAGGAGTTTGGGTGTGGTCCTGGAAGCCCTTTGGAAGCCCAGATCACGAATGTTGCCAAGCTGGCATTTTTCCATCTGTGCCCAGCATGGCATCTGGCCCCTTTCCTGTCTCACACTGACCTAGCCACAGTTATCCATGCAATGGTCACCTCCAGACTGGATTACTGTAACTCACTTTACACTGGCATGCCCTTGAGACTGATCTGGAAGCTCCAGCTGATCCAAAACTCAATAGTGCGAGTCCTGACAGGAGCGCCATGGACAGCACACATTCAACCTGTGCTGTGTCAGCTGCACCAGTTTCCAGTGGAGTACCAGGTCAGGTTCAAGGTACTGGTACTGACCTTCACAGCCTTAAGTGGTCTGGGACCAGCATACCTGCACGAACATCTCCTCTAGTATGTCCCCTGAAGAGTGTTACACGCCGTTGAGAACAACTTATTGGTAATCCTTCACCCGAAAGACATCCATCTGTCCTCAGTCTGCCAAATTACATCCATGCCCTGCAGGACCTTATGCACTTCCACAGGGCTTGCAAGGCAGAGAAGTTCCGCCAGGCCTTTGGTTGAGGACAGCAACGGGCACCATTGTGGCTGGCGCTCCCTTCCTTCCTCCTTCTCCCACCTCTCCGACTACAGCTCTCACCTACCCCCTTATGAAATGGAGACACAGCTGAAATTAGATGTTTAACGCCATTTAAATATTGTTAGCTGCAAAATTGTTTTAATCAGTTTTTGAATTGTTGGAACTGTACGGGTAATATGTCTCATTGTTGTTGTTCATCACTCAGAGTCGTGAGTATTCAGGGATTGAGCAATTTATAAATAGTAATTAAAAATAAATAAATACAAGAGGGTCTCAAGAGGTGGCATATAACTGTTCTAAATAGATGTGTATGTTAGCGGAAAGATGCACACTTAGCCCAACGTCGTTTTATTATACCATAAATTAAGCTCTGCCATGACCTGAATAGCCCAAGCTAGTCTGATGTGGTAAGATATCAGAAGCTAGGCAGGATCAGACTTGATTAGCACTCGGATGGGAGACCACCTAGGAAGTCCAAAGTTGCCATGCGGAGGCCGGCAATGGCAAACCACCTCTGAACATCTCTTGCCTTGAAAACCCTACGGAGTCACCATAAATTGGCTGCAACTTGATGGCAAAAAAAAGCAATTAAGCTTGGCAAACTGGCACCAGTCTCATCTTTGTTCTTCACAGAGTAACACTGGACCCTAGAGGGGTGTGCGAGCAGGAGCCGCCATACTCTAGCAGTGCAGTTCTAAGAACACTTTCCAAAGAACCGTTTCCAGCCACAATGAATAGACCTGAGTGGGATTCTCAGAAGTTGCTGACAATTTTGGATATGCCACAGGTTTTACAAGAGGATTAAACAGCCAAATATTCTTTTCCTCATGAGGTAAATTGTTTGGCATAGCTGTTAGACTATAAATATACTTGAAACACGCACATTTTTATTTGATGCTAAAGAACATAAAAAACCCCCACAAAAACAATGGCATCAGCAATTAGTCTTGACTGCTGAGGCCCAGACCTATCAAAGAAAAGAAAGTGTTTGTTGAAGAGAATGAATATTTAGCATGGATTCCTACAGAGATCATAAAGTGGTTTGTGTGCTTGGCTGAATATGATTTACCCTTGGATGACTCATTCTTAAGATACGCAGCCGATGTAAAATGCAAGGCAACTTGGCTTCCGGAACAACTAGAATTAGGCATACACTTTTTCTTTAACACTGGAGTAAAGAGTGAAGATGTTGATGATCATACAGTGCAAGTCTAAACAGGTGGGCTTAGAATTCTACATAGGTCTATTTAGTGGGGCTTACTCTTAGGGAAGTGTCTTTAAGAAAGCACTGATAATTGTTGTAATCTGAAGGCAATCACATAGCAATCACATGTACCACAGAAAGAACTGGGTTTTTTTTAAAACCAGATGTTATTAAAATGGAAATTATTGCCCAAGATTGTTTGAAGCCTATTTTGGGTAGTAAGCATCCCTAAAATGGACAGCTAAAAGCAAAGTAGCATCAACAGGGACTTTAATTTAAAGCACAGGCCAATTGTGGAAGGATCAGGGCCAATAGTGCATAATGGGAGAAGGTAATTCAGAGCTTATGGAGCTCTATGGAGATGCCACCGTAGCCCAACCTGAGGACTTGATCAAGTGCATTACCTAAGCACATTGTAGCTGTTGGAAAAAGATCATACCATCAATGTAGACTCCATGTTGCAATTATAATATACAAAAGAGTCAATCACAAAGGGCCAATCAGAGATTACACGGAGATACAGATCTGCCATGTGCATGTAAGGTGTAAGGTCTTTGCATACACTGATTCCGTGTTTGGGAACCCCATCATTCAGAGAAACGGAGGGGGTTGCAACTACTATTCCGACCAGAAAATATATGCATTTGACACTGATTCTGTTTTGTAAGCTCTATATCGCCTTTTAATTTCAGCTCATTATTGATAATGGCAGCAAGAGTTGATAAAATGGAAGGAAGACAAAGCAATACTAAGGAGAACTACTCAAGCAGAGCTCACTCTGAGGAATGTGCTTTTAGGTCTGCACTGTTAGTAAGGTGTTTTTATTCCTATTGCTTGAATTCACCTTGTTAAATATATATGATTCGAATGTATAAATGCCTTCAGAATGCAAATCAAAACAAAAATGGTTATATGTATTAGGAAAAGAGGCTGCAGAATACAGATGCAGCATTTTCTCACCTTGACACTTCTGGCCCTGCAATGTGGTACCAGGGACCTGTTTATTAACATAAGTATATAAAAAAGGCATGTGCATTATAAAAGCCTGTTCTTGCAAACACAATGTCTAGTGTCTTCTTAAGTGTTGCACATCAATATTATGGCACTTTGAAGGCCTATTCTAGCCACTTCATTTCCTGGCTTACCCATCATTTTCTCCTACGCACCGTGAAAGCCACGCTTGCCTCCCAGCTTCCTAGAGACATTTCCTTTTTGGCTTTTTAAACCACCTCAGAAGAGCCTTTCAAATCCTTTCCAGTAATCCTCTTTTTATGCTCTGCATGGAATCCCATTATCAACAAAACTGTCTTTGATGATGCAACGATCAGGGAGCATTGCAGGGAGATATGAGACACACAGATGACTTAGAGAATGGCCTACAAGCAATGAATGGCCTACAAGCAATGGTAAAAACCTCTCTCTCTCTCTCTCTCTCTCTCTCTCTCATATATATATATATATATATATATATATATATATATATATACACATACATACATACCTATATTTATATCTATAATTGTTAGTGTCATTCTTGCACGACTGCCAACTGATGAAGTGGGAAAGAGCAAAGAATGAATTAAACAAAATGCTGCTATCAGCAAGTCCTTCAAGCCAGCTTGATAACCCAGCAGGTAAGGTGAATCATGCCTACCAAGAGGATGGATAGCCCAACGCTTGGAGTGCTCTGTTGAAGATCCTTCTGCAGTAAATCAAATCACTGTTATTATTGTATCACCAGAGAGCAAACTGATGTGTCTATCTGTCATATCACCATGACACAAGCCCTGAGAAAATGCATTTCTTGCTTCATAACTCAGCCATCAGAAACACTCCAATGCAAAGATGCTCAGTTATTTTTGTACATAGCCTCTGAGCTGATTTTTTTTAATTACATTGTAGAACAGGCAGGGGATGGATAACACCTTAGATCTTAAGCAAAATTCACATTCAGATCAGGGCAGATTTATTTTGAGGCTGTTTACTGAAGAATGTGAATGTCCATCATAGTGACTTTTATGGGAAACACTTCATTTCTAAAGGGAGTTTCTGAGCTTCCAGTTCTAGTCAAAACTAAGTAAATACACCTATCTGGATTTCTAGTTGTATGGCACTTCACTATTGATTGGCGCCTTTGACTTTTACTGTCTTTCCACTATTTGAAGTTGATTGAGGTTTTCTTCAATAATGCAACTGAAGCTGACTGGGGACAGTAACTGTTCTGGGATCTGGCTCAGCTGTTGGGATTATGCCCACAAGGAGGTGGCATGCCATGGGCTGGTCTGGAATGGCAAGTCTGTTGATTCGAAGTAACTTCTGTTCAAATCATTTCTAATCTCCAGATCATACATCAGCTCCTGCTATTTCAGAGTTATTGCCATTGTAATTTTTATCTGTGCACTCAAAGCAAAACTACTAGAGAGCCTATTGGGGTTGCCATTTGCATGCTCGTGGCTGAGAAATGGAGGAGCAGGAGGAAATATGGCCAGGAAATTTATTTATTTATTTATTTATTTAATTCATTTGTGCCCTGCCTTGCCCCCCCCACACACACACAGGGACCCAAAGTGTTTTACCTCATTCTCCTCTCCTCCATTTTATCCTCACAACAACTCTGTGAGGTAGGTTAGGCTGAGAGAGTGTGACTGGCCGAAAGTCATCCACTGAATTTCCATGTCACAAGTGGGGATTTGAACCTGGATCTCCAAGATACTAGTACAACAGTCTTAACCATTACACCACACTGGCCTGCACGATGACGCCCTAAGCATGTATGATCTTTACCATAGATAATACGGGAAATTCCTAGAGTGTCACCTGGAAGAGATGTCACATCACCCCCAATCTACTCTCCTCAGGCACTGCCCTCCCCTTGTGTTACCAAGGCAGTGCTGGCTACTCTAGAACCCACTGGCTATTTTCAGCAGTGCTGATCCTTGTTTGGGCAAAGCAAAGTAGAGCATGGGCTCTCTTCCCCCCCCACCTCCCCAAAAAATGGCTAACACCAATCAAGGTACCCTGGTTTGTGGTTCAGTCTTTCTAGTTCCAGAAAATGAGCACAATTCCTGCTTGAACACGTTTCCCTTGATTGGTTAAACAACTGTGTTCTTATTACCCAAGCTTTCCCACCACGAATGCCTTCCTACTCCAAATTCTTCTTGCCTGCTATTTATTAATTTGTTTATTTTATTCAATTTATACCCCACCCTCCCCGCCAAGGCAGGCTCAGGGCAGCTATTATGGTTTTGAATACAGCTGTGATGAATATGCACCTGTAAAAGGGCCAAAGGTATGTTTCTCCATTGCAAAATGCTCCTGCACTAAACCCCCCCCCCCCAAAAAAAAACACCTCTTATTTCATAGCTGTTCACAGCTATTGAGATGGAACCTATGACTCCATTCTGGTAACAGCAGAATGTTACACTGGAACAAGAATATTTGTTCTAGTGCAGGGAGCCTTTATACTTCTACTGGCAGAACACACTTCTTTGAAGGTTCCCACTACCAGCAAAAGACTCCTCCACTAGTGAAATACATTAATAGGATCTGATTCAGCTCTTCTCCATGTGGTTCCTGCTGCCTTTAGCACCATTCTTAGGGGCATCTGCTCTTACTGGAGTGATTCCGAGCCAACCAGGGATCATCAGAGAGTGAATTAGTTCATAGCAAGGAGCAGGTTCATAGAAAGGAGCAGGTTGAAAGCCTGGGGGTGCTTAGGGTTGCTAGGTCCCAATAATACGCTGGCAGGCAGGTGGGAGGGAACCTTCCAGAAGCAGGGAGGAGCACTACCAGGAAGTGATGTAGGCACGCCAGGGACATCAGGCAGTGAAGTTCTGTTTGGGGGGCAAAACTCTATGGTAGAATTAGCCACACATCAAAGAGTTTTGCCCCAAAAACTAGTGTCACTGCCCAACATCCCTGACATGCCTACGTCACTTTCAGGTGATGTAGACACGTCACGGTTATTTCCGACTTCTCGGAGGTAAGGGGTCTGGGAAACCTGGGGGTGCTGCTGGATCTGGGCCTCTTGTGGGATAAAGAGGTGGCAGCAGTGGCTAGGAGCACTTGGTACAATAGCTGCGGCCTTTCCTGAGTAAAAAAAAGATCTTGCCTCTGTGGTATACGCTCAGGTAACATCTAGATTATATTACTGCGATGTGCTCTGTGTGGGACTGTTCTTGGAAAATGTCCAGAAATTACAGAATGCTGCAGTGAGAATGCTGGCTGGAGTGGGTTGTAGCTAGGGATGCCAGGTCTGGTTTGGGAAATACCTGGAGATTTTGGGGGTGGAGTCTGGGGAGTGGAGTCTGGGGAGGGGAGGGACCTCAGCTGGGTATAATGCCACAGAGTCCATTCTCTAAAGCAGCCGATTTCTCCAGGGGAACTAATCTTGGTCATCTGAAATTCAATTGCAATAGTGGGAGATCTCCAGGTACTACCTGGAGGCTGGCAACCCTAGTTGTAAGGACCATGTTATTCCAGTCTTGTTCCATCTGCTCCAACTTCCATTCTGCTTCCAGGCCCAAGTCAGGATGCTGGTACTGAACTTTAAAGCCCTGTACAGCTGGGGATCTGTATACCTTAAGAACTGCCTACTCCTATTTGTATTTGCATTTATTTATTTATAGCCCACTTTTCTCCCAATTAAGACTCAAAGTGGATTTCAGAACATTGTTCTCTCCTCCATGTTTCTCATAACAGCCCTGCGAGGTAGGCTAGTCTGAGTGTTTGTGATGGGCTAAAGGTCACTCAGAAAGCTTCCATGGTAGAAGTGGGGATCCAGACCTGGGTCACCCAAGGTCCTCGTCTGCCACTCTGTCCCCGACACCCTACTGGCTCTCATTTGGACCTACCTGACCATTACAATCATCTTCAGGGGCACTGCTTCAAGTGCCTCTGTCATTTGAGGCTAGATGGTTAGCAACCCAAGAAAGGGTCTTTTCAGTCATGGCACCAAAACTATGGAATTCCCTCCACAAGGAAATTTATCTGTCCCTCTCTATTGTCTTCTGTCAGCAAGTCAAGTTAGTCTCTCTCTTTTTCTTTCTGCCTGGCATTCTCTAATTAACCCTCTTTCTTGTTTGTTTTAATTTCTGTTTTTTACCTATGTACCATTTTAAAAGCTAATTTTAATGCTTTTTATCAGTTCCCCACCTTGAGGGCCCTAATTGGGAGGAAAGGTGGGATAAAAATGTTTTAAATAAAAGAAAATTAAAACATGGTGATAAAACAATCACAAATTCAATCAGCTTTGGTTATGTGATAACACTAATGACAGAAGGCCAGTCCAAAAACAGGGGATTCAGTGGTAGGGTATCTGCTTGGCATGCAAAGACCCCCAGTGACTACCTTTTATTTCAGCCCTGCTTGGAGCTCCCACCCATCTTACCTGTCCCTAAAGGCAAGCATAGACATTATTTCAGTGGGAGGGAACAGAAGTTTCTTCATCCAAACCCTTCAGAACTTGTAGCAATATGCTGCAGGCCACTGGCAGGATTTTTTTCTTCCTACTCAACTAGTTTCACCGACAGCCATCATGATCCAGCACCTAAGTCTCACCTCCTACCAACGGGTCAGGATGCTGCTTAGATAACCCCTAGTCTCCATGCCAGCTCCCACAGATGGGACACCGTTCTCCATGAGGCTGCCAGTCACCCCACATCTACATTAAACCTCAATGTCTTCAATTTCCAAATAACTAGAACTATTGTAAAAATGTCAACGTTGGGGCTCCTAGGTTCAGATATGTAAAAAGATCCCCGTGTGCAGTGAGTCACTTTCTCACAATGCATCTGCTCCCATAGGATCACACCCCCCAGTACCATGCCCAGAAACTCTTTTCAATTCAGTAAAATCTTTAAAACAATTTGCAATACTGTGAGGAAGGGATGGTTTATTTCCATTTTATGGAAGCCTAAAAAAAGGTCCACCGTGACTGCATTTGCTGTGCAATTTCAAGTACAAATACATGTATTTTAATACTTCCTGCAGTGTGACACTTTATCAGCATGCAGATATATTTTGAGCCATATTTTATGTAACAAAAATTCCATGCTGCAATAACCAGTCTCTGCCCTCCAGCAATTGTCACTATCCCAGAAAGTATAAATTATTAGGACTAGATTGCTTTTGCAAAACAGTGGGTAGCAGTTAGTGACTTCTTTTCAGCTAAATAAATTCAGGATATACTTTTCCTTAGATAATAATTCCTATAATTACCCCTAAAGCTCCAAGGCTGTAATAGAACACAGTGCTTAACACTTCCTGATAACATCAACACAAACACAGTGGCTCAACAATCTATACAAAGACTAAAATATATCTCAGGAGAGACATAAGAACATAAGAACATAAGAGAAGCCAATGTTGAATCAGGCCTATGGCCCATCTAGTCCAACACTCTGTCACACAGAGGCCAAAAATACCAGATGCAAAGTTAACTAAATAGCCTCCTATTGCTTCATTAACTTATTGCTCATCTCTGCCACTAAATCTGATCACAAAAATCACCATACTTGGTCAGGCCAGAGGTTGGGTTGGCTGTTTCAAAAACTTTGTTTTATAACAAGGGCCATGACTTTTATTTTGTCTGATAAGGATAAAATTTCCTGTGTCCATTTTGAATGGAATTTGCATGGAATTATTTTTTTCTCTTGCAAAGCAGGGAGACATCCCAAACCAGGCAGCATCAATAGAACAGGCACAGGGAGGCATTTGGACACCCCATCAAGGCAGGGAGACTTCCAAAGTGGAAAGAAGACATTCTTCACACCAAGGAGATATATTTTCATAGTGGGCAGCAGGAGGCATTTGAGAGCCCAGGCAATTAGGCAGCATTATACAATGGGCAGAGGCATGGATTTTGGATTCCCAGGGCAGTCAAGCACATTTATAAGAGGGTACAGAGACAGAGAGAATAATGAAATAATGGAAAGGAAACATCTGAAATACACTAGCTGCTGAGCACCTGAAACAGCCTTAAAAAATCTGCCTCAGAAACAGTAGCACAAGCAAGGGGAATCTGCAGAAATGCAATGTGACAGATGGAGGAAAAACAAAAAGAAAAACGGAGTTCTCTTCTGTTGCCTGATCTGCTTTACTGTGATGGTTGGAAAAGCTTACAGTCAGTTTCAGCTCTTCTGACTGTTTTTAGTCTTCCCCACCAAGTCTACACTTAGACTGAATTCGCTGAACTAGACAACTATGTACTAAAGTAATGAATATTAACATTGTTTTCCTGTTTGTTTTGATGATGATGAGGAGGAGGATAAATAAAACTTCTTTTTTGTTGCTTTCATCCCTAGCAATCACTTAGGGCTCCCACATCTTATGAGGGATCTGATGATGTCTGATTCAATAGATTAAAGCCTCACCAGAACAGTTACTTCCCCAAGATATGCTGTTCATTCCCATTATCAGAGGTCATGTCATAGAGGTGCAGGAGCTCATTAGCATAACTCATTAGCATAACTTATTTGCATATGCCACACACCCCAGACATCACCGGAAGTGTGTCAGAAGGCAACACCGACCGCTAAGGCTCCACGCCAGAAATCTCCAGGAATTTCCCAACTCAAATTCAAACCTGGGTCTCCCAAAACCTTGTCTTGAACACTAACCACTACACAACACTTCACGGAGCAGCGGCTGTGGAGCAGTAGCAAGCAGCTGGGCCTGCATGAGTTATGCAAGTTGCATGGCTGCTGTCAGGCCTGACATGCTCTCTCCCCCTACATTTTACTGATAGAAACAAATATTTGAAGGCTGGAAATACTGCTGTGGTTGACAACCAATGGCCACTGAGAGAATTCCTTTCATATAGCTACAGGTGCTGTTTCTATTATGGGTGAGGGTTGACCCAATGTATTTTCAGCTGCCATTGATGATGAACAGCAGTTGGCTAGGTACTTCCCTACTGGTCCAAATCTTCCACAGCTAACAATGTTTTCTCATGAAGATGCTTTTGGGTGACAAAATCAAAGTATAAATCTATCATAATAAATCTATTTAATTCTTGACATGGCCAAATTTGTGGATAGTTGGATCCATAAACAAACAAGACAGATGCTTCTACAAAAACTCCAAAATTAAAAACACTGTTGTTGTTGTTAGCCATTCAGTCATGTTCGAATCGCCAAAATATTTCGATCTTGTCAGCCAAAAACAACTTCATGAGAAAACATTCTTAGCTGAGGAAGATCCGGACCAGATAGGGGACTATCTCCACAGGGTCTCCATAGGGAATAACGATCCTCCCCGGTTGTGGAGCAGGGCAGAGGCGGCAGGCTCCCGTCATTGAAGGGAAGGTAAATTGCCTTCCCGTCAATGAAGGGAGTGTGCCACCACTGTGGTGCGACTCCAGAGGGAGGAGGATTTAAACTTTAAACTCCCTCAGTCTTTGGAGTTGCTCCGCAGAGATGGCATGCTCCTTTCAGATGTTTCTCCTGGCAGCAGGGCCAGCACTGGCCCTGCTGTCATGCAGTAGCTTCTGCTGGGTTCCCTTTCTCCCCCTCCTTTCCCTTCGCCCCGCTTGGAGGTGAGGTGATGGGAAAGGGGGGGAAGGAATGGATCCCAGATGCTTCTACCTATCAGAGGGGCCGGCGCGCTGGCCCCTCTGTCAGGCAGAAGCAGCCCAGGATTCCCTTTCTCTCCCCCCCTTTCCCTTCACCCCGCTTGGAGGTGAGGCGAAGGGAAAGGAGGGGAGAAGGAGTTGACTTGTTACTCCCAGAACGCCGTTCCTGCCCATTCCTGCTTGAAATGACCCCTGCCCGTTATTACAAAATATTTTGTACCAAGTGGTACCAACCACAGCCCACTATACCTTACTCCTACAACATTCTTCCATTGTCTTTAAGCAGCATTTAATTGACTGTGCTTCAGAGAGTGCAGCATATCAGGCAGACCTGCAAAAGCATTTATCCAAGCAAGGAAGAGGACAGATGCAGAAGAATGTATTTTATAATATTAGTCACTACTGTTAATTTAAATTGCAGCTTTTACCAAACATAATTTTAAAAACTGCACGTTCCCAAGTCTTTAGACCAAGATGGGTAGCTGTATTAGTCTATCCGGAGCAGAGGAAAAGAGCTAGTGTTCAGACACTGAAGACGTGAGCAGTGACTCACAAAAGCTCACACCCTGACACAAATGGTGTTAGTCTTTACGGTGCTACTGGATTCTTGCTCTTTTCTATTCCTCAAGTCTTTGTAAGAGAACATGTTGTTAAGTCTCTTGTTAAAGAAACTACAGAAGTAGTTGAACTGCAGTTACATGTCTTTGAAAGCTACTTTCCCTTTAAACAAACATATCCAAGCCAAGGTCTTGTCTCTTGGTTTTATCAGAGGTTTTGGCTTTATTCATAATATAACCTACAATATCAAAGGTAATGCACTTAAGCCTTCATTTATATTTTTGCCTTATGGACAAAAAAACCACCTTCCTGTCTTCGCCAAAGGTTTCTTAAAGCTGCTGTCATTATCTGGTTCAAGGAAAACCTCATCAGGGCTTAAGTTAATTTGCATTGAGCGACTGTCAACAAATACGGCTGAGGCCTAGAAGACATTTTAAAATGGGGTGCCTATCTTATAGGAGGGAAGGAAGCATGATATAGCCTGATCTTCTCAGATCTTGGAAGTGAAGCAGGGCCAGTACTTGGACGGGAAACCGCCAACAAAGGCTCTTCAATCCGGAGGACCAGATTTGATTCCCCATTCCTCCACATGAAGCAAGCTGGGTTACCTTGAGTCAGTCACAATTCTCTCAGAGTTCTCTCAGCCCCATCTACCTCACAGGGTATCTCTTGTGGGGAGAGAAAGGGAAGGTGATTGCAAGCTGCTTTGAGACCCCTTCGGGTAGAGAAATGCAGGGTATAAAAACCAGTCCTTCTTCTTCTTTCTCCTTCTCCTGGCATTGGCAAACCACCTCTGCTTCTCATGTGTTTTGAAAGACCCTTACTGAGGTTGCCATTAGACAACTGTGACTTGATGACACATATTTATGTAACATTTTATGTTCATAGGACTGTCCCCCTACACTCTGGAAAAGTTGGCTTTTTTGCTCAGCGATAAGGATCCTAAGCTTACTTGAGCAACTGCAAAATTTGCCTCAGTTCTTTTAGCTCTTGGATCAAAAAAAGAAAAGAAAAGAAGCAAGTATTTTCTGCTGCTCAAGATCTGTGTATCAATGAGCTTCTAAGGGGATGAAAGGAAAGGAAAGGGCTACTTTCCCATGGATTATTTTTTTTGCATTATGTATGATCTATTTCACAGGTAATAATGAGTATGAACAACAAAAATACCATAGAACTCTGTGAATACACACACACACAAAATGGCTAGAGACATAATTAGTTTTATTGCTAATAATTAGCTTTATTGCTTTCATAGGGAGATAGCCAATCATTCAGCAAGCGTTCATTTCCTAAACCTTTCCAGTTTTTGTATTTTGATGGCACGGATTTCCACTTTGAAAATGAAATACTGGAATCTTCCAAACCACATGGAGAGAACAGTCCCAGAATTTTAGCATTACAGACAGAGGATTAGCTAATGTGTAGATTACAGAAGTAGTTCTTCAGTGATTTTAGCTGTAGATTTTCACAATGGCTGTGTATTTGGTCTGCTCAGAACTGCATCTCTCATCGGTAACATTCGCCTTCTTTAATTACAGCTACTGTTCCTTAGAAAGGCCTGACTAAAATTCCTTGAAGAATAAAGTCCCCCAGGCCTCTGTGGAATGCAGCCTCATTACAAGAAGCTGAAAGGTAGTATTTTAGCAATATTTCACTCTGATTTTCCAGTTTGTCAATCACCATGGGTGAGTCTGCCATGCCATCCACTTGAAAAAGGAGTGGATCAATGACTCCTGTCACTGTTCTACCCACTGCTGACACATCTTCCCTTTATCTGCACAAATCCATGCTCAATACAACTCTAGACCATTTACAGGTCTGACAAACATGAAAGCACTCCAGGGCGAAAAGAGAGAGACACACACACCCCAAACCCCTCCAAGTTACCAGTGTCAAGAAAAGGGAAAGAAAAAAAAATGCTTTCTTTGTGTTGGAGCCCGCAAGCTGAATTTGTCATGACATTTAAAACTTTGTGACAAAGTTATGTAACATCCACTGACCTGTCAAATGACTGCCCAGATCTGGCTAGCTGCATTCAGGATCAGAAAACATAACACCTTAGAACACCCCTGTGGCATCAGGCCAATAATCCCATCTAGTTCAATTTCCCCTGCTGCTCTCCCTGGACAACTGGCATTATTCTGCCACTGTGCCACAGATAGATGTCCATGTGGCACTCAAAGATAGTCTATGGAAATGGGGAGGATATGAACCCTTTTCAGTCCCCTGCATGAGCAGAATGCTCCAGTGCCCGCTATAGCTTGGAGCTTCCCAAAAAGCTCTAAGGAAAACTGCAAGTATCGTATCTGTTGTGTGCATTGATCTACAAAAGATTTTTGCCTTTTCCAAAGTGGTGGGTGTTGGTTCATTTTGTGCACGGAATAAGAAGTTATGTGTATTCAGCATTACCTGAGATTGAAAGAAGACATTTTTCAGCATAAAGATCACTATTTGAGCCACACTACCTGTTACAAGTAATTGGGTATAACGTGCTAATCAAAAATCAAGTGTACTTCCTTTAGCAGAGCAATGGGACTTGGAGATAACAAAGATTCTCTTTTTGAAAATGAATGTTTGTGTAGTATGGAAAATAAGACTGTGATTTCACCTGGTAGGTATGAGCTACAGCCATTGTTTTATGACTTAGCCTGGGGTTTTAAGCATTTCAAAGCTCTATTTAAACTTGGGGTGCATGGGGGCTTTAGACCTATTCAAGTTAATTGATATCAGTATCCTCAACAACAATCTACAACTTGTCTGGAACCAGCCAAATTATTCTGCTATTTCATTTATCATATTTATATCCTATTCTTTATCCATAACCACCATGTGAGATTGCTTAGGACAGAGACATCTACTAGCCCAAGACTACCTGGTGATTTCATGGCTGGACAGAGATCTGGTCCACATCAGATATCTTGTCCACTATGCCATGTTAGTTCTCATTGACCACATCATCACTAATATTGCTTGTGATTATTTCTCTTCAGTTTTATTTTTGGCAAAGTATAAAAAATAATAATTCAGATTTTTTTATTAACTATGACCTGGATGGCCCAGGCTAGCTTGATCTCATTAGATCTCAGAAGCTAAGAAGGAGGAGGAGATTGGATTTATACCCCGCCCTTCACTTGGAGTCTCAGAGCGGCTTACAAACTCCTTTCCCTTCCCCGCCCCACAACTGACACCCTGTGACGTAGGTGGGGCTGAGAGAACTCTAACACAAACTGCTCTTTCAGGAACAGCTGTGCCAGAGCTTGTGACTGACCCAAGGTCACATCAGCAGGTGCAAGTGGAGGAGTGGGGAATCAAACCCGGTTCTCCCAGATTAGAGTCTAAGCAGGGTCAGCCATGGTTAGTACATGGATGGGAGACGTCACTCTGCAGACACAGGCACTGGCAAACCGTCTCTGAATGTCTCTTGCCTTGAAACTCCTATGAGGTTGCCATAAGTCAGCCATGACTTGATGGTGCTTTCCACTACCACATTCAACAATACTATGGACTGCTCTGCAAACATAGTGGATTCATAGAAGGAGCTTTGCTACCTTCTCCATCAAAATGCTGCCTGGGCCCAGCAGATTACACTGCAAAGAGGAAAGCAAGCAAGGATCAGTTCTGCTAACTCTCTCCATTCTACAAGGGCTGGATCTAACCAAGTAGGATTAACTTCCACATTTATCCTTGCAGTTAATCTCAGGTACAGCACTAAATCCATTGTGTGTTGAAGTCCAAGTACAACTGCCTTATCTGAACATACATGCATACAGGGGTCTTTTGGGGGGGAGCCCAGGAGCCAAGCCCCGCCCCCAGCTGCAGTCCTGGGGAGTCTTTCAGGCAGCCGAATGTCTTGTTAATTACTTGTTTTCCCACCATAGAGAACAATGGAGGGAATAGGGGCAACCTGTTTGGGGGCCCATAGAATTGGACCTCCTGGTCCAATGTTCTTGAAACTTGCTGGGTATCTTGGGGAGAGGCTCCACCAGCTATCCTGTGAGTTTGGAGCCCCTCCCTCAAACCCCCTCCAGCCCCCAGAATATACCCTATGTTTTCACCATTGCCTTCAATGGCCCATAGGATATAATGGGGCCGAATTGCCGTCCTTTCCTTCTCTCTTTTTCCTCTTTCCCTCCTTCTTCTCTTCTCTTCTCTTCTCTTCTCTTCTCTTCTCTTCTCTTCTCTTCTCTTCTCTTCTCTTCTCTTCTCTTCTCTCTCTCTTCTCTTCTCTCTTTCTTTCTTTCCCACCTTCTTATCTTCTCTTTTTTCCTCCTTTCCCTGTTTCCCTCCTTCTTCCCTCTCTTTCTTTCCCTCCCCTTTCCTTCTCTTTCTTTCCCTCTTTCCTTCCTTCTTTCCTTCTCTCTACTCTCTCTCTTTCCTCCTTCTGTGGCCCAACTCTCATGAGAAGGAGTTTAAACTTTAAACGCCTTCTCTCTTAGCTCCCCCACCCAGACCAGCTGGAGAAGGGAAGGGGAGGCTTTTGAAGATGCCTCCCCCCCTTTTGCTTCCCCTTCTGACATCACTTCTGATGATGTCAGGGGGCGTGGCATATGCTAATAGCCTAATAGCTCATTAGCATACCATATGCTAATGAGCTCCTGCAGCTCTTTTTCTACGAAAAGACCCCTGCATGCATACATTATAAAACTACAGCTACTGAAAAATCTCTCTTTCACAGAGAAGCTGGACTTTCTACTGAGAAATGCAGCCCTTATGAGGAGGCCATTCACTTAGGATGTGCCTTTCCCAACAATCTGCCACTTTGGCACTGACATCACCATTACTCACCCTCTGACTTTCAAAATCAGAGTTCCACTCCATCATTTGGGATTGTTTCACACCATTTCTGAAGTCTAAGATTTGACATGCAGCAAAATGTATTGCCACATCTGGAAGCCTGTTTAACCAGAGCTATAATCCAAAGTATCATGAACTGCAAAAACCATGGGAGGGGGAAAAAGCATGTGTAAATTTTCAGCAGGGGCAATATATATTGCTGAAGCACAGAGAATTCTGCTGCTTTGCTTCTCAAGAGCTTTTGCCCCCTCCAAACCCAGGCTCATTTATGAGTTAGCGACGGCAAACAGGACCATGGTGTACAAACAACAGAAAGCAGAAGACTCTAAACACTGTGTATGCAAAATATAACAACACTCAATATTGTATGCAATTTATGGAATAAATGAACAAACCATTAACAAATTCAATGTGTCTATAGTATTGAAAAGGGATTATAAAAGAATTATCAAAAGTAATTGCCAAAAATGTTGTACAGCAACAGGAACATATACACATACACACAAATTTAGAAATCACAAAAACATATAACAGAAATCTTATTATTTCTCAATTTGTGTGTATGCATGTATGTTTCTGTTATTGTAAAACATTTTTGGCAATTATTTTGGATAATACTTTTGTAATCCTTTTCAATACTATAGACACATTAAATTTGTTAATGGTGTGTTCATTTATTCCATAAATTACATACAATATTGTTATTACATTTTGCATACACAGTGTTTATAGCCTTCTGCTTTTTGTCACGTATGAGTTAGGCTAACCTTTGCTCTCTGCAATACAGAAGGCTTGCTGAAACCAATGAAATCCATTGGATTCAAAGTTATGAGCTAGGCTTGTACCAAGCAGTGTCTCTAATATGGTGAAACCATTTGTTATCCAAACTGCACACTTCCCTGGATCAGTATTAACTACAGAACACTGGCCAATGTTTCTAAACTGTATGTGCTGCTAATCTGGAATAAAAACTAAGGACTAGTACAGGAATGTAAGGATTTTCTGAATCTATGAAATGGCCTTCCAGTTCTAGGAATGTGTGGAGCCTGCCTTGCTATATCTGGGGGTGTTTTCTCCTTCCTGCATGACAGTACTGTATGTCAAGCCACCTGTCTTCAAAGCCAGTAAGTATGTGGATTGGTATGATTGCTAAATGCACAATGTATTCCCAGTTTAAAAACACAAGTATCTAAATAGCATAATGTAGATTTAAGTCACTGCTCACTACACATGACCTATCCACAATGGGTTAATTGTACATCAGTTTACTCATCTAGTTTTATTCCCAGTAGATGTAAGGATGCTTGCAATGATGCTTGGGATGAATCCACTGTTTTGCAAAAATTTATGTGTTTGCGGCTTCCCTGTTGGGGATGGGCAGGAACCAACTCACAAGCCAAAATTGGGGCTGAACTTGGGCCACTTCAGAGTTCAGGAACCAATGTTCAGGGAAGATGCATTCCCTGAATATTTACTGGACTTTTGGCCAGTTCAGTTTGGCTCTTCGAAGCTTCAGTCTCTCTCTGCCGACTTAACTGTCACAGGCCCCCTTGCACAGCCCATTTAAAGGGACTGTGAGAGGGAGCCAGAGACAGCTGGGCTAGTAGAAAGGAGGAGGCACTTCACCCCCATAATTAATCCTCTGGTTTTGCCCCCCCCTTTGAAGCAGTGGGGAGCAAAACTGAAAGGTTAAATGGCTGGCAGCCATTTAAACCTAACAGCTGAGCAGCAGCCATTTAACCATTTGGTTCTGCTCCCCACCGCTTCAAAGAGGGGAGTAAAATCAAAGAGTTAAATGAAGCCCCTTCCTGGGTGATCCCCTCCCCCTTTCTCTCAGCCACAGCAAGCTGTACCCAGGAGAAAGAGAGAAAGGAAGTCCCTTCCCAGGTGATTCCCCCTTTCTCCTGGCTGCAGCAAGGAGAAAGAGGGAAGTCGTTTCCTGGGCAATCCCCGCCCTTTTCTCCCAGTGGAACTGAACTTGCCAGACTGGTTCAGTTCATGTGGGGCCAGTTCGATTTGGGTTTTGGTCTGGACGGTGCCCTGGACTCCGAACTGAACCCCCTTTTTTAGGTTTGTGTCCATCCCTATTAGATTCAAATGTTCACTGAAATACTGGTAATCTTTGCTGCTCTTACTGCTATGTGCACAAGGAAAAAATGATGAAAGTATACAAAGCTCTCACTGACCAGGATTATGAATTATCTGACTGGAAATGTGATTCAAGGGTTATTGCTATTATAGTTCACATTTCTTCTGGATGCATGTAGTTGTAAGTGATTTCCACAGCCATGAAAACCAATGTGACTTGCAAATTGTTTCTGTTTAGGGCTGCAACATTTAGCAACTAACTGGTTAATTAATCAAAATGTATTTAATTAATAATGTACCCCAATTAATCTTTTCTTTAAAAATATTTTAAGAAGGATTTTTTGTTAAAAAATAGTAACAATTTTTAATTGATGTTCACAAAAACTTTTTCTACAATCCTCCCCCAGGTCTGGAGGTTCTTTATTAGTAGGTTTAGTGGATTTGTTATTTGCTGTAATGGAACTTGTGACGTGATCTTGCATTTTTCTAAGTCATATGTTAAGAATTCAGGCAATAAAAACAGTAAAAATGAACAAAAAACCTGTCAAAACAGGGATCTTTTAACCTAAAAATTACATTTTAATTTGTGCTCGTGTGCAGCATACAGACAAAAATGTTAGACCAATCCTTCAGAACTCGAGACAACCCTTAAGACCTACATGTTTTAGTTGTTTTTAGGTTGCAGAAGAATAGAATTGATTATGTGAGGCTGTCAAAATGGTGGTTTTCATATGTAAATGTATGCAAATTTAATTGATTGCTCCATTAATTACAACCCATATGATTAATCAACACAGATTACTTTAAAATGAGTGACAGTCCTACTCCAGAAGATGTAATATGTAGGTGTGCACAGGTAGGAGTGGGGGGTAGAAGGACATACTGCCAAACTCCACAGCACTAACCGGAAAGAAATCATCTATTCTTTTTTTGTACTTAGGGACCATTTGTGTCTCATTCTTATGACGCTTCACAGTCAGTAAACAGCTGCTTTCACGTCTCTATGAAATCTAGGACAGCCTGAATTGTTCCTTTTTGTCATTGTGGGCTTTTAGACCTTGAAGGTCAAGTCTGAAAGGATGCAGAAACCTGTAATTTCCCCGAGGTGGACTGTCTTGGAAAAAATGAAGAGCTGCTTGCATTGACATTAACTAAAAATAGCCGAGGCAAGTGCAGCAATCAAGAGCCGACTAGTAAGCGGCTCTGGGAAGATCACGTCGCAGGTGGCTAAGAGAGTCATTTGGAAATGCAGAAGCTGTTCATTCCGCATTTAACAATCGTTTCCAGGATGTAGAGAAGCAGCCGAAGTGGGTGAGCCAGCACATTCAGCTTTAGATGTAACAGGATGTTTATATAGTATAAAGAAAGAGAATATTAATAGGAAGCATCTGCAGCCTTTAATTTAGGCTGAACTTTGGCAAAAAAAAAACAAACCACCCCATAATTATAAGATGAAGTGGGAAACAGAACAAGCCACCTAAGAATAAGTGCACCTGAGGATCTGGCACAGGAGTGCACAGTTTTTTAGGCAGTGGACCTGAGGAGAGGCCGTAGCTCAGAGGCAGTGCATCTGCTTGGCATACAGACAGGTACCAGGTTCAATCCATACATCTCCAGTTAAAAACTAACAGGCAGTAGGTGATGAAGAAGACCTCTGCCTGAAACCACGGAGAACCACTGCCAATACTAAATTTGATGGACTGATGGTTCTGATTCAGAATAAGGCAGGTTCATGTCTTGATGTGTTAATGAGATGGGTTTTTATTTCCACTTCATTTTGTTTATTACTGCCTCCATTTGTTCTTGATAATTTTATTATTACCCTTAACATGACAATTTAGACCTTGTGTTGCATATCACCTGGGTAGACTAGGCAGACACCAAAGTTCAGTTAGTGGACAGCCTATAGTTATTTTGTAATATTCTTTTTTTCCTGACATTATTATTGTCAAACATGGTAAAACCTTTGAAAAATCCTGATATGTGACAGCTGCAATCCGCCTCGAGCATCAGTCAGAAAGGCAGGCCACACATAATGTAGATAAATACATAAAAAAACTGGGGCCCAATAATGAAGAGACTACTAAATTTCACAGCCCATTCTTCCGCAGCTTTTAAAAAATCCCCTTTCAATTTTGCTTATCAAAAATATTTATTCCATGTGGTATTCTGTTGCCTTGAGGAATGTTTTCCTGCTGAAATTAATGCATTTTAATATGATGTTTGCAGTAAAAATGGCATGAAAGAAACAAATGATTGAGGAACACCAAAAATGAAATGGACTAAATCAAAAGGGTCGCAATGACAGTATACAAAACAAAAATGTGCAGTATAGTGAAATGAAAACATCCCTACAATAAAGTTCAAAGTGGAAGGTGGAGAAGAAATTTCATTCCAGGTAGGAGCTTGGAAGAGTAGAGATGAAAAATCCAAAAGAGTGAGGTTCAGTGGCTGATGACTGGATAACTGCAGACAGCAGGCAGCAGGTGCGATATTCCTCCTTCAGTGGTTCTATTTCAATGATTCTCCAACTGAGAAGTGGGCCTTCCATAGGAAGAGGTTTGGGAACATCTTTGGGATGGAAAGTGTGAATTTCCGTGGACTAAGAGAATCTGGAGGCAGGTAGAACCTCCTTCTCCGAAGAGCTACAATGTGGGGTGTCTTGAATGCCCCACTGGAAAGGACTTCTCCCTGATTATATTTGTAGGGTTTGCCCTTTCACTCCAGTCTGGTTTGGGAAGATAGTGTTGTAGGAAGAGTTGCTGCTTTGTTCTAATAGCAGAGCCCTGTGCATCGCTAATGCCAGTGCTGGATGAGTACTCCAGTTCATACATCCTTACGTGGAACAACAGGAAGCCACAATCAGCGTCACAGAAGAATTTCTGTGAGCTCATTCGTGCAACAAATGATTGGTGTTGGGTTGGGATACCCACAACAAATTAAGTAAATGGGACAAATTCAAGAAATTTGAAAATCTCTTCCCTGCCCAAAATTTTGTATGCAAATCCTATGTTTTTGGGAAGTTGAGTAACCTTCAATTAGCAAGAAGCAGTGTACAAACAGCAACTTTCTGTTTAACTGTACTCATAAGGCAAGGTAGGCACAATTTGTTTGCTTTGGCAGTCAGGGAATAACTTTGTCCATCAAGTTGTCAGAAGAGCATGACACAGAGTTTTCAAAAGCCAAAATGCCAACAAGAGAGGTATTTTCAGTTGCCTCTCTGTACTGTGGGTTTTAAAAAAAATGATTACCCAGTTATGATGACTGTTTTTATTTAATTAACTTTGACATGCTGTCTTTACTTGCAGAAAGTTGTTTTGAATAGCACAGGGGTGGGAGAAATCTTGGCTCTACCGTTCTCTTGGCTTTCCAAAGTAAATGAGTCTATGAAACTCCACAGTAGGTTTCCTTCAGAATGGTGGTCTTCAACTTTTCTAGACCCAGGGAAAAAGAAATCTCCTCCACCACTGAGTGATTTCATTCACCATTCAGTTGCTCCGCTCACTGTGCATGCAAAGAGTGTCCCTTCTTTTGCCTTTGCTCTCTGTGGCTGAACTCAAACAGCAAGTCCTCTCAGAAACTGAACAAAAATACAGTAGCCCCATATGAGCTCACGGTCCAGAAAGTACAGTCCTGTGATCCACCTGAGGGACCCACCATAAAATTTCCATATATGCTCAGGTCCTTTTGCAAGCCGAAGCATGAAAAAGACCTCACACTAGCCCATTGCTCTAAGTTAAACACAGTATATCTTCAAACACTTTTCTGTTTGTACATTATGCCATCAGCTTCTGCACATGGCACCTGCACAGATATTGCCCAAGAGGAATTGTGCTAAGTCTGAGTCCAGTAGCAACTCAGATTTTGGAGGTATAAGCTTTCAAAATCAAAGCTCTCTTTATATCCGACGAAGGGAGCTTTGACTCTCAAAAGCATATAGTCAAAAAACTTACAACTCAAAAATCTTGTTGGTCTCTAAGGTGCTACTGGACTCGATTCTAGCTGTTCTACTGCAGACCAGACCAGCTACCCACTGAAACTGTGCTAACAGACTTAGTATTGCTGAAACCAAGCTCATGGGTTGCAGACCGCTACGTTAGAAGACAAAATTTAATAGAGGATCCTTTGTTTGAAGTAGCCTGAAGCCATCTCCCCCCAGAAAAATCTAAACTTGGAAAACGCCACTTCATGAGATCAGCAGTTTTCTTTTATCTAAAACAGATCCAGAAATTAACATGGATTTCAAGTGAATGCACATCTTAAACCTGAATTTAGGAGTTCTCATTTGAATGAGTGTTAGTTCAAGTTCATCACTGAAGAAAGCATTAATGCTATAAGAAGCCATTAAGAATGAACTAGTCTCATTACAAATCTTGTGTATTTAGTTTATACAAGTGGAGGATTCACAAGGAACTTGTAGGGGAGGGGAGTCCACCTTTCCCTCTGCCTCCTTTCTTCTCCCTGCCCTCCACCTCATCCTTCTTCCCCCTTCAAACCACCCACCATTACCTCTGTCCTTCATCCCATCCCCTCTTCCTTCTCCTGACCAAAGTTCCTGCACTGTTGCCACTTGGGGATGCTGGGCAACCCCCCAAATAACAGCTGAGATATCACAATGCAGCATCACGAGACGAACAGAGATTACTTCAGCAGTTTGCCATCTCACATTTTCTGCCAAGTTTCTAGAAAAATCCCTCAGATCCCATTATGGATTTTTTGATCTACACATGGGATTAGATACAGAGATATTTGGACTTTTATCTCACTACTGTTGCCACTGAATTCCATGGTAGTTGAAGCCCAATTTATAGGAAGAAGGATCCTTAAAAAAAACCCTCTGTAGGCTACCAACATTTCTCAGAGAGGTACTCCATATTTTTACCTAGATCATTTTGAGCCTTTGACTATGACGTTGCAAGAACAATGAACATGATGATGGGATTTAGAAGAAAACGTGATAATGTGGTGAATAGTTGGAATTGACAAGTTCTAGTAAATTGGAGTCACAATCCATCTTCCAGCATTCCACTGCATGACTTGCATTTTATTTGAGGGGCATGCTAAGGCTACCCATCTTCTTATGGCACATGCCTGAGTAATCTGAAGGAAGAAAGAGACAGCATAAGACTCTCCAGGGCAACAGAATAGAACCACGGGAGCAGGAAGGGGACTCTCAGAAGCTCATCTTATTTTGGACAGTGTATGTTCAGCAAGCATATAAAACACTAACCTGCCTCTTAAATTGAGACAACCTGGCTGGTGTCACGGACCCATTTGTAACACTGCAGTGCCATTAGTGCAGAGAAAAGACTTCAAGCCACCAACTTTATAGGGCTATTAATTAACACAAATTGATTTGTGATCTCAGGACATGAAGGCTGATTTAAGATACACTGATTTGTGACACAGAGAGCTGCAGGCTCTGGTGGAATCTTGAAGATATTTAAAAATGATTTAAATAGCACTACTGGGAAATTAGGAATAGAGGAAACTGGTTTCTGTGTATGCTTTTCTTAAGCCATTTATTGTTATGAAGTTGTTTACCTTCTGCATCTTTAGAGATGATGATAATTACAGTTGTTTACACTTGGAATTGTTTAATTATCTGACATGTTGTAAGTTGCTCTGAGCCTGCTTGCAGTTAGGGTGGGATATAAATCATAGATATGTGAGACTTGCAGGACCACACTTGTGTAATCCAATACACATTTATTCAGAACCAAACCCCATTGATTTCACCAGGGCTTACTCCGACAGGACCGGCCCAAGGTTTTTCGGTGCCCTAGGCGAAACTAGCACCCCCCCAGGTGAGGTTGCCTTGTGGTGCCCCTCTCACCCTGTATCTCCCCCCACTGCCGCGTGCCTCTCTGGTGCTCAGGCCAGGTGCTAAGCTGGGCGCATTGGGTGGGGGGGGAAGAGAAGGCTACAAGACTCTTCCAAGTGTGGCCCTTCTGCTTTTTCTGCCCCCCCTTCCCCCCATCTCTCCTTCCCCCACGGGGGACCAGGACCCCCCAGCTGTGTGCACCCTGCCCCCTTGCTCCCTGCGGGGGTGGAGCCAAGAAGACTCACCAAGGGTGGTGTGGAGGAGTCGTCCAGTCTGAGCAAGCCCATCTCGGAGGAGGAAGCAGTGGCAGGTCTGCCCCACCCCCCTCTATGCACCACGCATGCCTACCTGAGCCACCCTGCCGCTGGGCCCTTCAGGCAGTGCTGTCTGCCTCCTCCCCGCCTTGCAGGCCACCTGTGCCTCAGGACAGGCCCCGAACGCAGTGGGGGGGAGTGCTTCCTCCCTCCTCGCTTCCTTCCCCACCTGTTTCTGGCCACACTGGGTGCCGGACTTGGGGTGAAAGAGGCAGTGGCGGTGGAGGCAGCAGTGCCCCAGTCAGGGACTAGATGCATGCAGGGCTTTTGGTGGGGGGGTGCAGTTTGGTGCCCCTAAGGGCTGGCCGCTCTAGGCGAAGTTACTCCCAGGTCAATGTATAGCACTGTGGCCAGCTCCTACTAACGTTACCAGAGAAGAATAAAAAATGTCTAAATAACAAAACCAGTGGGATGACTCATACATATGGCCTGCAGTTAAATGCGCAAATTGAAACATTTGAAAAGCAATGTGTTTGGTGTGATATTAATGTCCTGTCTTTAATTTGTTAGATCTGTAGAGCCCCCATTTGCACACACGAAACTCAGGAGCTGGATCCAACAGTTCCTTTCTACTGACATAAAGCGCTTCCTCTAAATGGAATTGTTCTCATCACCTTCCTCCTACTGAAGCCTATTGAACCACAAGGAAAGGAGGGATATATGTGTTTTAATAAATAAATAAAATGCTTCTTCTGGGTAAAGGTGACCCTCATTATGGGGATCTGTGTTAGAAGGACTGGCAAGAATCTCCCGTTCTTCCCCTGGAAGGAAAAAACCCCTTTGGTTTCAACCCCAGGTGCAAAATTTTTGTAAGTACATACATATAATGAGAGGTCAGGTGTTAGGAGCTCTCAATGTTGCATGTAGAATTTGCTTTATCTTTTTTGGCATCATGGTGCAAATCTAGGAAGATGTGAATATCTGCTGTACCACAACACCAAAGAAGTACCTGTCTCTATCAATTGCATTGCTGAGTATGACTGAAAGACCAGAAGGGAGCAAACTCTTCTTTATTAATAAATAATAACCTAAGATGGTACAGTATATCTGCCCACATCACATAAGTATTGCATTAGAGACTTTTTACTATACATTTTCTGCACGTTAATGGAAATCCTTTATCGGGATAATGATATATTCTTTACTCCGAAACCCTCCTCAGGCAAATCTTTTAGCCATGCAATAGCAGGGAGCACAAAACTACTTTGCTCCATGGAAACATGGGTCTATTATTGATGCAACTGAGATTAATTGCTATATAAGGCCACCTCATTAAATGATTTCTTGCAAAACTGTGTTTCAAGCCATAGCAACTAAAACCTGATATGTACACAGATGCAAGGTAGTCAGGAGGACACAAATGACCCATGCTTGTCTGAGCTAGACAAGAAGGCTGGATGTCAAGAAACCAATATCTCTCTTAGTATGGATCTACAGAATATTTAGTGTGGTAATTCAGAGGCTGCCTAACATGAAATATCAAGGCAAATTTGGGCATTAATGGTCTGGCAAAATACCCAAGGAATTTCAAGGAAACAAAAAGTAAGGTATCCATATCTTTTAATTGCAGGAATTATCTACAATTTAGGGAATGTATAATTTGAGCAGTGAGCCTGCTGTGGAAATGCACTTACTATATGCTGTTTAGATTTACATTGGGAAACTGTACATTAAGGGTAGGAGACAAGTGTGTACAATATTGATTGCCCAAAACCAGTAACATTATTAACTAGTCCAGGGGTGTCAAATATGCCGCTCAGAGGCCAAATCAGGCCCTTGGAGGGCTCCAACCCAGCTTGCAAGAACCTGGCTATTTCCAGCTTCCTTTTCCAGTTCTGCTGCTGCTGCTATGTCACAGCTTGCTTTACCAGACTCTCTCAATTGCACAGGAGAGATAGATAGGCAAGCCTCTCCTGCGCAATTGAGAGAGTCTAATAAAGAACTGGCTGGGGGGGGGGTGGAGAGGGAACTGGCCAGGCTGTCTCAATCCTATAGGAGACAAAGGAAAGTCTTTCTTTCCTTCCACTGGCTGAGGCTCCTCCCTGAAGGGAGGGAGGGAACAAGGGAGAGCTTGCTTTGCTGGTCTGCCTCAATTGCATGGGAGAAATACCAAACACCTTTAAGACCAACAAAGTTTTATTCAAGGTATGAGCTTTCGTGTGCCTTGCCATACTGTATGTGAGTTCTGTTGGGCTCCTTATGCTGTGTACGTGTGCATGTGTGTGTTTTGTTGGGCTCTCCTGGGTGCAAGTAGGTTCCCTCCTCCTTTTCACTGTATTCATGCCCTCATGATCCAATCTTTCTCAGTAAGAAAGCCATGTGAACTATTTAGATGAGGAATAACAAAAAGCCAGTGAGGTGGATTAGGCTGAGAGTGCGTCCAGACCAAGTTCACTCAACACATTTCCTTTGTAGGAAGTTGTAGTTATTTTTCTGAGGAAGAAGTGTTGTAGACAAACACATAGTCCTCAGTCTGTGTCAGGATGCCTTCTCATATTCTTGACCAGCACATGAAGCAACTTATGTACAAAAGCCTGCATAGCCCAGCCATTTCATGTTTTCCCCTGGGTCCTAGGCTCAGAACACTGAGCATGAGATTTCTGTAATGAATGTCAGTAAATCAAAAGTAGATTTGCAGCTTACAGATACACACCTAAACAGCATAGTCAAGACTGCTACAGCACAGACATTTTGATGCAATAATTCAGAGCAAGAGGTGTCAGTTATCAGAACTGTTAAATAGACAAAATATTGCAAGAGTGCTAGTGTTTTAAGCATGTTTTATTTAAAATTTTAAAAATCTTTACCTGTGTTTGTCTGTGTCCTTTATAAAGTTTATATCTCCACTACCTGGCATTACATTTTATGACACACACGGCCCGGCCCAACAAGGTCTCATTTATGTCAGTTCCGGCCCTCATAACAGATCAGTTCGACACCCCTGAACTAGTCCTTGCCCCCTTCCCATCCACAGCACATTTTAACATACTTATTCAGCATTTTGTTTTCTTAATAAGAAGGGAAATGGATATAGAATTGAATCAAGGTACATTCAGCATTTTAAAAAGATTTTTAAAATTTAGACAGCCGGCTGGAAACATAGGGTGAGGGAAAAGGCAGCTTACTGAATGGTGTTTAATTTCCTGGCGGGGTGAAACAAGAAGACAGGCTCAAAGTGCAGGGAAAACGCACACAGGGAGGCCTGATTTGCATGTATGTTTGTGTGCATCCTTATAGAATTATTTTCTTAATTGAAACCAATGTTTGCCACTTGACTGCTGCTCCTGTCTGAGCTGTTTGACTCTTGCATACTAATTATTCTTTTACACATAGTATATAAACCCCTCAATCCTAGGTTTTTGTTAAACAAGCATTTCCTACTTTGTAGAACGATAGCCATAATTTCTGATTTTCAGAATAGAGATTCAGATGCAAAAAATGCTGCAACAGTGAGCAACCAAACTGAAAGGGCTGGACTGTAAGAGAGCATTTACTCTTCCATTCATCTTTCTTCTAAGCTAATTATACAGAATTACTTCCTACTCTTGGAATAAAGTCGGGTGGCACCTGGAGGTCTCCTGCGATTACAGTTGGTCTCCAGACAACCAAGATCAGTTCCCCTGGAGAAGATGAGGATGAGCTCTATGGCACTGCACCCTGCTGAAGTCCCTCCCCTCCCCACCCCAAACCCCACCTTTCTCAGGCTCCACCTCCAAAATCTCCAGGTATTTCCCAACCCAGAGCTGGCAAGCATAGAACAGAGCAATATCTCATATAAGAAGAAGAGTCTACAGGGGGAGCAAGCTCTGGCTGGACAGGAATGTAGGGGAGTACCTTCTTTCTCAAGGGGCTTCTCCTTGTCTGTTTACAAAATACTACCTTTGGGCTCTTCTCCTAGAACAGTCTAGGACTTTCTCTTTTAGCCAGCAAGGCAGTTAGGTTTATCTCTTTTCTTTCCTATCCAGTTTGTTAGCTTCTAAATAAAGGTTTTGTAAGTCTTTAATAAGTTCAGCATCATGCCGGCTGCATAGGCACTCTACCAACACCTACAAAGGAAGGCATTGCAATCCCAGCAAATATCTTAGTGGCCTCTTCCACCTCTGAGATAGGTTAAAGATGGATGCAAGATCAGTTAATATAGTTGTATTGTACTTGAAAGCATTTTAAAAAAAACCCTCAATCTTAGAAGAAAAACAGGTCCTGAGGTTGAATGTACAAATTTCTGAGAAAGGAAACATGAGGGCATCTAAACAGCTGGAGAGCTAGGGTTCCCAAGACGAAGCCACATAAGAATCAAGGGTGTTCTTTTACAATACTTCAAAATAAGTTATTCAAAAATAAATAGGTACCCTAGTGTGTGTGTGGGGGGGTGTTCAGCAATTACAGTCCTGGTCGAGTCATGTTCTCATAACTTGGTTCTCCAGGAAATATTTGCTTTTCCACTGATCCTAATAAAACGAAGATATGGATTCCCCCATAGATTGTTTTCCCATTGTAAATCCACTTTTCCCAAGTATCTTCATGCACTTCTTAAGTGATATATTATACAGTCTTTGCAAAGGGAGCTTTGGTCTTCAGTCATTCTGTGTTGGACAGAATCGCACGATTCTACAGGAGTAATAAGGGCAATTCTTTTATAAAGAATTCCCAGTAGTTAAACTATAAGGGGATAAAATCACAAAGAGCAGCAGTGCATTAATCCTGAACTCATTGCAAGTCAGGAAACAGACATTTTTTAAAAAAACTTGCTGTCTTATTATACAAGGTACCTCCAAATAATTGCAATTAAGGCACAATATCTTTACAGCGTATTTTAATAACACACAAACTTGCCAATGAAGTTAATCTTTCTGCTTTTTCTGTAATAAAAATATACTCAAAACTTTATTGCTATGTAGGAAAGTTGCTAAGTGAAGCAGCAGCAGCATACATTAAAGGAAATAAAACAAAATCCATGATATTAGTAAGCCAATATTAATGTACTGCACAAGGCCAAAAAGATAGTAGAATCTCACAACCAGAAAAGAAAGGCCATCTATTTAAAACCCCTTTCCTTACAGATCTCTACATATTCCATTTCACTATAGTGACATTCACGGTCCAGCTTTTGCTTCTTGCAATGATACTGACTTCCAGTATTTAGTCCATTAGAAAAGACCCTGAACTAACAGCAGAAATAAAGTACCATTTTTAGTTTTGAATATAGTACAGTTTTACTATATGCAATAGGTTGTCGTCAGAAGTGAAGAGACGAAAGATTCCAGATCCTAGGTTTTCTTCTATTAAAGTTTTCATTTAATGCCATGCAATTTCTCACTCTGAGACTCCTTTGGGTAGTGAAGGACAGGGTATAAATCCAATCTCCTCCTCCTCCTCCTCCTCTTCTTCTACTGAAGAACTCCCTTTATCCCACACATGAGTCTATCACATGACAACATTATTTGTTGCTTTCTTTTGGCTTTTAGCTCCATCCAATGACACCTGCCCAGAGTCACCACCTTTTCTCTATTAGTGTCGCCAACTCCAGGTTGGGAAATTCCTATAGATTATGATGGAAGAGGCTGGGAAGGGCAAGGTTTGGGGAGAGGAGGGACCTCAGCAGGGTATAATGCCAAAAGGCCCACCCTTCAAAGCAGCTGTTTTCTACATTTGAGATGCTCTCTGCAAATCAGTTGAAATGTTGGGAGATCTCCAGGCTGCACCTGGAGGTTGGCAACTCTACTTTTCAAGCCCCAAACCTCTTCCATGATGGTTTGGCTCAGTCTCATGGTCCCTAAACTCAGCTAAAGCCAAAGATACTGTCAATGTAAAATGAGAACCCCAAACTGAAAGATCTTATCTTGGTTTGTGTGTGTGTTTGTGTGTGTGTGTTTTGAGACCAGATCTTTTTGAACCTTGGCCCAACATGAAATGGTGGAAACATCTGCTGCCACCACTATCTACTTAAGTTGAATTTGAAAGCTGAGAAAACTACTATTGCCATCCACTTTGGCAAGAAGAAACACTAGGATATATCTCCTTGGGGGCCTATTCTAATTTGAATGAGACTTCCCCCAGGCAATGATAAGGTTTACATAAGAGAAGACATGTCGGATCAGGCCAATGGCCTATCAAGTCCAACACTTTGCTATTTCACATGGTAAAATCCAGCTGCAAAGTGCATTGAAAGTGGATTGAAAGTGCATTATTCAGCATGTGTGAAAGTGCTTACACAGTGGTCAAAATCCAGGTGCCATCAGGAGGTACAGCAGCAGGGCCAGAACTCCAGAAGCCCTCCCAACTGTTGCCCCCAAGCACCAAGAATACAGAGCATCTCTGCCCCAGACATAGTGTTCCCTCTACACCTTGTTGCTAATAGCCATAACTGGACCTCTGCTCCATATGTATATCTGATCCCCTCTTGAAGCTGTGTATGCTTGTAACCACCACGACTTTCTGCGGCAGTGAATTCCTCAAGTCAGTTACTCAGGCTGGAAGGAGAGCAAATGACAAGGGAGAGGACTGGGCATATGTGTGTGTGTGTGTTGTGCAAGCATATCATGGAGAGCTTGCACAAAGAAAAGCCCTCAAGCCTTTTCAAATATTTTACAATTGACTTTTTCAGTTGAACTTAGGAGAAGGGATGGATCACCCATCACTGTTGAAAAAAACCTAAGGACATTTCCTTGATTGGATTCCATCCCTTATCCCTCATGCCCTTTCTTCATTTGCATATACATCTGAATCTTGCTTAGCACCTCCCCCCTTGAGGCTCACCTAGCCCCCGCCCGACTCTCTTACAGACACCATTTTTAAACCATTTTTATTGTCTAGTCTGCACCGAGGGCTGTATTCTATGTTTGATGGCTTGTTTATATGCTTTGTCCTGTTTTTAATGTCTGTGTGGTTTTATTGTATTGTTTTAATAGTGAGCCACCTTGATTTATAGGGGGACCAAATTTTTTAAACAGGTAAAAGAATGTCTAATCTTCATAAAGTACCCTCTCCAGACTATGTTGAGGAGAGACAGCTTGTTCTTGTGCTTCCCCTGTTCTTCTCCCTTTCCTATAACTGAAAATTTAAGCACATGAAACTATCTTCTACTGAAGCCTGACCACTGGGCCTATCAAGATCAGTATTGTCTCTCTGATAGTAGCAGCTATCCGGGGACTGAAGTGGAAGTCTTTCACATCACCTGCTATCTGATTCTTTTAACTGGAGATGCTGGGGGATTGAAACTGAGACCTTCTGTACACAAATCAGATATTCTGTGCACTGGCAAAAGGAAAATAAGCATAAGATTTGTTGTGACATCTGAATTTGGCCCTTCTTTTTGCTCTTCTTCCATTTTGTTTTCTCGTTTCCACTTTCACCCCTGTGTTTCTACTTAAAATGCCTTCTTCCTGATTCTCCCTCTGAATTTTTTCAGGCTTCTTCTGGCTGAACAGACAAAAAGGGATTAAAGTTCAAATTGCAGAATTATAACTTTTCAGCTGACTGGTGCTATTTTTAACAATGCTTGAGACAGCAATCTGAATGGATGACAAGTGTTTTTTTCTTTTTCTTTTTCTTTTCTGGTCTGAGATTGACATCTCAGATATTTACCAGGACATTGTGCCCCGTAAACAACTGACAATGGATAGTTGGCAGCTAGAAAAGCCAGACCATAGGAACAGGCATGGGTTCTTAAGAGTCATGAAAGAACATTTGTCTGTTCTGACAAATTCTATCAAATAGAATGCCACTTAACCATGCAATGTGATTACATCATAGGAATGACTGCAAACTGAACCAGAAATCAGGCTGTACAAGGGACAAATTGCTGAAGACTAAACCAGACAAGACACTGGTACAGGGGTCCCCAACCTTTTTGAGCCTGCAGATGCATTTGGAATTCTGACGTGGCATGGTGTGTGCAGCAACAAAATGGCTGCCACAAAGTGGCTTCTGCAGGAAGTGGAGCCAGCCACGAAATTACTGCTTCTTAACTTCAGTAACACAGCTGCTGCCAAAGCAACATGTAAAAGATTCTGAACAGCCAATCAAATCTCCAATAGTTATTCAGAAGCACTGCTGGGCAAAAGCTCTACCTGGCCCCACACGCTTCCTAAAAACAGCTGGCAGGCACCAGAAAGAAGAAGAAGAAGATGATGATGATTGGATTTATACCCCGCCCTTTACTTGGAGTCTCAGAGTGGCTTACAAACTCCCTTCCCTTCCCCTCCCCACAACAGACACCCTGTGAGGTAAGTGGAGCTCAGAGAGCGCTCTCGAGAACTCCTCTTTCAAGGACAGCTCTTGACAGAACTATGGCTTGCCCAGGGTCATCCAGCAGCTGTGAGTGGAAGAGTGGGGAATCAAACCCGGTTCTCCTAGATTAGAGTCCACACACTTAACCATTACACCAAACTAGAACCATATTGGGGACCCCTGCACTGGTAGATCCATGACTGGAGATTCAGTGCATTTTTTTTTTTAGGAAAATGGCCATGGGTGAATTCCAATTGGAAATTCTGTGGGAATTCCCAATCTCCAACCATCCCCCAGAGATGGGATTTTCTCCATCAGGCAAAACATACAGGTTGCCTATATGATGCTTACATGTTTTTCCTCACATAGTGGTTCTGGAGCAAGGCAATGGTTCACCCCAGAACAAGAATATTCTAAAAACCCATCTCCTTCTACGATACAGTCCCTGTCTAAACTCCCACAGGTGCTATTTCCCACAGCACAATATGCTGGTTACCCAGACATAGATCTTCCAGCATCTCATCTAGTTCGAATCTTAAAGCCACCCATAACTTATAGCTTCCAAAAACTGTCTCAGAGTGGAAGATCCCTGCTGTGTGGCCCTCCTCTTGCTTCAAAAATGTAAAAAGAGAAAGGCTTAATTATCCTTAAGTGTCTGCAAACTGTCCAATTAATCATCCTGCTAAAAGGTCATATTCATATTGTTCTGCAGACAGGCACAGTACAAAAAAGATGTAAGGGAAGCGAGCGTCCCCCTTGCAGCAGGTGAGTGGGTGTAATTGTTAGCCAGATGCCACTGCAAGTAAAAGGTCTAAATGGGGAGTGATGAGCCAGAATAGTGTTCCTGCTCATCAACACAGCTATTGTTTTAAGGAAACATATGCTGGGTATCTAGTGAATCACAGGATTACTCTGCAACTTTGAAAAACGTTTCTCTAATCTCTATGAACCATGACTACTCAATCAAATTTTTTCAAATAAATCTCCAAAGGCTGCAAATTAAGTATGGGATATACAGCTGTGCCCAGAATACTGGCAGAAAGTTGAAAGAATGATTTCTTTGATTTCTTTGAATGAAGACTGGAGAGGAAGGAATTCATAAACATTCCAGACATCTTCTAGCTTACCACTACAAGGACCAAACACAGTAGTATATGTTCATACACTCATTGCATGTACAAGAAAAGAAGTATAATTTTCACTGGATCATTTTCATCCATTCCTACATATATATATATATATATTCATCCATTCCTATATTTATTTATAACAAGCCTTAAATAGAAGGGAACAACCATACTAATAGTAGAAGGAGGAGACTGGATTTATACCCCACCCTTCACTACCCAAAGGAGTCTCAGAGCGGCTTACAAACTCCTTTCCCTTCCCCTCCCCACAACAGATACCCTGTGAGGTAGGTGGGGCTGAGAGAGCTCTTGACAGAAACTGTTCTTTTTTCAAGAACAGCTCTTTTCAGAACTATGGCTTGCCCAAGGTCATCCAGCCAGGTGCAAGTGGAGGAGTGGGGAATCAAACCCGGTTCTCCCAGATTAGAGTCCACGCATTTAACCACTACACCAAACTGGCTCTATATGCATTTGCCATAAAAATCTTCACACATACAGTTTGTGTGTGTGCTTGGTTCTTATTGAATTTAGGTTGAACACATATAGGGCAGGAGTTCCCAACAATTCTCAGCCCTGGGGCACCTTTGTAATTCTGGCGCAGGTGAGCAGGTACAAACACAAAATGGCTGCCGTGGGAGGCAGAGCCAACCACAGAATGTCAGGGAGTGAAGTTATGCATAAACCAGATCACAGGCCTTCAACATTTCAGGCAGAAGATCTGTCTAATGGGATTCCTTTTAAATACATTGTTTAAAACTATTTTCTTACATACAGACAAAATACGTAAACATAGAGAGTTAGCACAGAATCCCTCATCTGGCAGTACCTGGCTTCATTTTGTGAACATCTAACACACTAATGCAAAGGGGGGGGGGAATGCTGCTTCTCCTGGTTATCCCTTTACATTAACCCTATCCTTGTCAACCTGCCCTATTACTTGTAACAATGACCATTGGTACTGAAGAGCTGGTGAGAGCTCCTTGCATGTGTGTATAGTAAGAGAGAGATTCTGGCCAGATTTTGATAAGAGCATACATGCCTTTTCAAAAGACTACGATCTTTTGACCCACTGCCTTGCCGATGTGGGAGCTCATAGTGGGGTGCTCTTCAATGGCTTATTTCATTTCTCCATGGTCCAGGACAAAGGGCGGTGCTGGGAGAAAATGTGTCCTCTAGACATTCCTTAATATGAAGGGACCCACAGTGGGCATTTCTCTCCCAGATATTGTTCAACACCTATATGTGTCCTCTCGCCCAACTGGCATGCAGTTTTGGGCTTGGGTGTCATCGATAGGCTGATGACACCCAGCTATATCTGTTGTTGGACAGCCACCCAAATGCCACCCTGCAAAATCTGGCAATGGGACTAAAGGCCATGGTGGGGTGGTTAAAAAAAGAACAGGCTGAGACTGAATCATACTAAGATGGCAGTTCTGTGGCTGGGGGGGGCTTCAGGGCTGGGGCAGAGACTTCTCAGTCTTGATGGGGTGCCATCGACACCAGCGCAGTCTGTCAAGAGTTTAGGTGTGATCTTGGATGCGTCCTCAACTATGGAGGCCCAAGTTGTGCATATTGCCAAACTGGCATTTTTTCATCTGCACCAAGCTTGGCAGCTGACCCCTTCTTGTCATGCCCTGACCTAGCCATGGTAATCTATGCAATGGTCACCTCCAGGCTATACTACTGCAATTCACTGTATGCTGGCCCACCCTTGAGGCTAACCTGGAAGCTTTAGCTGATCTAGAACACAGAGGCATAGCTCCTGATGGGAACATCACAGATGGCACACATACAACCTGTGCTGTGCCAGCTGCACTGGCTTCCAGTAGAATTCCGAGTCCAAGGTTTTGTTGTTGACCTTTAAGGCCTTGAGTAGTCAGGGATCAATATATCTATGGGGCCATCTCCTCTGGTATGTCCCTGCACTCTTCAGACAGCAGTCGGCTGGTGGTCCCCAGCCCCAAAGATGTCTAGCTGTCCTTAACCAGAGCCAGGGCTTTTTCAGTCCTGGCCCCAACATGGTGGAACTCTCTGCCGAATACCACCAGGGCCCTGAGGGATCTTATGCAATTCCTCAGGGCCTGTAAGGCAGAGATGTCCCGCCAGGCATTTGGTTGAGGTTGGCACCCTCTTCTGCTCTCCAGATCAATTGTTCCTCTTCCTCCCCTGCCCACAAGGTAGCTGGACAGTCTGGAATGGGGAGTGATTTTAGTTCGCCATCTGGAGCTTTAACTTTATTTATTGGTGTATTTTGACTGTATGTTTTATCCATTGTTTTTACGTCACCCAGAGCCCTGCAGTAGCAGGGATGGATGATTTAAAAATCTAAGAAAGAAAAGAAAAGAAAAGAAAAGAAAAGAAAAGAAAAGAAAAGAAAAGAAAAGAAAAGAAAAGAAAAGAAAAGAAAAGGAGAACAAGATTTCCAGTTAGGTGCATTAAATATTTTAGCTGTGCAACTGAATTGTGTTTAGTCATTGTCAAACCCCACTATGTTTTTAGAATACCACTCCACAATTTGTTCAGAAGAAGCACTTTACATAAAGTCACTATCTGCATTATACTATAAACATCAAAAAAAAAAAAATTAAAGGCCCACTTGACCCCACCTACTTTTTAAAAACACTTCAAGGGCACCAGGAACGGTGTCAGCAGGTGCCACATTGGGGAGGGTGTGGGAGACAAACCAGTGGGGTACAGTCACATTCCGCCACATATGTTCATTTTTATGTAAGTACAATTCTATGCAAATAGCTGCATCCATGAAAGATTGCAAGGCACCACAGTATCAAGCACAGGGCAGGAGTAACAACTGCATATACAACTTACAAATGACCTCCAGTATTTCACAGATGAAAATAAGTAGGCTCCTATATAAAAGCTCTTAGCCTAAGGGCATGATCTAGCAGACAAGGTGAGTAAGGGGTTGGTCCAATATAGTTTTATTTATGTATTTAAAACATGTATACCCTGCTTTTCGTAGAATTCAAAGAGGCTTACAAACGTATTGCAAACAACCATCAGAAACAATTAAGATAATTAACTATTTAAATACACTAAAATGACATAGTTCAAATTCCTGATTGTAAAGCAGCAATATGGATCTTGAAAACCAGCATGAGGGAAAAGAAATCACCCCAGAGGCACAATCAAGGTAAATGAAACAATAACTCACGAAGAACAAGTCTTTCTTTTAAACTAAACAGGGAATGTGCCAGGCAAGCCCCAAGGGAAAGACATATCTACAAATGTAGCAGTATTGCCCAAAGGGCTCTAGGTTTCCACCACTTCTCAGATGGGACACCCAGAAAAGGACTCTCTAGGCAAGGGATGGGCAGGTTCTTACAGGAGGAAACAGATCTTCAGGTCCCCTGCACTCATCTACAGCAAGGGAGAGGTGTGGCTCAGAGACAGAGCATCTGCTTGGCATGTAGAAGGTCCCAAATTCAATCCCTGGCATCTCCAGTTAAAAAGACCAGGGACTAAGTATTATGGAAGACCTCTGCCTGAGACACTGGAGAGCCACTGCCAGTCTCAGCAGACAACAGTGACCTTGATGGACCAAGGGTCTGACTCAGTATAAGGCAGATTGGGGTGTTCATATGCCCAATTCAGGGATAATATCAATGCTGCAGCACATCTCTGTTAACATCTCCCACACACAACATCTGTCTCACACGGACATAATTACATAATTATCATGCTCTTCCCCCAAGAAACTCAAGTTGGCATACATCAGGGGTGTCGAACTCATTTGTTATGAGGGCCGGATCTGACATAAATGAGACCTTGTTGGGCTGGGCCACGTGTGTGTCATAAAATGTAATGCCAGGTAGCGGAGATATAAACTTTATAAAGGACACAAACACCAAGGGTTTTTTTTCACTTAAAATAAAAATGTGCTAAAAACATTAGCACTCTTTCAATATTTTGTTTATTTAACAGTGTCTGATAACTGACACCTCTTGCTCTGAATTATTGCATCAAAATGTCTGTTCTGTTGCAATCTTGAGTATGCTGTTCGGGTGTGTATCTGTAAGCTGCAAACCTACAATGACACAGCAGCAGCAGAACTGGAAGAAGAAGCAGAAGACAGCCAGTTCCACTGCGGGCCTGATAGAAGCCCTCCGAGGGCCTGATTCGGCCCCTGGGCCGCATGTTTGACACCCCTGGCATACATGGTTCTACCCTCCTCTATATTATTCTCACCACAAGCCTGTGGGGTATGTTAAGCTGCTGAGAATAACTGGATGAGGGTTACTCAGGAAGTTTCATAGTGGAGAGGGCTTTGAACTTGGGTCTGATCTCCCATTTCACCACCACCTTGCACCAAAGCACAGAGAGTCAGTTTCTCCCTAGAATACAGGAAAACACACACCATCAACCCCCACTAGAGCACAAACCAACCATATGGACACAGAGAAATCAGCCCATATGCACCTCCATGGATCCCAGAGAGACCAACTACCACTGCCTCCTTGGGAGTTAATTAGGGTTGCTTGGTCCTTACTGCTTTCTGGTAAGGGGTTCCAGTCTTCTTCCTGAAGTTACCATAGAGTTTTCTTCCTGGTTACCATAAAGTTTTTACCCAAATGTTAGAGCATCACCTCTGGGTGACATCATTGTGCCAGGCACGTTGGGCATGGATGGGGCTGCTTGGGGGCACAGCTCCCCTACTGGCCAGCTGCAGATTGGGCCCCCTGAAAGTGGGGGGGAAACCACCCCCATAGGGGGGATGGCAACCCTAGAGTTAATCCATGCATCAACCTGACCCACCTTCTTCTTTTGCAACGAAGATGGGCATGAAAAAACCAGAAGGACGGACTGAGGCATCAAGCAGACTCACTTTCCCCAGTGAACTTATTGCCTAAAACTGGGGGAAAGGTGCACCATCTCTCCAGTTCCTCAGTCCTGCCAGTCTTGGTCTCCTCTCCTACAATAAGGTTATATGTTGTGCACACACATGCACAATAAAAGAAAATAACCTTTGGCAGAACAAAGACAATCTGGCTTGACCCAGAGAAAAGGTACAGATGTAATAAAGGAATAATGATAATAGCAATGATGATGACCAGGGCTCTTTTTGTAGCAGGAACTCCTTTGCATTTTAGGTGACACACCCCTGATGTAGCCAATCCAAGAGCTTACAGAACTCTTCTTACAGGGGCTACCGTAAGCTCTTGGAGGATTGGCTACATCATGGGTGTGTCGCCTAATATGCAAAGGAGTTCCTGCTACAAAAAGAGCCCTGATGATGACGACGACGACAATGATGACGATGACGACGACAATGATGACACCACTATGGCAAGAAAGGATGTAATGCAACAATCTGCCACAGTTATGGTGAAAAACAGATGTGGCTTGTATGCCTGCCACTCAAGTCTGAAAGCTCATTGCAATCGATCAATCATTCATTTGATGTCTTAACAACATAAACAACAGAAGTTAAAATACACGCACAGGCAGACTGTTTATATCCCTCCAGAATATTTACGTAGCAGCCCACCATATTTAACTTTTATAAATTAGCACTAATTTAGCAACTATTAGAGCAAGAAAAAAAACTCAGGGCTTTTAAGGCATCATCCTAGCAGATGGCCTTTCTTAACTGCCATGGCAAGAGGCAGGAAGCAACACAAGGAAACAGAATAAACTCACTGCTGTACAGATGTTCTACATGATACAGAACTGTAATTTGCCTCTTCCAGCAATACTGAAATGGGAGATGTGTAATGATGCCTAGCAGAAGTATGTGAAGGGCTAGAAAGGTAGCCAGTTGAACCAGGCATACTTTTGGATAGGAATTTTCCTGGTAGTGGGCACTGGTAGTGGTAGACAGACAGATATAATGAGTCCTGTAAATCGTCATGAAACACAGTGGCACCCAGAAAGTGACTTTGACATCTTATAAATTGGCCTCAGTCTGAAAATCCAAATACCTGGTTTATTCATGCAAGTCTTGGTTACATTGTTCCAATCTGATTTCTTTTTATGAAGAAGAGTTGGTTTTTATACCCCGCTTTTCTCTACCTTTTAAGGAGCCTCAAAGCAGCTTACAATCACCTTCCCTTCCTCTCCCCACAAGAGACACCCTGTGAGGTAGGTGGGGCTGAGAGCTCTGAGAGAATTGCGACTGGCCCAAGGTCACCCAGCTTACTGCATGTGGAGGAGTGTGGAATCAAACCTGGCTCTCCAGATTAAAGCCCGTCACTCTTAAACACTACACTATGCCGGCTCTCTCTTTTATGTTCTGGGTTGGATCCTTGAATTTATCAACATCTGTCATTTCTCTGCAAAACTGAATGACTCCTCTCATGTAATTTTAACTGTTAAATAAAACAAATCAATACTAAATTCTTCTTCAGGCATTGCTGATTTACATATCAAAACTAGATCAGTGTTTTTCAACCACTGTGCCGTGGCACACTAGTGTGCCGTGAGATATTGTCTGGTGTGCCGTGGGAAAAATTCCAATTTCATCCGTAACATATGAACAATTATAAAATAAAGTATTATTATTTCATAATGAAGTAATTATAAAATAATTTATTTGTTTTTATTTGATTCCTATTCAAGAGAATTACTTTATATATAGTCAATATAGGCACAGAGTTAATTTTTTTAACATTTTCTAATGGTGGTGTGCCTCGTGAAAACACTGAACTAGATAACACCAGTTTTCCCCAAAGACGTGAACTTTAGTAAGCTGACTTTATAGAGCAGAGATAACTCCTAATTAAAGTTCCAAATAACTGAAGACATTATTTTTAAACTCTGCTGATTTCAAGTACCTTAACGCTAACAGGCAACAATCATGTGGACAAACTGCAGAACCATCTATTACTACATGTATTCCACTGTATTCTTTCTCAAAGAAGTCATAAACATACAAAGAAAAAACATTTGAGATTCCAGTATAAAGACAGCCCCTTAGCTGATGACTAGAATAATATTACGTGAAGCTCTGAGAGAATACATGGGGCAAGGAACAAAGATCTTGCCTCTTCAAATCATACTAGGCTGCAGGTATTATTACTGTAATACCCTGTCCCATGACAGCTAAATTTGTTCAAGTGTATAAGATAAGGAAATGTATCAAAAACCTTTTGGAAGTCCAAGTACACAACATCTTAAGGACCACCTCTGCTGTTATGACCCCCCCCTCCCATGGTGCTTGCATTCTACTTCACATGGACTTTTGGTAGTGCCTGGCCCTCAAGTAGCTAGTTTAACTTCCACCAGAACAAGGGCTCTTTAGAGCATGGTGTGGCCCCAACCTAGTGGAATGCTCTTTCTGAGGAGATTCCTGCCCTGTTGGACCTGTCTAGGTTCCGCGGGACCTGTAAAATGGAATTATTAGTCCAGGCATTCCATTGAGGCAATTCCACCTGGCCTACTATCAGCATCTCTGATCGTCATGCCGGAGTGCCAATAGGTTATCTCCAGCACACATTACTGTTTCCATTTTTATTTATGTTTCGTATTTATGTTGTTAACTGCCTGAGCCCTGGTTGTCAGGGAAGTGGCGGGATAAAAATCGAATGAAATAAATAAATTATTTATTTATTTTATTTGTATCCTGCCTTCCCTGCCTAGGCAGGCTCAGGGCGGCTTACACACACTATGTTAAAGCAACTAAAACACAGAATTAAATAAAAGCACAACAGTATAGTAATAAAACTTTTGCAGCTCACCCTATCTGCACACTTGTTGACACACTCAAAAAAAGCCTAAAAGGTTGATGAGGCAGGCCTACTCATTCACTATTTTTCAGTATGTTGAATAATAAGTACAATGAGACTTACCATCAATATAACTACATTACAAGTTAAATTAATGGACCTATCATCCCATGGCTCCTCCCTGGATCGGTTCCTAAATGAACACTATATTGGATATCTTCCAACTTTCCAGTGATTTGTTAATCAGGGCTAGACATAATCTCTTATTATCCTGTTTGACCAAATTCTTCATATCCTGACTCTAAAAAGAATTATTCAGGAGCGAGTATATATGCAACATTTTTAGGAAATGGAGATCAAGTCCAATAATTAGCTTTGCTTCTCTGTTTGGGGCAACAAGATATAAGAAACTAGATACAACTGGCATTGCAGCTGAACACAATATTATTACAGAATCATTCATGCATGCTCTAGGAGTTCCAGTCTTACTACAGGAGTATCTAAATTATACTGCCAAATCTGAATACATAGTCGAAACTAGCCAGATGGTTTGAATAAATGGATTTACAGTCACTGACATTAGGCTCCAGAACAACCAATCCAAAGTGTACCTATTCATTATCTTGGATGTGGAGGGGTTACCGCCAATATTAACAGGAATCTTAAAATGCTGTTAGCCTTTACAGTGCCATAAAACTCCTGTTTATTGGACTCAAACATAAATCATGTGACTTGCACTCTGACTTCAGTGTTCACAGCTGTGCCTGTCCCATTAACCAGCCACTAATAATAAAAGCAGGAAAATTGAGGGGAAAAATAATTCAATTTTTTAAAAATAATGCGGACATCTAGCATTAAGAATGTATTCTGGTTTACACTCTGACATTACTGCATCTTCTCCATCCTAAATCACAGAATGTTTGTGAACTGACAGAAAAATGGCTCCTGCTTTTTTCCCAGGGAATCTGAACCTCAATTCACAGGTTTTCTTTCATGAATCTCTGAAGCACCTGACAAATAAGCTCAGTGGATCAGCAAGCAATGAGAAGCAGCAGATATGAGACACATGTTGTTTTCTTGCCTCCCTTTTCCTTCTCTGTGTGTCATTAAAAACGTTAGTCAGAGAATGATGGGGTCTTGTCTTTGCACTTCATATTAAAATACACCTGAGCTTCCAATATTCAGGTGTTGCTCTGGTGGTGTTCTGACTACTGAGAAGGCTAACCAGATGGATACAACAGCTCCAAGTGATTAGCTATCTCTCTCTTCCCATATAAGCTTTTCCTGTGGATCCTCTTCCATAACAAAGCCTTTGCTGAATCACCTTTGTCTTCATCATACTGACTCTTCCACAGCCAGCTCAGTTTCCCTTTGTCAATATGGCACATCTATTATGCAGTATAAACTTGCAGGGATGTGGGTCCATGGCACTTCTATAAAACACCTAACAAGCCTTAAATAGAAGGGAACAACCATACTAATAGTAGAAGGAGGAGACTGGATTTATACCCCACCCTTCACTACCCAAAGAAGTCTCAGAGCGGTTTACAAACTCCTTTTCCTTCCCCTCCCCACAACAGACACCCTGTGAGGTAGGTGGAGCTGAGAGAGCTCTGTGAGAACTGCTCTTTCAAGGACAGCTCTGACAGAACTATGGCTTGCCCAAGGTCATCCAGCAGCTGCAAGTGGAGGAGTAGGGAATCAAACCCGGTTCGCCCAGATTAGAGTCCATGCACTTAACCACTACACCAAACTGGCAGTGAGATGGCTCTTCTCAGGTGGCATGTGCTGGGGTGTCAATAAAAAAGAGCTAATATTCAATTATTTTACATTCCTTTTTTTTAAACCGCAGGCAACAAAAAATGTCTTGTACTGTCATCAGAACAAATAAGCTCCCTCCATCCTAATTCTCTGTTCCTGTTTAGGTTTGGATTCACTGGAAGTTTTCCACAGATAGAACAAGTCTTCCCCACTCCCACCAACCCCAGCTGCAGTAAAAAAATGTCCCTTAAATGCCTTTCTAGAGGGACAGGGGATCCTTCCCCTCAAAATAACAGAACTGGCAAAAATCTCCCCTTCCTTCTCACAACAGAAATAGTTATTGGGATCCTACCTTAACATTTAGAGCCAGCAAGACTTGACAAGTAATGTGACTGTATATGGGAGATTATGAAGGCAGAAACATTCGGATACAGTTATCCCTCGAAATCTTATGCAAAGCCAGAAAGACCACTTTTTTTTTTTACTCAGCATCCCCCAAACTGTAAAAACCATTGATTGCCGCAAGACAACTTGTATAAATTGCACAATACATCAAAAACCTTTTACAATAACAAATGTGTCCTTTAATATTCTCAAAATTATCAACATGTATCCGAATTTTATATGCAAATCAGAAGCTATGAAAATAATGAACGACCTTTTTTTATTTTCATCCGGGAGACTTAATTGGCAAGAACGATGTAGGCAGTCATTAAATTTATATATCTTTATGTGAAAGGAATTTATATTTGATCATCTCTTATCCCAAGAGGGGGAGGAGAGAGGGATCCATTGCCTTTCAAAGCCTGCCCACAGACTAGTTCAAGCAACTGATCCCGGCAAACCGAAGAGGAAGAGCTTTGAAGTGCAGCTCCATGAGAGGAAAGGTCGATTTTGCTGACTCACTGTCTGTCTGGCCCTTTCTGCCATGGCTTCCTCTAAGAATACGGGAGATTTTAGTTTAATGGGATACTGAAAATTCTCTTTTAGAACTTGCTAGCTTCTCCCTTTCTCACACAGAATTACAATTCCTAGGGCTTCCTAGGTAGAAAGACTAATTGTTAAACCGGTTTAAGTGTACAGTATAGACATCTCCTTAAAGAGCACAACGAGAAATCTAATGATCTAATCTGAGCCCACATCCTCAGCCCTCAGAGTAAAAATAAGAGGGCAAAGGACAGGAATGGAGTTCTGCTGCAAGGCTCATTTTCCCAGGAAGAAAAGAGATTTCATGGGAGGTGACTAAACTAAAGCAAATCAAAAGAGGGAGGGGGGCAGGCTTAGGAAATTATTTTAACAGGCAAGTAAACAGAGACACAGCCAGAGAGAAACTACAAGACAGATCCAAGTAAATAGAATTCAATGAAGATGTGATCACTCTGGCCAGAAATAAGGAAGAAAGGTCTACAAGTTAAAGGGTAAAGTTCTCAAATATGTATCTCACTACTATATATGTTTGGAGCTGTGGTGGCTCAAGTGGTTAAGATGCTGAACTGCAGGCTGTGGAAGGTTGGTAGTTCAGCAGTTCGAGACCCGAGTGCTGCACAACAGAGCTCCCATCTCTGGTTCCAGCAGTTCAAAAGCAAGAAATTGCAAGTAGATAAATAGGTACCGCTTCAGCGGGAAGGTAACAGTGTTCTGTGCACCTTGGCGTTTAGTTATGCCGACCACATGACCACAGAAATGTCTTCAGACAGCGCTGGTTTTTCGGCTTGGAAATGGAGATGAGCACTGCAATCCTAGAGTCGGATTCGACTGGCTTTTGAGCAAGGGAACCTTTACCTTTACTTTACTGTATATGCTTAGACAAAAGTACCCAAACAAGACACAAAGGCAGTTTGGAAGAGAGTAAATACATTTTTAAAGTTGCAATAGCATCAAGGTTTCAGTTTAATAACTGTTTTGCCACCTGTCATATACCAAAGGGACAGCAAGTACCACTAAGAAGCATTATGCTCATTATTTCTGCCCTGTGTTCCATCTAGAGTTATGCAACCTCATTCTCAGCTGTCTTGCTGTCGAAAGGTTAGGCAGGAAAGAAGGCAATTTGGGTATTGATTATCTGTAGCTGAACAGAATTATTAGTACAGTTGCACAAATGTACTTTGGGTCATTCATCAGCATTGAAGCCACTGCATTTAATAACAAGGTAGCTGATCCCGAGGCAAACCATGAAAGAAATGAAAACCAGGACGCCCATACCAAGAGTCTACAGACTTACTGCCACAGGAGGTGGTGGCAGCTACAAGCATGGACAGTTTCAAGAAGGAATTAGATAAACATATGGAGCAGAAGTCCATCAGTGGCTATTAGCCACAAGGTATAGATAGGGACTCTCAGTCTGGGGCAGGTGATGCACTCTATTCTTGGTGCTGGGGGGGGCAGCAGTGGGAGGCCTTCTAGTGTCCTGGCCCCACTGCTGGACCTCCTGATGGCACCAGGCATTTTTGGCTGCTGTGTGACAGCGTGTTGGACTAGATGGGCCATTGGCCTGATTCAACATTGGCTTCTCTTATGTTCTTATGTATGCTGAAAATATGAGGAAATAATGGGTTGGATCCAACCAGCTTTTTCACTGGTGAAAAGGGGAACAGAGGTTCCTGTTTGACCATCAAAAAGATTATCAGCGGGTTCAAGTAGGGTTGCCAGCCTCCAGGTAGCCCCTGGAGATCTCCCACTGTTACAATGGATCTTCAGACACGAGCATCAGTTCCCCTGGAGTAAATGGCTGGATTCTATGACATTATACCCTGCTGAAGTCCCTCCCCTTCCCAAACCCCACCCTGCCCCAACTCCATCCTCCAAATCCCCATGTAATTCCCAACCCAGAGCTGGCAACCCTAGGACCACCAGAACTGCACGGAAAAAGGAAATGTTCCAGGAAGAAGTTTGATGCCACACTGGACACCAGATGGAATAAAAGAAGAAGAGATTGGATTTATATCCCGACTTTCACTTGGAGTCTCAGAGTGGCTTACAAACTCCTTTCCCTTCCCCTCCCCACAACAGACACCCTGTGAGGTAGACAGGGCTGAGAGAGCTCTTTCCAGAGCTGTCCTTGAGAGAATATCTCTGATAGAACTATGGCTTGCCCAAGGTCATCCAGCAGCTGCAAGTGGAGGAGTGGGGAATCAAACCCGGTTCTCCCAGATTAGAGTCCACAAACTTAACCACTACACCAAACTGACACAAAGCAACCACAAGCTGTTTTTATCAGCAATGTGGCTGTGGCAGGCTACCCAGAAATGAGCTGCTTGGCAGGGCAGGATAGGCCCTTGGACCCATCAGCAAGACTCACCTGGATGGAGAAGGGTGGGACCAGAAGCAGTCTCAGGACAGCCTCAGGAACAGAGCAGCATTGACAGCCTGGCCCAGGGAAGCTCAAAGGGTGTGGAGTCAGTAAACCAGCCTGGGTGGCCAGGTGTTTTGCGGCAGAGAACAGGGAAGAGTTGGGCAGAGCTTAGCTCCAGGGGCAGGTGTGAGGCTGGGGTAATTGAAAGAGAGGAAGGGGAAATGGGAGGAGGCTGACAGGAGAAGCAGACAGCAGGTTGAGTAATGCAGTGTAATCCTGAGGTGAACCACTTGAGGTTTCAAGTCTTGTGGTTTCAAGACTCCGTAGACTCCAGGTACAATAGTCCCCTGCCCTCAGAGGGCACTACGATGGCATATAAGAATAATATGGTTTTAGAAGCATCACAGGAAGGATTCAGGAAGCATATAGTGATAAAGAGATTTCCCCCATCCTTTGTCCTTATTGCTATGTGGGGTTTGCTCTGTTTTCTTCTCTGCCTCCCTCCTATTTCAACTTGTACAATGCCTTAACTTAATTTTGGAAATGGTGCTTACAATATTTACAACAGCTTTCAATGAGATACTTTATTTTTCTTACATGTACCTTGTGTGTTTTAGCACACATGCACACTAAGAAGCAAAAGGGGAGCCTTGATACAATCACGTGAGGCCATCTGGATTCCGTGTAAATCACATCTGGTGATTTGCACTGTGTGCCGTGAAGGAAGCTGAACAGCATATGCTAGCTTTGGCAAACTGCACATGAACAGTGGTCTAAATGAAGTCTGGAACTCCAAGACTAAAGACCTGGCAGCAGAATAGAACTTTCCTGCCTCCCCCCTTCCATTGCAGCAGAATGACCTCCACAGAATGGAAAGGGAAATCTGAAGAATAAGAACATAAGAGAAGCCAATGTTGGATCAGGCCAATGGCCCATCCAGTCCAATACTCTGTCACACAGTGGCCAAAAATACCTGGTGCCATCAGGAGGTCCAGCAGTGGGGCCAGGACACTAGAAGCAGAACACTGCTGCCCCCCCCCCAAGCACCAAGAATACAGAGCATCACTTGCCCCAGACCGAGAGTTCCTACCTATACCTTGTGGCTAACAGCCACTGATGGACCTCTGTTCCATATGTTTATCCAATTCCATCTTGAAACCGTCCATGCTTGTAGCCGCCACCACCTCCTGTGGCAGTGAATTCCATGTGTTAATCACTCTTAGGGTGAAGAAGTACTTCCTTTTATCTGTTCTAACCCGACGGCTCAGCAATTTCATTGAGTGCCCACAAGTTCTTGTATTGAGAGAAAGGGGGGGGAAATACTTCATTCTCTACTTGCTCTATCCTATGCATAATCTTGTAAGCCTTAATCATGTCACCCCTCAGTCATCATTCCTCCAAGCTAAAGAGCCCCAAGCGTTTTAACCTTTCCTCACAGGAAAAGTGTTCCAACCCTTTTATCATTCTAGTTACCTTTTTCTGCACTTTTTCCAATGCTATAATCTCCTTTCTGAGGTGCAGTGACCAGAATTGTACACAGTACTCCAAATAAGGTTGCACCACCAATTTATATAGGGGCATTATAAATGGCATTGGGAGGGGGGCTGTAGTGAGAAGAGAGAATCAGTGTAAATTTTCATAGTGGAAATTCAGTCTGGATTCAACCCTGACAACTATGCCACCATGGCTGCTGGTGGGGGGTGCGGTGGCTGATGTTGTATTTCTTGTTATGCTGGAATGTTAACTTTCACTTTTCCTCACTGAGTCTTATCTCATAGCCTGAGCGTCTGAGCTTGGTACAGCTCTCCTGATGCTTTGCTGGGAATGTGAACTCATTAGTTTAGGTGTGCTGCAGCTAAAGCCCTGATTGGCTCAACCATGTCAGGGGACCCCACTTCGAATCCCACATAGAATCCCCCATACAACCACTCCCTCCCAACTTTAGGATTAGTTCTGATACTAAATGAATGCACAGACGACTTGCCTTTACTGTACTCAATAAACTTGAAACTTTTTGAAGGAACACTGTTGAGAACTGATTGCTGTGAGACTCTGACAAACCCATGGATTGCTAATGTTTTTGTGCTGCCCTTGAGAAAAGATAATTTAATTTGGCATCCTAAATGACACAGAGATTCAGACAGGAAGGGTTTTTGTTAAGCATCCAAAGAAGTAAGAATCCTGTTCTAATGTTCACTTGCTGCCTTAGAATCAGACTGCAAATGATACAATTCAAAACCCATCTTATCATTTCCTGTCCTCAGATAGTCAGTCATCCCTCAAGGCAGTGTCTTCTGATCACATGCACGCTTCAGAGGCACTTGAAATTAACCTAGACACCAGGACCCCTAGCTAGAACAACACTTACAGTGCAGGATCTTGACAGTTCAAGGGCTGCAAGCAGATTTAGGACTTTGCCTCTCACATGTCCTGGACTGATAAGATCATGACAATCACAAAACTCTTGTTAAACCTGCAGGGCTAAATCAAGAGGGTGCTGCAAAAGTACAGTGCCGTCTGCTTTTGCAGACACACTATTTACCAGGGGCCTGCAGCCAAAACTTTTGGTGACTATTTCAAAGCAATAAGAAATTGCTCTCTTTTACAGCTTCTAGTCATGTGCAGGCTTTCCTCTGTGCCCATTCCCTCACTCCGTTCCCTGTCTTAGATTTCCTTGTCTCGTGCATTCTCCTCTGACAGTTTCTTTTCTCCCATTCCGCTGTAAGACTTCCCCTCCCGAATCCCAGCCTCCATTTGTTGCTTTCCTCGGTTGGCTTGCTTCTCAGTCTCTTGCTTTCTCAATCCATCCTGCTTCTATCTCTCCTTTCCCTGGCACTTTTCCCCATACAACCACCCTGTAGTGTTTTAGTCCCTCAGCCTGTGCCAGTGGGAAACAGATATTATTTTGTGTGTCTGGCCTTTCTGTCACTTTATAACAGCTTCTCCAATCACTGAGGTTCACCATTACACCCCTGCCCCAGTCTGTTATACTATAAATTACTGTTAAGGACCTGTCATATGGAAACTTCTCACAAGAAGAGCCGCGCTGGATCAGACCAATGATCCATGTAGTCCAGCATCCTGTTTCACACAGTGGCCAACTAGTTCTTCTGGATGGCCAGCAGCAGGGCACAGAGGTCAAGGTCCTCCTCGTGATGTTGCCTCCTGGTTCTGGGATTCAGAGGCTTAGTGCTTCTGAATGTGGAAGTTCCCCTCAGTCATCACGGCTAGTAGCCACTGACAGACTTTGTGGTATATTTATTATATACATGTATATATGTAATGGAACAGTCTGCTTCTCCGCTAATGTCTATGTGATTTAGTTTGGTCCTCTTGTTTCAGTTTCCAGTTTTGTATGTTGGCTGAAGTTGTAGTTGTTGGAGTTGTCTCCCTGCAAATAAATGGCTGATGTTTTGAGCCAATTTGTCTCCACTGAATGGACCTGAGAATGGGTGCCTGAGTGAGTACTCTAACCTGGGAACCCACAGCCAAAGGGGGACATTGCAGACTTATCAGGCAACAAAAATGTCTTGTACTGTCATCAAAACAAATAAGCTCCATCCTAATTCTCTGTTCCTGTTTAGGGTTAGATTCACTGGAAAGTTTCCACAGATAAAAGGGAGTTCCATCCATGGAACAAGTCTTCCCCACCCCCACCACCCCCAACTGCAGTAAAAAAATGACCCCAAATGCCTTTCCAGAAGGACATGAGACCCTTCCCCTCAGAATAGCAGAACTTCTTTATTGCAGCAGAAATGGTCAATTTGGGACCCTTCCTTAACATTTATCCTCCGTGAATATATCTCATCCCCTTTTAAAGCTGTTTATTCCTGTGGCAATCACTATTCTCAAAATGGATCCTTCTTTTTATTTTTAGTTCTGCCTGTTGCTCTGCACACAGGCCCTGGAATTGGAGCCTTCAGACTAATGTAGAGCTAGAAATTAAACGAAGCAGAAGAAACTCATCCTTCTCTAGTGAACCACTTGGCTCTGTTAGGACCTCCCTCCTTAGATTGCTGACTTTCCCACAAGTTTTGTAAACCTCTGTGAGCAACTGTTTAATGAATGGCTTGGGCATGAAAGATGGTTTCTGCCCCTTGCGATTAAGTGATGACCACAGCGTCCCCCTTCCCAGGTACATCCACACATCCTTGGATGTTGTGCTATCTTTGCACTATAGAAATTAAAACTATTTGAAACTGGATTATTTTGTCCACATAGGAAAATCCACTTATGAATTACTGCTATAGTGCAATGTCTAGCTATGTGTGGATGCAGCCCTACTGTCATTCCCTGAAAGTTTTTACTTTCTCACAGGCTGCTGGAGCCAGCCTTGAACTATCTAGACGTGTGGCATGGACCATATCACTCCACTGAGCTGCTGGTGTGACTTTGGGTTAGTCAGAAGTTCTCTCAAGAGCAGTCCTTGAAAGAGCTCTCTCAGTCCCACCTACCTCACAGGGTGTCTGTTGTGGGGAGGGGAAGGAAAAAGAGATTGTAAACCACTCTGACACTCCAAGTGAAGGGCAGGGCATAAATACAATCTCTTCTTTTCCTCTCTCTTTCAGTCTGAAGAGGCCTTCACCAACTTAAATAGCTCTGTCTCCAATGGAAAAGCAATTTAAGTTGCTGGAAGGCTCATTAGGCTGGAGGAAGGTTTCAAATGCTGCTGAGTAGAATGGGAGAATCCAATCAAGTAATAGGACAAGCTTTCTTACTTTTGCAAAAGCCAGATACTATATGGTACTTCCCATCTCAGAATATATGGGTGCTACTGCAGACTAGGGATGGGCCCAAACCACATTTTTGTGGTTTGGTGTGGCTTACGGTTCATGGCTGAACCACAAATCAAACCACAAACCTAAATGAACTGGAATGTTGGTTTACAAATCAAACCAGTTCATCATGACCCCTGTTTTCTGCTCCCCACCACTTTCTGTGGGGAGCAGAAAGCAGGGGTTTAAATAGCTCTGAACCATTTAAACCACTGCTTTCTGCTCCCCATGAAAAGCCACAGAGAGCATAAAACTGTCTTAAATGGCTTGGAGCTGACCCCAAGAAAGCCCTTTAACAGCTGAGCCATGTGGAGCTGAGCAGTTTGCTCCGCGGGGCTCAGCTGTTTAAAGGGGCTTTCTTGGGCAGTGAGCCCCAGGGGCTAGCTGCCAAAGAAAGCCCCTCTAAACAGCTGGGCCACATGGAGCAGTTTAAACTTTAAAGGAACTGCACAAGAAAGCCCAAAAGAGCTGAGTGGCAAGGTCCTTCAGTTTCTGAACCACAAACAGGGCAAAATTTTGCTTTGTGGTTCAGTTTGTGCCCTCTATACTGCAGAGCTATGCTGCCTCCTTTCAACTGTAATTTAATATATTCTACAGTTCAGTGTTGTATGGATTTTAAAAGTCTCAGGGAAGAAAAACCAAGAATTCCAATGACTGTGGGGATTTTTGCATTGCAAAGGGCCTCTGACATGCTGAAGATGTAAATGTAAACCCACTGATCTGCCGAATTCACATCTTTCTGGAGTTATTTGGGCATCCAGCGATTTTAAATGCATGAAGGGCATAACGGGAATATTCATTTGGGGCAACATTAATATTTCTGTGAAATTAAAACATTTGGCATGAATATCTCTTTCTCTAAATTGGCAGAAGAGAAATGTGTACCAGCCAAGTACATGTAGTGGAGCATGAAGCTGGACTTTTTGTATATCACAAAAGGCCTTAAAATAAACCAAAGGATGCCAACAATGTTAGTGGAATTTGTGTTAAACACTTTAGCAAACTCTTTACATATGTTTTAGATTCTCTTTAAGAGCATAAGAACATAAGAGAAGCCAATGTTGGATCAGGCCAATGGCCCATCCAGTACAACACTCTGTCACACAGTGGCCAAAAATACCAGGTGCCATCAGGATGTCTAGTAGTGGGGCCAGAACACTAGAAGCTCTCCCACTGTTGCCCCCCCAAGCACCAAGAATACAGAGCATTACTTGCCCCAGAGTCCCTATCTGTACCTTGTGGCTAATAGACACTGATGGATCTCTGCTCCATATGTTTATCTAAATCCCTCTTGAAGCTATCCATGCTTGTAGCTGCCACCACTTCCTGTGACAGTGAATTCCATGTGCTAATCACTCTTAAGGTGAAGAAGTACTTCCTTTTATCCATTCTAACCCAACCGCTCAACCATTTCATTGAGTGCCCACGAATTTTTGTCCTGGCCCCACTGCTGGACCTCCTGATGGCACCTGGTATTTTTGGCCACTGTGTGACAGAGTGTTGGACTAGATGGGCCATTGGCCTGATTCAACATTGGCTTCTCTTATGTTCTTATGTATTGTGAGAAAGGGAGAATCTCTTTCTCTACCTGCTCTATCCCATGCATAATCTTATGAACCTCGATCATGTCACCCCTTCAACTGTCGTTTCTCCAAGCTAAAGAGCCCCAAGCACTTTAACCTTTCTTCATAATCACAAAAAGAATAGATGAAATATATATTTATATTTTAGATTTTAGATGCTAGATGATTGACTGATGATAGAGACAGACAGACAGACAGACACTGGATGGTCACCTGGTTGATTCATGCCCTCTCTCTGAAGACCTCATCCAGTGGCACTTGGAAGCTGAGATTAAGTGCCACAGCCTGCTTTTTTGGCTTAGCCCTAGGAAGATGTATACATCTTTTAGGCCCTCTTTGATGGGCCAAGGTTTGCAGTCTGTGGAGTTGCAGCATATAACCAGGTTCATAACCTTTACACAGCATGTCACAATAGTGAATAAGGTTACATTCAGTAGTGAATAAGGTTACATCCAACATGCAGGCCAGTAGACAGCTCATCTTCTTCCAGGGGACAATAAATTAGCCAAGCCTAACAGAATGCACTCTTGGCTGTGGGCTCAACTCAGGCATCACAGAAGAAACTAACCTGATCTTTGGAAGGGAGTGTGATTTCATTTAAAATAGTTTCTCTCTCTCTCTCTCTCTCTCTCTCTCTCTCTCTCTCTCTCTCTCTCTCTCTCTCTCTCTCTCTCTCACACACACACACACACACACACACACACACACACACACATACACACACATACTATTTCGCCAGTAACAGAACTGCTCACTACAAGCAACTCAATCTTATCTAAAGCATAGTTCAGTTTATTCTTTCTCATTAGCTTTGCCAACTAAAAGGTGGTGGTTGGAGATCTCTGAGATTACAACTGATCTCCCGTCAATAGTGATCAGTTCACCTGGAGAAAATGGCTACTTTGGAAAGTGGATTCTATGGTATTATACCTCACTGATGTCTCTCCTCTCCTTAAACCCCGCCCTTCTCAGGCTTCATCGTCCAGATCTCCAGATATTTCCGAAACTCGGAGCTGGCAACTCTATTTCTCATCCAGCTCTTTAACGACCTCATCCAAAGAGGAAATGGTCTCATTCAGCTCAGATGACAAGGAGGAAAACAAACAGTAAAAATGGGCGTCCTGTATGTATCCACTCTTCCAGTGCTTTCATGTCAATGTTTTAAAAGCACATAATCTTATATTCAGTATACTGAGCACACCTGGAATGCTGGAGCTACCAGAAGGGTTTTTGGGATGTTTTTTGTCTTGCATAAAGGTGCTGTAGCCTGCTGCTTAGCAAGTGGTGACAGCCTTGGACCAGGATCAGGGAGAGTTGAATTTAAATCCCTGCTCTTCCATGGGAAATTGCTGGGTGACCTTCGACGAGTCACTCTCTCTCAGCCTAACTTACCTCACAGGATTGGTGTTGCAAGGATAAAATGGAGGAAGGGAGAACAATGCTGTAAGCCATATGGAGTCTCCACTGGAGAGAAAATTGGAATACAAATTAATAAATATGAATTCTGCTAATTCAGCCAGAAAGGTCTATGCTGACAATAAACAATGCCTAAAGGCTTTAGAATCTTGGTGCTTCCTCACAATACGTCAGCTGGCAATCCCTGCTTTTTTAAAATTAAATTTTTATACCACAGTTGACCTGTATTATTCACAGATCCACGTTGCACAACTGTCCCTGATATCTTGGACATACCAATGACAGAATGGTATGCAACCCTTTTATTGCCCTCTTATAGAATGTTTATTGCATTGCATCCCTTCTCTGCGAAATATATCACATGTACTTACATTTCAGTGTTCAGGACAAAACCAACGCTTGAAGGGAAGGAAGAATTATTTTCCTGGGCAACTGTTCTTTTTTTAAAATCCTGTTTGCCCTTTGCTCCCATCCCATTCCACAAACAGTTCCTTCGGTACACTTTTCAATATAATTTCTATTCTTCTTCTTCCAGGGGATGATCACATGTCATGTGCTATCTCAGTCAATTTGGGATCACACAGTGATTGCAATGATGTCATCGTATTATGGAACCAATTAGATTTGTCAACATGACAACATAGGTAAAGGCAAGCGAAGCCAATTCAGCATAAGGGCAGCACTTTTTTAACAGGAGAAAACACTCCTTTTTGCAGCAGTCACCATATAGAGGGGCAATTTCAATGATGCTGAAACTGGAAAGAACCCCCTTTTTTGGTCAGGCCTAGAAAAAAGAAAGCTAATTTGGTTCCTGATCAGGCATCTGCAACCCAGCAGAGAGAAAGCCCTGCACTTGTAAAATCTTCAGAAGTTCCTTAATATTTCACTATAAATTGTGGTGTCACACTAAGTCAAAAGCAATCCCCCGTGGTATTCATTCACAACGGATGAGCAATTTCGGTAGCATTACACAGACCTGCCCCTAATTGCCGTGCAGAATTATAAAATGGCCTTGATAGATAGACAGGCTTTGCAGACATGTTGAGAATTGCAAATCAAGGAGCATGCAGTTTCAACAGGCAAGGAGGGGTGTTTTTTTCCTTATTATTGCTCCTACGGGCTATTGCTTGCTCTCCACACTGGATAAGCAAGCAGAACTCTAAATCTCTGTTGGATGTCAAAAATTTGGCCAGCCTAAAGCAACAACTCGTGACAAAAGGCAACCTCACTGTAGCCGGCATGAGAAACAAAATAAATACAGCTTTTTTCATATTTGCAGTGGGCTGAAACCAGCACAATAATCACATCTCCGTTCATCTTTAGTATGTGTAGAAAGCACCTGAAAAGCAATGGGAAACGTTTTAATGTGCTTACTAAAACATTGCTATCAGCTGTTTACTTTTCCCTAGAGAAGCCAACATGGTATATGGTTGTCCTTTGCATAGTGCAAATCCAACAAAATAAGTAATGGTGTCTGCTTAAAGCATTAATTTGTGTTTACAAAGGAGCTTTCACTCCTCCTGGGATAAGATGAAAGAGCAGCTCAAAAGAACAGGAGCATCAATTTACTTTTTCTTCTTGCTGTAACACATTATGATGAGCACCTAAGCTTGGCCTACCACTATTTCTGTTGGGCAGGAAGTGTTCCTAGAGTGTTTCTAGGATACTTACAGCTCACAGCTGATGAGAAATTCTAAAGCAAGCTTTATTCATGGTTAAGATCAGACTCAATTAATGGCTGAATCTCATCTAGGGATCCTGCAACTTTCATGACAAACATGTCCGACAGTTAAACTTAATTCGTGTTGATCAGACATGAGCCAGATTGGTGTAGTGTTTATGGGCAGCAGACTCTGATCTGGAGAACTGGGTTTGATTCCCCAGTCCTCTACATGCAGCCAGATGGATGACCTTGGGTCAGTCAGAGTTCTCTCAGAGCTGTTTTTTTCAAAATCAGTTCTCTCAAAGTCCTCTCAGCCCCACCTACCTCACAGAGTGTCTGCTGTGCGGAGAGAAAGGGAAGGCAATTGTAAGCTGTTCTGAGACTCTGCACGAAGGGCGGGGTATAAATCCAATCTCCTCCTCTTCCGTTCAATTTGGCACCAAGTGATTCAAACACCTGCTGAACAGGCTTCCACTGACTGAGGATATACATGCATGAAAAACACTGCTGATCCAAACAAATCACAGCCACTAACATAACTAAGAACTACTCAGACAAACACTGAACAGCATTGTTTTTCTAATGAAAACAGAATTTACTTATGAATTATTTATTTATATAATTTCTGATTTAACTGTCGCTTAAGCCAAGCAGAGCAGTCCAAAAAGGATGGAGAGAAGAAGAACACGATAGAACTGTGTGAGAAGGAGCATGTGCAAAAAGCCAATAGCACTGCATTGCACTTTTAGGAAGGAATATGGTGATGTGATTTACCGAACAGCCACAAACTAGTTGATGAACAAACAGTCCATTTAGAAAAACCCTGACTCCCTGTTTGAAACTAGCAAACAGGGTGTGAGCCAAATTGGTGAGTGTTTGAGAATCCCTACTCTGAGCATAGTACCTGCAGCTACCTACTAACTTCCTTCCGCTCCCAGTCCATCATTCAGTACCTTCACTGCCCCCAGTCACATTGATATGGGGCATAAACATGCCAACTAGTGATATTCAAATTAGCAATGCAGCAATGAAGAACACAGAAGTAGTCCTTCTAGCACCTTGGCAATGCATTTCCCTGGTTTTTTTTCTGGAAGAAGCAGCTTACTGTTCAGCTGTACATTGATGCCATCCTCCACCCAACATGACTCTTCTCCACGTACTTTCTCCTTTTCTTCAATGTGAGTACTCTGATGACATTTTTGTGAGGTCTGATTTTCAAAGTCATGAAAATTTCCTTGTTCAGAGTGATACAATTTGCAAAAGAAGAGCCCTCCATCCATTCTTTTGTGCATGTTCATGCCTTTTCACAGCCATTATTTCTTTTTCTATCACTTCTTCAGTTCCATTAAAAAAAAACTTGAAAGCGCTGCTTTATGGCAGGATCCCAGCCAACATCATAGTACCACAGAGCTATTCAGATGGGGCTAAATGATGGTGTCACTGAGTGCAAATGCCCTCACTCTGAATGAAAGAAGGGGAACAGGGAACATGTTCCATTGCCCAGGCATCGGGATCAGTACTTCTGCTCTTGTCCCATCATGTTAATAGTTCCACTGCCCACCAGTGGTGGGTAAGTCTTTTGCTTCAATACAGTTCTAGTCCCCTGTAGCTACAGATGAGTATGTACAGTGTGTATGGACTACATCTGCATTTAGAGATGCATCTGGAAATTTTCCATTACATTCAATTATGTTACATTCAGTGATACATGCATTAAGCTGTACAGCTGCAAGCACTGCTCTGTCCATGTTCTTCCCCCAGCTACATGGGATAGGGAAAAGTCTTGCTGGGTTGGGTGCTTCTGCAATGGGGATGGGCTCCATCTTCCACCTGTTACTTGACTCTGTGCAAACAGTTTCAGACACCTGCACAGCGGTGTAAAACATCACAAGGGATATATTTTATTGGGGGAGGGTATTCATAATATGCATCACCCTACTTTAGCTCAATGCTAATCAACTTCCTTTCACAGGAAATTGTGTAATGTTACATCTAGGTTGTAAGATCTATGTTGCATGAAACAAGAAAAGTTGTACAATATTCCTTATGTAGCCTAAAACTCAACTGAAAAAATTTAATGTTATGGGTCATGTCCAGGACAGGAGGCAGTTACAAGAGAGAGCAATTTTTTGTAATCTTTTAATCTTTCGCAAAGATTCATTATGTTAACGGGTACTATCTTCTATAGAGCAACTCAAAAGCCATTTGTCAAATATAGAACTCCAAATTGCTTTAAAGAAAAATAATCTCTGCACGCAATTTTTCAAAACTAGAGTGTTTCCTTGTTAACCCCCAATAAAGAAAGATAAGAAAGAAGGCCTAGGGTTGTTTTGGTACAAACACTGGATATTGAGGTTTTCCACTGGCCTGTAGCTCAGACAGACATAGAAAATAGATTTTATACTACCTTCCAGGACTGACATTTTTGGGCCAGATGGTCTATTGATATTTTCTGAACAAAAGTAGTTATCTCTATGCCACATGCCTAAAAGGTCATTCAGAGACATAAACCAAACACAATGGCCAAACTATGATAGAACCATTATTTGAATGAGCTTGGGCAGTTCTCAGATTGGTGGGCTTCCTTCCACTTCATGCACAGCCATCTACTGCAAGATATTCAGGGCAACCCATAGTTGTCCTTGTGCCTAAGCAACAAGCTGCAATCTGCACTCTTCTGTACAAATGGAGATTCCAAACAAGAGTTTAATCCTGGTTTGGAATCTTGGTTTGCAGTGGAAAGCACACATTGTCTTTCATTAACTATTACAGTGCAAAGAAAGGAGTAGAGAGGGCAAATTTGAAGAGGAAGCATACAGGCCTCAGGATTTCCCAGGCTCATTCCTGTAGCAATCTATCATGATAGAACCCCTCACAATTCTAGCTCTTATAATGCAGATACAGGTGATTGTGGGGAGGGAAGGTATAGTGGTAGTAATCTCATCAGATCTTGGAAGCTAAGCATGGTTGGTAGTTGGATGGGAGACCACCAAGGAAGACTCTGAAGAGGAACGCACTGGCAAACCATCTCTACTTCTCACTTGCCTTGGAAACCCCTTCCTGGGGTTGCCACATGTTGATTGTGACTTGATGGCACATATGTGCATAAGAGACTCTTGAGTGTTTCTGCTTAAGCAAAGATTGCAGTTGTCATGCCAATATTTAATCCAATGTACTTTCTAGTGGTGCAGTAGAATAGTTGCAGTAAGTGTTTTTTTCTATTCCCATCTTCCTTCTGCTAAACCAGAACTTTACTAAGAACTGTTTTATTAGGGACAGGTCCATAGCTCAGCAGCAGTGCACTTTGACATGAAAAAGATTCTGGATCCCAGCTTCTCCTTTTTAAAAGGTATCTCTAAAACCATAGTTACCTGAGGCCTTGGACAGTTGCTTTCCATCAAATTGAACAGTACTACACTCAGAGGGATTCTGGCTCAAATCCCACAGCTTGATTCCACTGATGGGAGAATTTCTGTTAGCAGACCTGCTCATCTGCTCTTGTTGCAGCCCCAAAATGCTCATGCTGCTGGGGGGGGGGTTGCAGTGGGAACAGGAAGGCAAGACAGTTGTATTCCATGGACAAAAAAAACCTTTCCATCAGTGGAAACACACCATGGGATCCAAGCTAATGTCAAGCATCAATATAAGGCAGCTTCATACAGTGGTTACTTCTTATAGGTTTTTTTGAAAGGAGATATCCCACCACTAGCTATTGGCCATGATAAGTTAACAGAACTTCTAAGTAATGGTTACTAGAAGATAAACAATGCTGGAGCACTGAGACCTTCTGGGTATATATGTGGGATCTGACTGATTATGGCTGGAAAGCAAATGCTAGACTTGATAATGTCTTGGTTTGATCCAACAAGACTCTTTTTACATTCTTTCTGTGTGAATGCAGTGTGGCACTCTTTAGCTGCCAGCATTTCTTATTTTCTTTTGCGGCAAAACTATAAGATTCCTTCTAATATTAAATTGATCAAAACTGGAAAGTTTTTTTTAATCCATTGCTGTATTTGTAATGATGCTGGGATGATAATAATTAGTCCCAGTAAGATTTCCCAAAACTATCCAAAGAAAAAGTTTTGCCCTTGACATATTTATTGATATTTACTTTTTTCTGCATTAGGATTTATAAACCATGCAAAAGGTTTTCACCTTCCAATATTCTCTTGAAACAGAGAAGGAAATTCTCCATTTGGTAGCCTGAAGCCAAAATGTTTTTAATGGCTTCTTTTTATGATAGACACATAATTGTGTGTGTGTGTTCTATACAGAGATACTTACAAAATAACTGCATGGGAACAGTATGGTTTCTCTCCTACGGGTAGAGCATATGCACTACAGTTTAAGTGCTTGACCCTCAACTCTTGCAAGAAGAAGGAGGAAGAGGAAGAGAAGGAGGAGAGTTGGATTTATACCCCGCCCTTCACTCAGAGTCTCAGAGTGGCTTACAATCTCCTTTCCTTCCTCTCCCCACGATAGACCCTCTGTGAGGTAGATGGGGCTGAGAGAGCTCTGAGAGAACTGTGACTGACCCAAGGTCACCCAGCTGATTGCATGTGGAGGAGTGGGGAATCAAATCCAGTTCTGCAGTTTAGAGTCCGTCGCTCTTAACCACTACACTAAATTGGCTCTACGCACTCACATATGCAATCCATTGAAGATATTTAAAAAATCAGCAAGTACACAGATCAAAATAAACCTTCAGAGGGGACTTATAAATTGGTCTAAAGTCATAGTTTTTAACCTTTAATTCACTAGAGCTCACCAAATTCATGACATTATAACCAGAAATTTAAAAATAGGACATAAAACAACACTACAGACATATATATGATGCACAGATCTCACGTGTTTTGTTTTATTTTTATTTATTTGTTACTCATCATCTGCCTTTCTCACTGAGACTCAAGGTGGAACATACAGTATAATTCAATTCAATCGACCGGACAAAACAGCCAATAAACAATGCAAGAGGATTTGGATTGCAGAGATCTGAAACCAAACAGAAATCTGAAGCAGAGCTGAAACAAGGCATAAGCATTAACATGACACACTAAACGATGCAGAAATTACCTAGTAGGATCTTACTTACAAACAACAGACTGTATGTACTTTCCCCATATATACCTGAGAGAGCACTTCAGTCAGGATCGCAGAACCGACTGACCCTCCCTGGCCCTAAGGATGCCAGGCTTGCTACTACCAGGGCCAGGCCTTTTTCGGTGGTGGCCCCATCCTGGTGGAATGAGCTCCCGGAGGAGATCAGGGCCCTGCAGGACCTTTTACGGTTCTGCAGGGCCTGCAAGGCAGAGCTCTTCTGCCAGGCTTTCAGCTAGGGAGCCACCTCCACAATAGAGCCCTGGCCCCTGGCTTTCAACACTTAGCTTGTGCCTTGGTCTTTAATATCTAGTCTGTCCCTTGGCTACTAACACCTATCCTGTGCCACAGGAAAATCTCAAGCAGAGTGACTTCTAGATGATGCACTGAAATAAGTCATCTTGAATAACTATCTTCAACACTTTATGAAACTGTTTTAATAATGAATTGTTTTATTTGATTTTATGTTGTTTTAACTGTATTAATGCACTGATCATGAGCCGCCTTGAGCCTGTGTTGCAGGGAGGGCAGGGTATAAATGTGAATAATAAATAAATAAATAAATAAATGTACCATACATGTATATGCCACCTCTGTCCCTTTACCGAAGCATCTTCTGAACCGTTTCATTAGAGTATAGCCCTAATACTTGTGTTAAAAAGCCCTCTGGAATAATTTAGTTTTGCTTAGTTTGGGAAAGGTAGGAAAGTGGGAGCCTTCCTTAGTTCATCAGGCAGGCCATTGCAAAGGTGGGCAATTACTGATTTTGCCCATTTGTGGGGTGACACCTGCAGAAGGCCCTGCTCATATGAGCCAACCTGTCACGGTAGAGCATAGAAGAAGAAGAAGAGAAGAGTTTGGATTTATACCCCGTCCTTCACTGTCCAAAGGCGTCTCAGAGCGGCTCACAAACTCCTTTCCCTTCCCCTCCCCACAACAGACACCCTGTGAGGTAGGTGGGGCTAAGAGAACTCTAACACAAACTGTCCTTGAGAGAATAGCTGTGCCAGAGCTTGTGACTGACCCAAGGTCACATCAGCAGGTGCAAGTGGAGGAGTGGGGAATCAAACCCGGTTTTCCCAGATAAGAGTCCATGCACTTAACCACTACACCAAACAGCATAGAGGGTCTGGCAATCCTGCAGATATAAGGGAACAATGCTTTGTATGTGATAGCCAATAATGTCATGGATGCAGGTGGCCAGATCTGCCATAGCAAGGTAGGGACCCATCTACTAGGCTGGACAGACTAGGAAGAAACTGGGGTTTTTTTACTGCACTAACTTGCTTTCACCTTCCCAAACAGCATTACCTCTGTTTTGTCAGGGTTTGGTTTCAATTTACTATTTAATCATAACAGCCAGGCAGCAATTCAGGATCTCCACCACATTACCAGGAGATTTGGAAAAGGAAATATAAAGGTGGGTGACATCAACATACTGATGACACAAAGCCCAAGGCTATGCATAATATGACCTAAGTATACATAGAGATTGAAAAGCATAGGGGATAGGATTGCACCCTGTAGAACCACTCAGGATAGAACCCACTGGTCTCCACAGGCAACCCGTTGCGTCCTGTCCGTGAGGAAAGATTTGAACCAGTCTAGCACACATCCCAAGATACCTATTTCAGCCTCAACAAGATGGTATGGTCCACTGTATCAAAGGCAGCAGATAAATCCAGTAGAAGCAAAAAAGAAGCATGGCCTTTGCCTGCATTCAGATGGAGGGCATCAACTAAAGCCTGCATGGCTATTTCTACTCCATAGCTCGACCTGAAGCCAGATTGAAAAGGTTCCAGAGCAGATGAGCTATCCAAGCTCTAGAGTTTGTCCACTACTGCTCTCTCAGTTAGGGATGGGCACAAACTGGCTGATGAACTAAAGTTTGTCACAAATTATGGCCAGTTCATGGTTCACAAAGCAATATTTTGGAACTGGAGAACTGCCATGTACTTCCACGGATTTTGATGCAGTTTGTGGCAGTCTGAAGCAGTTCATGAAAAACAGCTGAATGGCAGGGAACTCCCCACTGCTCAGCTGTTTGGAAAGCCCTGCTTTCTACTCCCTGCAAAAAGCCAATATGAATTGAGTTGGTTCACAAACCAACCTCCCAGTTCGTATGGGTTAGTGGTTTGGTTTGTGGTTCAGCTATGAACCACGAGCTGAACCACAAAAATGTTGTTCGTGCCCATCCCTATTCTCAATCACTTTGAACAGAAAGGGTAGATTATAAACAGGAGACATCAGTTTTCTCTGTGTTTTTTTAGTAGTGGAAAAATAATCTCCTCTTGACTGGCCAAGGGAAGGTGCCCTGAGTTAGTGATGGATTTAAGAAAGGCACTAAGGGCACTCCGTGAGAGCCTTGAACCTGGATGCCATCAGCCTACACCCTTAGGATAGGTTTGGTTCCTATTTACTATGAGCCACTTTTAAAGGCCCCCAGTAAGTAATCTGGGATCTTTCTGTCTTTCATCCTCAGGGAAGATATAAAATAGCTTTCTTCTCCTGTCAGGAGCCATTGTAAATGGGAGAAAAGATACCTAAAATTCAAAAAGGGGTATACGGTCCCTATTGTTATTGGTCTGAGGGATGGAAGGTGGCATGTTATTCTCATCACAACTTGGAAGCTAAGCACGTTGGTACTTGGAAGGAGATCACAAAGGAAAACTCAGCAGAGGAAAGCAATGGCAAACCACCTCTCCTTCCCACTTTCCTTGTAAGGCTCTTGCTGGGGTCACCATAAGTCAGTTATGACTTGACAGCACTTTACACACATACATTACTGGTATAACCCTCCCCCCCCCCAGTTAACTAAGGTCTGTGCAGTATGTCAGTTCTTACTCCTAGAGTTGTAAACAAGCTAGCCCAACATTCTTAATACAAAGTCAGTTCAGTCACTGTACTTGCTATACTGTCCTGAGGTTTTCAATAAATTGCCATCAATGTCGGTATGAAGGTATAAAAGACTCAGCAAGCTATGATGGATGACAAGTGTGGATGACTTTGGTGAATTATACGTGAGCTAGAGGAGAATGCAGTTTAAACACCAAATTGAATAATCTTAGCTGCCTGTTTTCTGGGATCAAACACTGCAAATAATGGAATCTAGCTTCCAGTACCAAATACAGCTCATCTGTCAGGCTCCCCAACATTTTAATAGTATTTTTTTTAAAAAAACCCACAAATACTTTTTCATGAAACTAAGCTTTATAAATAATAAAGACTAAATTTTGAAAGTTAACTGGTTTGAATAACCCATTTTCAAATGTTTCTTTTTGTGATAAATGATGCTGTGAACTTTTAGTTGGGATGCTACAAATGAGTTCTGTGCATTGCCACTAGGGATGAGCATGAACCACATGATGAACCAAAGTCCACCCTGAATTTTGGCCTGTTCAGGGTTTGTGAACTGGAGTTCATGAACTGAAGAACAAGGATGAACTACCAGGAATTTTGGCACAATTCAGCCTCTTCCCTAACAATCCCTTCTCTCTTTCTCCATTTCTGCTTCCCACGAAAAGCTGCTGAGAACAGAAAGAAGGGCTTAAACTGAAGGGGTGAAGTGCCTTTTTGGGGATACTTCACCCCCACCTGCCGCAGCCAGGAGAAAGGGAGAAGGAAGCCTCTTCTTTGGCAATTCCCCCCTTTCTCCTGGCTGCAGCTTACCACAGCCCAGAGAAAGGGGGAAGGGAAGCCTTTTTCTGGGCAATCCCTCCTTTCTTCTGGCAGCAGCAAGCTGTGACCAGGAGAAGGGGGAAGTCTCTTCCTTGGAGATCCCTCCCTTGTTCTTCCACTTCCCAAACTTGCCAAACTGGTTCAGTCTGTGTGAGCCTGGTTCAGTATAGGATTCGGTCCGTGGGCCGCCATGGACCCTGAACAGCCTTTTTTCAATCCGTGCCCATCCTGAATTGCTATGGAGCACATCCACTTCTGCTAAAACTTCTGTTTGTGCAAGATCAGTGATTTTCAAAGGGCTCTTGAATAAATGGACATTTCAGTAGAAGAGGAAGCACTCTCCACAGCAGAGACTATCTAGAACACACAGAACTTGTTCATAAGGTCGAAGCCAATATTTTCACACCAGTTTCTTTTCTTATACTGATTTTTCCCATTAAATTTAACACACTTCTCAACATTATTTTTGCATTAGTTGTGTATACATGGCATATAAATGAAGTAAAACTATTGTAGAAAAAAACCAACAACAACGGCAACAAAAAATGATGCAAATTGCCTCAATACGATCAGATAGCAAATCTAAAAGATACAGAAATAGCCATATTGGCTCACTGCTGATAAAAGCTAGTGCTACTTTGGAGATATGGTTGTGGCCCAGGTTCAATTCACCGCACCCCCAGTTAAAAGAACAGGGAGTAGGGGATGAGAAAGACCTTTACCTACAATCTTGGTGAGTATCTTCCTGTCAAAGTTGGCCGTATTTACCTTGATAGTCCAAGGCCTTGGCAGCTTCATTGCCTTTGTCACCTTTGCTTCAGTCTCTGAGGCCAAAAGACTTATGGAAAAGGCTTCCAGCGGTCTGGCAAAGATGACATCTGTCCATTTGGTTTGTCCTTCTCTGTAAGCCTTCCCACCACACACAAACTCTGCCTCATAATCTATATGATGTCACTCTCAAACCTGCTTCAATTTGCCATCAGGTCAGGTGGTGATTCCTCCCCCCACCATCAAGTTGCTGCCTACTCATGGCAACTCCATAGGGTTTTCAAGAGACAAACAGAGGTGGTTTGCCATTGCCTGCCTCCCTCTGTGTGGCAACCCTGGTACTTCTTGGTGGTCTCCCATACAAGTATCAACCAGAGCTGACTGTGCTTAGCTTCCAAGATCTAACAAGCCTGGTCATTGAATTGTCACCACCTCTTTTGCCAGGAAGGACCTGTTTTTTTTTAATAAGAGTCCTGAGTGAATCCTTTTTTCTCCTCTACCCCATCTCACAGAGAAGTTGCCATATTTATTAATTTATTCCCCACCATCCTCCCCAATGGGTATTCAAAATGTCTGACATCATTCTCCAGTCTTCCATTCTATTCCCTACAACAACCCTATGAAGTAGGTTAGGCATGTGACTGGCGACAGATACAGCGATTGAGAGCTATATATTTAGAGAATCATAGAATCATAGAGTTGGAAGGGGTCATACAGACCATCTAGTCCAACCCTCTGCCCAATGCGGGACCAGCCTAAAGCATCTCTGACAAATATTCGTCCAGCCTCTTCTTGAAAGCTGTCAGTGAAGGGGAGCTGACCACCTCCCTAGGCAGCAGCTGATTCGAACTTTGAACCACTCTGACCGTGAAAAAGTTTTCCCTAACATCCAGCGGATACCTTTCTGCATGTAATTTAAACCTGTTGCTTTGGGTCCTGTCCTCTGCTGCCAACTGTTTGTGCATTGCACGTAGTTTAATATTCATTATTTTCTAAACACTGTGAGCTTACCTGAGTATATGACACGGGTGTGTACATAATTAACTTGATGTGTATATTAAAGAACAGAATCAAAAGTCCAATAGGGAAAGCGAATGTTTTTCAAAGGGAGCCACAGAATACCTTCCTACCACTCTTTAAATACATTATTTATTTTTAAAAGGAGGCAAAGGGAAAAAAGAGAATAATTTTCTTTAATCTGTTCAACAGGTCAACACCAATGTTTTGCATACACAGGAAAGTTCATGTATAAGAAAATGCTATTCCTTTCGGTCTGTAAAAAGTTTAGGACATGCTTATGTTTTACTGCCACCTATTGGTCCAAAAGAGAACCTTGAGGTTTCTTCACCTGGAAGAAGAAAGTCTACAGGTTTTTCTTGTTGTTTTCTTTTTGTTTTCCCCCTCCAAGGAAAAAAAAAGCCTCTGAAGACATCCACCAGAAGGCAGTAATCACTATGTTATTTCTGCTTTTTGCTCACAGAGATAGTGCTTGAATATCAAATTCACTGCTCGTAGGTACTCATTACACTTGCTGTTTCACTCTTCCAGTAAGGCATCCCAGCCATATAATGAAAAGATGGATGTGTTAGCCAAATTGCTCTATTATTTAATAAAGATGGGGAATTATAATTATTAATATGCAATTGGCTTATCTATAGGATCTGACCTTTGTATACCAGAGTTAGAATTCCCAAGCACCCAGGAACAGACACAGAAATTGGGTGGCTAAAATAATGATTTCTTTACTAAATATTCTCAAACATACACACAATATTCACACAATATAGCACTAAGGAAGCAGAGGTGATTGATGGGTTATAGAGGGGTGATACAACCTGTCCAGATGTGCAGAGGTCCATGGATTCTGGCCTAAACTCAGAGAGTTCAGGGGTGGCCTGCCATTTTGGATCATGGCAGAAAACACACAGTCTAAGGCCATCTGTGTGCTGGGATATAGGCACTGGCAAAGAATGCAGGCCAATGGGTGGCCCTAGGGGCTGGTCTCAGGTGAGAACAAAAGATTTCCTGGACCAATGATGAGTCCCAGGGGTGTGTGATGTCAGTAGAGGCAGACCTTAGGTATGACCAATGAGCTTCCAGAGAGGCAGGGTCTGGATTTAACAATAGAAGCCAGGTGTTGGGTAGCTAGTTAAATGGATTATCTGACTCACTAATGGTCCTGGCCTGGGGTGGACAAAAGATGGGAGCCGTCCCTGATTAGCATCAGGAAGGATTGCTAAACATTTGAATGATTGATTGGTTTATTCCGGTATCTTGAGGGACAGAGGCAAGAAAGACAAAGAATTTACACTTAGGACACAAAAGGCTGGGTGAGGTGCTGGAGAGTGCCAGGTGGCTTCTAAAGACTTACCTCTGGAACTCATTGTTATTCCATAAAATAATCTCTGCTGGGTGGAGGGGGAAGACTGGAGGCTTGCTCTGAGGTCACCTTATGAAACCTGAATATGAAATCTTTTTGCAGACCACTTGCAGCCCAACTCTGTGGTCAAGCTGAGAGTGCCTGGCTTTTTGGACTTCAGGTTAGAAAGTAGGGCACCCCTGTTTTGGGGCTACCCAAGTGCCTCTGGTAACAGATGCTCATCAGAGCTGAGCAGACCTAAGGGCACAACTTTCCTGAGAAACTGCACAGTGCCTAGCATTGTCCTTTTTTCCCCTCTGCACTTGAAGGGAAGGCTCAAATAAGGCCAAAAATCTTTGCACTTCCTCTCACTCACATTCATATGGGCAGGCATTCTCCCCACCAGTCTTCCCTCTAAGATGAGTTAGTGTGAGCTAGCTCACAGTTTTTTAGCCTCCGGCTCACACATTTTTGTCTTGGCTCAGAAAGGATGGCTCCAGAGCAGACTAATTGATGCAGGAGCCAAATCACTTGCTCACAACTTTCATGCCAATAGCTCAAGAAGTAGGATTTTTGCTCACATGACTCTGCAGCTTAGAGGGAGCATTGACCCACTGCCATTTCGCCAGAACGGCTGCAGTTGTGATGGGCTGCAGAGTGCATTTAGTGTCATTTGCTCTTAGTGACATCACAGTGGAGTCAAGTCTCATTGGCTAGTGATTATACCAGTGCAGCCCTAAGAACACTTTCCAGGGAGTGAATTCCACTGAATATAACCAAGTAGAATGTGGAGTAGGGTTGTTTAGCCTTCCTCTCTAAATCACTGTTTCCAGGATGGCAAGATACATTATTTCAAAAGAGAACTGCACTAAAGCGGCAACCAATGCAGGCTACAAACACCAGCAAAACACCATGGAAGAAGTAGTGGGGTCATACTGGGCCCCCCAAAAGCCCCATTTCATATGACAAATGATATTTCAAAGCAGCTCTCCTAATCCTTAACACCTCTAGTTAAACTGATCCAGTAGCAGACTTGATAATCTCAGGAGATCTCCAGTCACCATCTGGAGACTGGCAACCCTAGTTGTCCATTATTCCACACTTTTTAAAGCAGTCATTTCCCAGACTGTGTGTCGAGGCACACTAGTGGGACAGAGAGACACCAAGGAATCCAAATGTTTCAGAGGATTTCCTCTCCGTTGCTATGGGCAAACGTCACCTTCCAACTTTTCTCTCTCTTTCATGTCACAGTTACATCACAGCTGCATATAATTCTGTCCTGAGGGAGGGGGGAGAGTACTATTTCTTTAAAAGAAAGGCCATCTTGGGAGTCTTCAGTCTTGAGCGGCACACTGGATGCTGCTGAATCCTTTCTGCTTGGGCTGTTTCTCCACTCAAAACCACCGGTGGTTCCCCACCTGTAGGTGAAAATATACAGAACGCCCCCCCCCCCCGTCTCTTCCATCCATGGGGATTCATACTTCATAGGAGGGTGACTTTGAGTGGGGAAATGGCTCGAGGGGAAGGTTTTGAAAGCAGTTGCCCCGCTAGAACCCCTTTGACATGACAGCCAATTGCTTTTTTCCCTTTTAAAGCAACAACATTAAAAAGAAAAGATACCTTTAAAAAGTTACATAGCAGAGTGTCTCAAATGTTTCTTATGCCTTATCGGAACAAAGAGACGTTTGCTGAAATAATCTGTTAAAGGCATAAGGATTATTCACAGCCCGGAAGGAGAAGGAAGTGCAAGGTTTCAAGTCATCTGTTTAAAGTTTTATTGTTCTCATTGTACAGGAGTGGATCCCAGCATACATTGCCAACTCCAGGCAATGCAGGCAGGTTCCCAACAGATGTCTTCTGTGTAATCACAAGGATCTGTGAGCCTCCGATTCCAGCTGGGTTGATGGTATTATTAGTCTCTCAGAAGTTAAAAGTAGTCAGCCTTCCTTCTGTTTGCTTGACATTAAAGAAGAGAAGTTTGACTGCTGCAGCTCAGCCTCAGCATTGTGCTTTGCCAAGAAAACATCAGCTCCTGAAATAGACAGGTGGTGTCAGAATGCAGGGATGCCTTACGTGGCACATATGGGGGGGGGGAATTCTTCATATTGGGAACCACCATCTGGTTCAAACACTGGCATTTCTGTGCAATTTCCTTCTTTTTGAACCTTTTAAGGCTAGGGTTGCCAACCTCCAGGTGGTAGCTGGAGATCTCCTGCTATTACAACTGATCTCCAGGTGTCAACGATCAATTCACCTGGAGAAAAATGGCCACATTGGAAGATGGACTCTACGGCATTATGCCCCTAACCCTGCTGTCCTGAGGCTCCAGTCCCAAAATCTCCAGATACTTCCCAATCTAGAGCTGGCAACCCTATTTACAGTTAAGCCACTTGTTATCAGAGTTCTGCATATGGTCGAGGTAATGGGTTATTGGGATGGGGGGGTCACAGCTGGTATCATCGTCATACCTGCAGGCTACTTCCATTGCCGTGCTTCCATTTTGACTTATGGTCCCTCATATATTTAGATAGTGAGGTGGCAATTTGATAGGTTAGGGGCCGCGGTGGCTCAGAGGTTAAGATACCAAGATGCAGACTGGAAGGGGGTCGGCAGTTTGAGACCCTAGTGACGCATGACGGAGTGAGCTCCCATCTCTGGCCTTGGCTCCTGCCAACCTAGCAGTTCGAAAGCAAGAAATTGCAAATAGATAAATAGGTACTGCTTCAGTGGGAAGGTAACAGTGTTCCGTGCACCTCAGTGTTTAGTCATGCTGGCCACATAACCACAGAAACTTCTTCAGACGGCACTGGCTCTTTGGCTTGGAAACGGAGATGAGCACCTTCCCCTAGAGTCGGATTTGACTAGCTTTCAAGCAAGGGAAACCTTTACCTTTTTTAATTTGATAGGTTAGAGGTACAGAATTACAAGTCAACACAGAACATCTGGAGTTTGGAAGTGTAGGAATCTGAATCCAGAAGTGACATAAGCACATTGGTGATGTCGGGGGGAATACTCTGGTTTTTGGACAAAATTCTATGGTCGAATTAGCTCCAAACCATAGAGTTTTGTCCAAAAACAGAGCATCACCCCCTAACATCACTGACGTGCCTACGACACTCTCCTGGAGTCCCCCACTGGCTTGTCATTTGGACCTGACAACCCTACCCACTGCTGGGGTCACCCTAAACCAGTTGTGACTTGACAGCTCTTATATACACAATATATATAGTCACTTTTTCAAAAGCTTGCAGTTCAAATGTGCCTAATCCTTGCACAAACATGCTGTCTTGAATCCAGACTGTACTGCCATGCCACTTTATTTTTACCAAATCACAGAGGGTACAATAATTGAACTAGAAAATAAAAACAGCATCCTCTGTTTCATTCTATGTTCTGTAGATGTTTCCACTAAATAACTCTCATGGAAAAATCAAATGAAATGATGGAAGATCCATGAACAAATCTCCTGAACATTTTAGTCAGTAAATAGCAGCTGTGAAGGGCCCTGAATTGCACGAAGGCAGGGGTTCCCAACATTTTCATGTTTGTGGTCGCCTCTGACATTTTAACACAGAGTAGTGGCTACAGGCAGTGTTCCCTCTAAGCTGAGTTAGTGTGAGCTAGCTCACAGTTTTTTAGCCTCCAGCTCACACTTGGCTCCAGAGCAAATTAATTTATGCAGTAGCCAAATTGCTTGCTCACAACTTTAATGTCAGTAACTCACAAAGTAGAATTTTTGCTCACAAGACTCCACAGCTTAGAGGGAACATTGGTTACAGGATGCAGAGCCAACCACAAAATGGCTGCCCTTCTGTTGCCTTCTTCTTCCAGTGGGTGAAGATTTTTACATCTTTGTTTGGCATTCCCTCAGTGATCCCCCTCTTCCTGTCCAGTGTTTTAATTGTTGTTTTATGTTCTTGTATGTATTTTAATTGTTGTTTTTATGGTTTTGTATGTCTTTTAGCTCTGGTTTTAATTATTTTAATGATGTATTTTGTTAGTTGTAATGATTTTTAAGATGTGATTTCATTATATATGTTTTAAGTTGATAGCTGCCTTGTTGGCCCTTATGAAGGCAGAAAGGTGGGGTATGCATTTTGTAAAATAAATAAAACACAAAATGTCAGGGAGTTAGATTATGTATAACTCTGACAGTTAATGTGCATGTAATGTTTCTAAGGGTTATACATAGCCACTTGTATTTTTTTTAAATCCCATATGATTAAATTTGGAAAGGAGACAATTGTAGACATTTAAAAATCACCAAGATTGTGGAAAGAGGGAATATTTTTTCCTTCTCCCTCATAATCTTATAGCTTGGGGTTACCTAATGAAGCTCATGGGGTTGGATTCAAAGGTTCTGTTCAACGTTCAAGGAGCCTGCAACCCATGGAATATGCCTATTCCATCAGAGTAAGATTTCTTGTGTCAGCAGGCTTCTTGTGTCAGACTGGACCCTTAGTGGAACAAAACCTCTGGAACCAATCCATTTAAAATAGATTCAGTGTTGACTAAAGGAATTCACACAATGCATAACTTGTTTAGGGAATTTACTAGGAGTGATGATGAACATGAACTTAGATGGTATATAAAAGAATTAGGCAAGTTCACAGAACAGTATGTCTAATGATTATTAGCTATGATAATTAAATGGGACCTTGGTGTTCAGACGCAGCATACCTCTGAACAGCAAATGCTTGGTATCTTTTAAAAAAGCACAGGAGATGTCCATCATTTTTGTGGTCTTTGTGAGCATCTGGATAGCAATTGTTAGGAACCAAATACTGTAGGTATTGGTCTGATCCAGTAAAATATTAAATTCTCCAGGGAAGCTGAGCATCCAATTGCCACGGAACACATGCCAGTGTCTTATCATAAGATGTATATGAGTATGAGGGTCATCTGATGACAAAGAAGCAATAATCACAATGGATATTTTCCATGCAGCAGATAAAGAATCTGTAAGAACAGGATGAAGCCATTGTCTGTGGGGGGGGTGGGAATCTCTTCCAACGAGAGATTATTTTGATTGCTTACAGTGCAATGGAAATATTAGAATGCGGCAATTTCTGCCCCATTCAACATACAAAAAGTGTAACATCACAAGGAAAACGTGTATTGGAAGTACAGTGGCAATTTCCCATTCATTCTTCCTGCTGAATAGGAGCCTGCTATAAAAATCTTATCAGCTAAGTGCACAGTTCTGCCTCAGAGTGCAGGCAAAAGAAAAGACATGATAGAAAGGAGCCAGATGAAAAGGCCTGAGCTTGAATGACCAAAAAAATAGGAAAACTGGTGGGGACTTGGGCAAGATGGGTCAGTATCCCAGGGCCTTGGAGGGTCAAGAGGTATTAAGCCCAGGACTCAATGTGATCCTGTTTATCCACCTTTCCAGATGCTTTTCACAGAGACCAGCAGGTACAATGTTGAAGACTGCAAGTCATTTTGGGAGATCATTCAGTGGTAGATAAAAAGCTCCATTGCATCAAAGTAGCAGGGCTATCCCACTGCAAGACCCATAATGTACAAGTCAGCACTTACATTACTTCCACTTCTCACCTTAGGGTCTGTAGAGGTCAAATCTCACAGCGGAAAATGGATGTATTTTATTTCCAGCACACATCTACACAGATTAGGGACTTGGTTCTTCATAATTTCCTTTTGTTTTCATCTGTTACTGTTGAGAGACTTACATCCATTTTCCTTGATGGGGTTCCCAATTTATTTGTTTCATTCATGGCATTTTTGATGCCATTAATTTATGAAACAATAATTTTAAAACTTTTATATCCAATTGTCTATCCAATATTGTTAGGAAAGAGAGGTGAAGAAAAGACAACTACCTTTTTATTCCAAGCTAGGATCCATGATCTAAAGTTTATGCTCATGAGACTGGGTAACATACCTAATGTAAATGTCTGCTCATGAATGCACCCTGTGGTGCACAGACAGCTATTTCATACACTGCCGCTTCTGAAGTCTATTTTGAACTGTTGATTACTGTAGGGTGATTTGAAGAAAAGCCTCTTGGCTTTTAAATTGGTGAAGGACATGCTCTAGCAGAGTATGAAAAAAACACAGCATACAGAAGGCAGAGAGAAGCCTTAAGCCATGTGTAACAAGCAAGGAGGAGCAGCTCAGGGACTGATCCTTTGCACAAGCTCCGAGGTGTTTGTTTAAGTAATTTTTTAATCCGCCTTCTCCTGTCAAGGACTCAACACAGCCATTTAAAAATACAGCAATATTATGAAAACCAATCAAATAACTAGCTGGCAAAGTCAACTGTTGTGGTCCTCACTAGCTAAATCTAGATCTTGATTAAAAGCCCTACTAAATATCTCAGGTTTACGCAGAGGGTTGCCAGCTCCTGGTTGGGAGATACCTGGAGATTTTGGGAGTGGAGCCTGAGGAGGGTGGGGTTTGGGGTACACGTGGGTATGAACTGAACCATGAAGCAAAATTCATCACAAATTTTGCCGTGTTCATGGTACGCAAACCAAAGATCGTGATGAGTCTACCGTCACAAACTTCCATGAATCTTTAAAGCAGTTCATGATGGTTAGTGGATAGAGCAGAAGGCAGGGGCTTAAAGGGACTCCAAGTCCCTTTAAACCCCTGCTTTCTGTTCCCTGCAAAAACAGATGAGCGTCAGGGAGAACCTGCTGTTTTTTGAGCTTTCTTGAGCAGTCCCTTTAAACTTTAAACTGACCTCCCTCACGTAAAAAGGAGAAATGCCTGATGCAAGCTTCCAGGTGGAATCTGGGGGTCCCCCAGAATTATACCTCATCTCCAGATCACAGAGATTGATTTGCCTTGAAAAAATGACTGCTTTAGAGGGTGGACTCTATAACATTGTACTCCACTGAGGTCCCTCCCCCAGACTCCATCCCCAAAATCTCCAGGAGTTTTCCAACCTGGATCTATCCCACCCATCCCCTGTCAGTGGCTGAGGAGGACCTGGCAACTCTACCTGATGCATATATTTAAATACCAGAGTACAGTTGAATACTGAAGTCATTTTGAAGGAAGTGATTTCAAATGAATTAGTGAAGGTCCTATTTTCAAAGAGCCACAAGAAATTTTAGTCCTCCACATGACAGGAAGAATTACTAAAAGCCAAGTAGGAAGCAGGGAAAGGTTTACTCCAGGTTCACCAAGTGTAAAGGAAGTAACATCTGAACAGCCCCACAGTATATACATAACCAACAGAGAGAGAGAGCCTATAGTATCACCACACAACAACAGGGCACAATTGTGATCAGACATCTCCCTTGCCCCAGTTTAGAGCAATGAAAAACTTCATCACCCTGAAGTCCTGCAATATCTGTTTATGCAACTTTGATATACCTTTGATATCCAACCAGGCATTTCAATTTACAGTATTTCTGAACTCTTTTCATAAATTGACCTTCAAAAGAGTTACAGATATTTTCTTCTGTTCACACCTATGGTGTAAGAGCATCCGTGGGGAGAGAAAAAAAAGGAATGACTCAACAGAATAACATAACATTGAAAAAGGTCACGCATTTCAAAAATAATTACAAACTATCTTGTTGAGAACAGCAGTCAAGTTCACCTGCCTGGCACATAAAAGTCATTCCAGATTTCCTCTACATTTAAAACTGATAGATGGGACAGTATCCTGGGAAAACAACCTCTATATACATTTATTTAGTCTAGCAACATTCACATAAAGCTAACCTGTATTATTCCATTAAACATTTTGGCCTAGATTCAAAGAAGCTGAAGGCTTGTCCAAATAGCATACTTAACATGTTCCTGGCTGGTGACACAACTTCTGGCAACAGCACTTGTCACAAGTCTTGGTCACTGAAAACATTGATTTGCATTGCAAGGTGCAAAGGATTAAAAAAAAAATCCCCCCAGAACTCAAGAAGTGTCTTATCCCAGAAGGAAATGCAAGATTCCTAAAGAAAATTACAGGGTCAGTACTTTGAAAGGGAAGCCATAGGACATATGGCTGGATAGTCAGTCCCCATTCTTTTACATTTGAGTCCAGTAGCACCTTAGAATCCAACACAATTTTCAGGGTATAAGCTTTCAAGAATCAAAAAAAAAAAAAAAGGCTCTCAAAAGCCTATGCCCTGAAATTTTTGTTGGTCTCTAATGTGCTACTGGGCTTGAATCTAACTGTTCTACTGCAGACCAACATGGCTACCCTCTGAATGGCAGAGTGGGCATACAGTCAATGGACAACTGATACTGAAATCTGCCTTCCCAACAAGTATAATGCAAATGCTCAGCATATCACAGATTGAAATAGTCACGGAATTATCAACTGGTATTCTTAAGGCGGCAAGCTGCCAACCCAACACGTTAAATGCATGTGGTGAGTCTTTTAACTAAACGAATCTGTCATGTTAAAAATAGAAGCATCCCTGTATGATTGCAGCATCTAGAAGAGACCTAATGCTAGAGCGATTTAGTGGATAGCATAGCAGAAAATAGATGCAGAGAAGAAAATCAAGCTCAAATTCTTGCAAAACTATGCAGTTCAGAGGGAAGTCACTGTCTTCCACAAGGAAAGGAAATTTAGGGCCAGGGTGGACAACACAATGAAAATGTTAATTGTGCAGCAAAGGTAAAAAACTATATTGGATGTTAGGGATTATTATGAAAGGAACTAAAGATAAAACAACCAGTATTATAATGTCCTCAGAACATAGATCTATGATGTGGCCACATTTGGAATACTGTATCAGCCCGTCAATAAGAGGTTATTTTCAAGAAGTGCAAAACAAAGCAACCAAGGCTGTGGTCACAAGCACCAGTAGATCTGACATAGGTGCGAATGCCTGACAGATCTAAAGGGCACAATCAGATAACAACATCTAGGAAACATCCCACAGTTATTGACAACCCACGCTGCTCCGCCACAGAAACGGAGTTAAAAAACACTGGGAAAAGTCCAGTAGTAAATGGATTCTGATGGACTTTCCCCTGCCTGAGTGCTCAAGCATGCACTCATGCCGTCGGGGTGGTCTGATCAGGCCATCCCAGCTCGATGCAGTTTCCCCCTCTCCTCACAGTAGGCGCATAATCGCATACCCATAGGGGGCCCTCGGTGCAGAGGTGTGGTAACTTGTTTATGCACATGGGAAACAAATGGCAAAAAAAAGACTCACTCACACTTGTGTCTGATCACACTCTGATGGGCTGCGCCCGCAGCTGCAAAAGGAGGTGTGATCTTGCAACTGTGGGTCGAATTACTCCAGAGGGAATAACCTCACTTCCCCTCTGCTTCAACTGCCACATGTGACCGCAGCCCAAAACGACCAAAGTGCTGGAATATCTTTCTACAAGAAAAGGTTAAAAGTTGATACAGAAGAAGAAGAGGAGGAGGAGGATTTATACCCCACCCTTTACTCAAGAGTCTTAGAGCAGCTTACAAATTCCTTTCCCTTCCTCTCCCCACAACAGACACCCTGTGAGGTAGGTGGGGCTGAGAGAGTTCTTTCAAGAACTGCCCTTTCGAGGACAGCTCTGACAGAACTATGGCTTGCCCAAGGTCATCCAGAAGCTGCAAGTGGATGAGTAGGGAATCAAACCTAGTTCTCCCAGATTAGAGTCCATGCACTTAACCATTAAACTGGCTCTAGCTTAGAAAAAAGATTAGGGGGAAACAAAAAATAAGCTTTTAAACCCATGCAGGCTATGGGGAAAGCAGCTAACAGTGAACTTTAATACTAACTTAATACTAAAACTCTGAGCCAGTTTACAAATGAAGAAATATAGCCATTACAATGGGAAAAGTGGGCACATCTCGCTAACTGTTCCCAACACAGATTCTGTGGCTGAAAGACTAAGAACACTTCCCTGAAAGTAAGCCCCATTAAATAAAATAGTACTTACTTCCAAGTAAACCTGCTTAGGATTGCAGAGTGCGCATTTTCTTTTTGCCAAGAGCAGCATGGGAGTTGCCCATGTTCAGAACCTACCTAATTTGACTTCATAAAAAGCAATGGTGCAGACTTAATCATCTTGTCTACTTGAATGCAGGCACTCTATTCTATGTCTGCATTTATTCAAATCTTTTACAGAAGCAACCATTATGTTGCCGTTAGGCTAGAGGCTGCCTGAAGATGCTCTCAAAGCACTGTCACATCAGAGGAAGTCAGCCATGCTCATTCTTGTCACCGGTCACCTTCAATATCCATTTGTATTTACTGGAGCTTCCTCCCTGCAATGGTGGGGATAATTCAGGCCACTCTGAGAGCCATCTTTTTTCACTGCAGTGGGTTCTCTCTAGTTCTGTAGCAGGATTCTGTGCTTGTGATTTTCTGCTCACTGCCTGGCCTGAGGTTATAGCCTGTACTATTTACTGCTCCTCATTAATACCGCTGTCATGTGGAATCAGTTTAACTTGGCTTTAACAGGATATTATGGAATTGCCTGAATGTGCAACTCCCTTTGAAGTCAAGACTCAGAGTTCACAACACATTCAAGCACCTGTCACATGAAATGTAGTGGCTCTGGAAACAAATGCACAAATATTGTGAATGCTTTAAAGTAGCTTCAGAAGTAGCAATATATTGCAGATGCTCTTATCTCATTGCTTGCCATAGCTGGGACCTTCTATGTAGCCTGATACCCTTGGAGCTCATTCCTTTGTGCTGCATGTACACATACATTCCACACAAGTTTCATATCCCCGAGAAGAATCCAGGTGTGGAGATAGTGTCTTACTCAAAAAAAGTTACCACTCTTCCTAAAGTGTGCCATGGGCGTCGCTAAGGACTTGCTAGCAGATACTAGATCAACTATGGCAATGATTAAATAAACAAAATTTAAAAATAAATAATTTTCTTCCAAGAAAGGAAAGCAAGCCATACACATCAGTTCTCGTTGTTGTAATTAGGCAATGCAAGATGAACAGTATTACTCGCACATTCCTTAGAAAACACTGATAGCTCCAGGCTTTAAAATATTTGAATACAACAGACTATGTCTCTTAACATCATCAGATTTCTTAGAGGTCAACAATTAGCACACAGGCCAAGGTAATGCAGTGCATACTGCATACCTTGGCTTTAAAAAAATATTCATTTCAACATTTATGGTCCATCTTTCTCAAAAATGTATTGATCAATAAATACAGTAAAAACCATTAACAAGCTTTCATTTAACTGCAACAAAATCCTCTTCATAGAAATATCCTTCTGATAAGTTCCATTTCTGTGCTCTGTGGAATATTGTGTGAGCGCCTTCATGACTTCCTTAGTTAGGTTGTTCCTCCAGATGAGGTGCCACCACAAAAAAGGCTTGCCTACATGCAGTCACTGTTCTTACCCATTTGTAGGGCAGCTACTGTCTCTACAGATTAAAAGCATTATAACACTAACATACTCTCCACAAGCTATTCTTGTAACTATAGTTCTTCAATGGAGATTTGGGATACCTAACTGAGCACTGCCCAACTACAATTTCCAGGATTCCTTGAGAAAACTATGACAGTTAAACTAGTATGAAACTGCTATAAATGTATAGTGTGCATATGCATTTAGAAGCCTTTAGTGACCAACCTTTTCAAGAAATTATTCTATCACAGTACAATATAACGGTGATAATGCTGAACTACAGGAACTAAAGAATAGAATAAATAGCTAGTTTTTATAATGGAAAGAAATAAGCAACAGGATCTTTTGAGAATCCGTACAATAGTACGGTATAATTTAATGTATTCAGAAATAAACTATAGGCAGGGATGAACAGTGAAGTTTGCTAAGGATACCAAATCATTCATGATAGCACAATCAAACTGGCCACCAGATCATTTAGAGATTCAATGTAAATGCAAATTATGTACTTCACATGCATGCTGATGGAATGACCCAAGAAAGAGATTCAGGACCATAGCAGAAAGTTCACTAAAACTGTTGGGTCAGTGTACCACAACCAAGAAAAAAAGAAAATTTGTGTCAGTAATTAGGCATGGGATCAAAAAGTAAAACAGCAAATCTCTAAATGTATGCACTCCGTGTGCCTCTCAATAATGCGAACACACAAACCATTTGAATGATCAAAGGCTTAAACATTTCTCAAGAATTTGGGGACTTTTTAGAAAATAATAACCAGGGAGGGACCTGATAGGGAGCGGTGGCGCAGGCAGCTAAAAACGCCTGCTAGTAACATCTACGAACAGCCGTTATGGCTGTTCAAAACCCGCTGCGGCCAGGGTGAGCACCTGGCCCGAGTCCCAGCTCCCGCCCACCCAGCGGTTCGAAAGCTGTAATAAAAAAATAAATGCGAGTAGATAAAATGGATACCTGCCCTAGGCGGCAGGGAGAACCCCCCCTCCCCCCTCGTGGGGGTAGTGGGGCGGCGGCAGCGGTGGCGGCGAAGCAAGCGGCAAGATGGCGACACCAGACGGAGATCGAGCGTCGCCGGAGGGCAGAGCCAGGAGGGCGTGAGGGAGTGTGGAGGCGCAGGTGCGGCGGAGCCAATGGGCAGAGCCAGAGCCACGCTAATACGGGAACCACGCGCCTGATGGGCCTGCTAATCCAAGAAGACCAACAAGGAAATTGGAGCCAGACACCGAGCCGAGCCGATCCACGATGGAAAAAGAACAACACTCCACTGGGTGCCGGTAGGGTAGTCCCCCCCCCCGACTATATATGTGGCCTTAGCTAGGAACAATATGAGTAACTGTAAGCCGCTCAGAGACCCCTTCGGAGGTTCGAGCGGGATATCAAGCTGAAAGTTAAATAAATAAATAAATAAATAAATAAATAAATAAATAAATAAATAATGGTTTCTAGAATCACAAATGATATAAATAGTGTGAACAGGGAGAAACTATTCTCCTTCCTCTTCTCAAGACAAATAATGCAATGAAACTGTATGACTTCCAGATGGCCAAAAGAATGACCCAGCATTTAACTGACTTGTGAAATTAAACTCTGTAGGTTATTGTGACGCAACTGGAACAGACGGCTTAAAAATGATTATACAAATTCTAGGTCTATCAATAGTCATTAGCCATGAGGGTTAGGAATGTTCAGACCCGTTTGTGAGACCCCTCTGGACCATCTGGCTAACCTTTACTGGTGGGGAAAAAGGACCTCTGGATCCAACCTGATCCTATGAAATTTAATGCCTGGCTTGAAGAGTTAACAATACACAGAAATGCATAATGCAAGACAGCACAGAGAACTAATTTGGTATTTCTGAACATTTCAGAATAGAAAGAGGGTTTTCATTTTTATTCATATGCTAATTATATTTATTCTCCTATCAACAGATTTGAGCAGCAATGACTTGTGCTTGGATATAGACAATTGGCTATTTCCACCTCAGCCTTAAATCTGGTAAATATAGCAAGCAATTTATTACCCCTTCTCCATGAGTCTAACTCGAAGTAGCTTAACACTAAACTTAATATGACACTAAATAAGAACATGAAACATGGTCATAACAATGTGCTGTAGAAAGCAACACTATCTGCCGCTTGTACCACCTCTGTCTTATACCAGATGATGATCCAGTGACCTACTTTAAACACATCTGAGGGACTGGGCAGGGAAAGAATAAAGTTTTTGCCTGTTTTCACAGAAGACCCTTCCTTCCCTGCCATATAAAAATGGTTGGTTTTAAATCTCTTATGGCATTGAGAATTGTGTTTTGAGAATCCAGTGCAGCTCTGGGCTTTTGGAAAAAGTGGTACAATACTATGGATCCAGGCTATCATATTGATGCTCATGTTCCCAGCATAAAAGCACTACACTGTGTTTTGATAAATGAATATAAAAGAACTGCTTTTTTCAGAAGTTTCAGAAACCTTCTCTTTCTCCTCTCTTAAATTTGGTTGCTCGGTGAGACATTGCTAGAGTTGCCACAAACCTTGCAACATTTCACAAGCCCAAATTCCTTTCTCAGGTGACAAAATAATTAGTGCCTCGTGGAAACATTTACAGCTTTTCTTTTCTTCTCTTGACTTCCCCTCCTTCACTCTCTTTGACCTCTTCACATGGAATCTACATGGATGACCCAATAAGGGAAGTCCTTGCAGGTCCCCTTCTTGCCTCCACCACTTTCACAAAGAAGATTGTGAACTTCCATGGCATCTCCTCATCCCTATACTCCAACATGAGCTGTATAGGATTCTGCACAAACAAGGGAGAAATCTGCAACCAGATCAGAGCATGGTGTGTGAGAAAGTATTTGTGGACCAGAGAAGCAGTAGCCCTGCTCAGTCAGAAAAACTCTGGTTGCATTCAGGTGGCATAACAAACCTATTCATTCGTGATGGGCCTGATCAGTTTGTTTTCCATGCCCAATGCTGGCAGATCATACTTTAGATCTTATTGTCTCTGGCATGGTGAGAAGCAACTAACAAGTCAGTTTAGTTTCCCTTCCCAGGTCAGCCTCTTTGGTTCATCTCATATGCTGCTACACAGTGTTCAAAGAAATCTGTCTGACCTTCCTTCTGATATATCATCCTAACTGTATGTGTCTATTTTAAATTGAGTCTATCACTAGCAGCACCAGCATTTTAAAACTCTGCTCTCATTGCCAGGGGCCTACTTGGTACAGCCACTCTTTCTCACATCTGTGAAAAGTCTGGTTGTTTTTTTTTTAATTTAGAATATTTCTATGCTACCTCTCCAGAGTCCTACTTGGGTCAGCTATTAAGAATAAGATTTGTACATGCCACTACAGAGAAGTAATCTCCTATTACTCTAATTCAGAACAGGTGTTTGTAGGAGGTTTCTGCATGTTTTGATTTGCTGTTCCTAGTACTCAAGTACTGCTCCATTCATCAAAATACCACTCTTAGCATTTCACTCCACTACCTTTTTGCATTGTTGATCATGCTGTCCCAGGAGCAACATCTTATAATACATTTTCATTTGAATTTAATATTTTATGTTTTAGCAACCTGTTGGTGCAGTAAATACTGACTGCTTTAGTTAAAGCTGCTCTAGAAACTACTTTTAAAGGGTTTCTGCTGCATACTGAACAGCAATGAGGAATTGTGATACAGAGAATTTGCTCAAAGAACTGCAGGTAGAAACATTTTGCCCCCAATTTAATATAAATGCTGTAAATGCAAAGGTCACTACAGAATACTGGAACTATCTGAACAGGATTAATAGGACTCCATTTGCACAAGTGAACACTGTATACATGGTTAGAATTCAAATATTCCCAGCACAGACTGTTCTCAGATTGCCAACGAACACCCACTGTTATTAGCATAATGATTATGTATGTATGAATCAGCTGACTTGGTTAATTTTGTCATTAGAAAATGCAGCAAAACACTGCTTACTTTCAAGCCATGTCACTACATGTCCTAGCTGCTAACGCACTAACGCATTTAGGTGCAAACAGTAAGATTAACTTTCCATGTGAATTAATAGGAATAATCTACTGTTTATAATAAAAACACACATTCTTCCATTTAGGTGGTGATACAGGAAAGATTATACATATCATCCTGTACAAATACTTATATATACCAAATCATTACTGCAGAATGCTGCAGCCAGGATGCTGACTGGAGTGAGTTATAGGGAGTATATATCACTCCAGTTTTGACCCTTCTGCACTTGGCTCCCAATCTGTTTCTGGGCACAATTCAAGGTGCTAGTGTTGACCTTTAAGCCCTATATGGCTTGGGACCAACACACCTGAAGGACCACCCATTCCCTTACAAAGCTACCCTACTGCCACTGTCATCTTCCAATGTCCTGCTAAGATCTTGGTCATGGCACCAAAATTCGGGAACTCCATCCCCAGGGACATTCATCTGGCCCCTTCTGTTGCCTTCTTCCACCAATGAATGAAGACTTCATCTGGCACTGAAGTTTGTCTATGCCTGATTGCACTATAGATACATACACTACATACACATACTAAGCTGTCCTATACCTGGTCAGACCATTAATCCATCTAGCTCAGCCCTATTTCCTCTCATTGGCAGAGAAAGGTCTATCCCAAAATCATTGTGGTAGAATAATTTAACTGGAGATGCCAGGGATTGAACTTGGATCTTTCTACAAGCATCCTTTTACTAAGGTCCTTAGTTAGTTGACTGTGATGATGGAATGCTGGGTCATGAATCTTGAGCCAGTTGGGGGCCACGCCACCCACCCCTCCAAGCTCGGAAGGAAACTGCTGCTGTTAGCTACTGTTTGTTTATATTTAATTTACTGAAATGCTTTTACCACCATCTTTTTACAAAGCACAAAGGCAGCTTAAAATATATTCCGAGTGACTTCAAAATCATACTTTGGCAGAGAAAAGTCATGTAGAAGCTATTCTTTCATAAAAAGATGATTGTCATTGGTACACCTAAGTGGCATCTATAATTCGACCAAGGTCATGTTTCATTCTGATTTTGGAGTAGGGTAATACATGTGCTGGATGGCAATTACTGTGATGATTTTCTGTATGAGAACAGAGCACAGCAGCTCAAAGCCTGATACTGGGGAGCATCTTTAGGACACAAATCATGACAAATGATGACAAATCTGTGCAATTCTAATTACTTATAGCTTTGTTTTCCTGTCCCGGTATTCCAAAGGGGAACAACGGAATCTATCATAATTGAATCTTATATTGCTCTCACTTAGAAAGTAATTAGGCATTGCATGGTTGATGATGTCAAGCAAAAGGCATATAATCTTATTGGGACCCTAATGTAGTTATTCTTTTCATGCTTAGCATTCAGATTCAATACATTAAAATCATGAGACGTAAGTTATAATTCGATACACACAATAATTATGTTATGACTAAGAGAGGATAGCGAGAAGTCAAGTATGTTATGGGGCTGGTGAGAGGTGCATGGTGTACCAAATGCTCTATCCCAAAGTATCTGTCAGCAGAGGCCATGCTCCCCAGTGGGAATCCCCTGATAGCCATGGGGACACCTCAAGCTCAATTATTTATTTTTTTGCCAAAGAATGAAAGACAGCCATCCACTTGTATTGTGAAAGTCATTGAGTACAACTGCAGACAAACTCCAAGAAGGAGGTAGTAATGAACAACAATTCCTCAGCTTGATTCATAATCACCTTACTATTTTTATGACCTTTCACAATTAGCTTCAGAAAAAAATCTCATTTGTTCATTTGTGTACTATTGTGTCATGCCCTGGATAATGGGAGTTTGTTTTCATCTGGCCTATTCCATACGTGGTAGACAGCTGCTTGGAAATTTAGGTCTGGAGAGGGGAAACAATAACGACTTAAATCATGTACTATAAACAATAAGAACTGGCTAACCCAAATAGAGAAGGTACTCACTAAACAGAAGATGGGCCAGTCATGTAGCATTTGTGTAGTCTGAAGCAACTGATGAGAGTTTCATCAAGACTAATCAATTAAGCATTAAAGAACTATGCCTGAACCTACAAAGAAGTCAGCTTTGGGCACCTGATTGGCTGAACACTGATCATTCATTGTCAGAAGTTCACTTAACATTCAAAGCAAGAGAAGAATTTACTGAGGGGAAACAGTACTCAGTTCATCTTATATTGGATCACAAGACAAATTTATGTACTGAACTGAATAATTATGACTTTCAGTAGTATCCTAAGGTGGAATCCAAATCTTTCCTTGACTACAGTGAATGCAGTTCCATGACTGGGAGGAGAGAAAGGGTCCAACTGCAGCACATTTACTTTGTCCAATACACTTTAATAGGTAGCAAAGCCAGATAGATAACGAAAATTAATCCTGTCCACCCTCACTTGGAATTAGGTCCCATCACACTACAGCAATCCAAAAGTAGTAAATATCCTTTTGGCAGTAGCATTCAACAATATAGTGGGACTGTTGTGCCCCATGTCCAGCCTGGGGCAGAGCCTTCCTTGGGGACCCAGTCAGCCGAAGGGCAGTCTGGAGCGGTGCAGCCAAGAACCTCAGATATAGGAGATGGCCCAGGGTTACATCACCACTGGCATCCGATTCTCCAGGAGCACACATGTGGGGAGACCCCCCAAGTCTCTCTCAGCCAGCAAGTGCTCCATTCAGTCTCCTTTTCTTCTCCCCGGTTTGAGCTTCCACCACTCTTTTATTCCCTTCCACCAACACCTGGTCCCTCCCTCCTCCCTTCTTCTGCACCCCGTAGTCTCCCAGGGCTGTCCTTCTCCCTTGTCTCGCTCTTCCACTGGTTGAGGCGCCTCTCCTTTTAGGACCGGTAGGAAGCCCTGCCCCTCCTGGGTGTCAGGGCCTGAAGCCCTCGTCCTCGCTGGCAGCGTCGGGTGCAGGGCCGGTTGCTCCTCCTGCCATTCCTGGAGCTGTTCGGTGAGAGCTAAGTGTCTTCCCTGGGATGGAGCAGGTAGGACCTCATGTCGTGTACCACAGACATGCTCCCAGGTGAGCCCAGGTGATGTCTTCCATGGCACTCTTCTCTCCAGGGCACCCCCTCATCGCCGCCGCCTTTAGTGCTTCCCCTTGGCTCTCCAGCACCCAGGCTCATCTCCACCTCCGAGCCCTGGGTGTCAGGGCCGCCGGATGTGAGTTGTCACTTGGCAGCTGGTTGGGTGAGGCCTCCTGACCCGGCAACTCCTGCAGCCCCACGCCACGCCTCCGAAACTCATCTGAGGTTCCCGGTGCGGCCACCAGCAGGCCAGGAGCCAGGCAGGGCATGCGGGTGGCATCGAGACCGCTGGGCTTGCCTCGGGTGGTGCTGGGTCGATGGCTTTGGGGCCCTCCCTCTTGTGGGGGTGTCGGGGAGCCGTTGCCCTGCAGGCCTCCGCCCCCCTCAGTTGGTCCCTGCTCGGGCGTCTTGCCGGCTGAGGCTTGGGGGCAGCCATGGGACAGGACAAGGGCCAACAGTCATGGTCTGAGATTGCAGTATTACACAAGAGCATGAGTTAGGTCTGGCACATACACAGAATTATACTGAACCCTGTCACTTCAAACCCCAGCTATGTCTCCTTTCTGCACATCTCTGCCTTGTACCAATATTACTGCGCCATCTTGAAGATTAATGAATTATCCAGGCTGGTTCTTCCTACATCAGGTAAATGCACTTCCATGGTTTCAGAAATCTGTCTCTGAAAACATATCCTGAAAACATGCCACAACGGAAAAGAATCTAGAAATTACTCAGCTCTGTTTTAATGTCCTGATAACAGCAATTCCAGACAGAAGTGCTATTTGGTTTCATTATGAATTAGCCCTTAGCCCAAAGCAAAACCAATGGATAGACTTTATTAAGTCATCCTTTCCACAAAAGTTCAGCTGCTCTTCTTCCTGATAATTCACTATAGTGAGGCATTCTTTATATCTACTTGTAGACAATTAGGTTGTCACACCTACCTATATCTAGACTGAATGACATGCGATTTCATGCAGCTCTCATAGCTGTAAGGATAAATTGCTTCATGCTGCCCACGTTTCGTTTCCTGCTGCAAAGTGGGAGTAAGACGGTATCAGAGAACACAGGGAAGTTAATTTTTGAAATGAAATATTTGTAGGAGGTGTTTTTATGTTTGATATACACAGGCAATCACACAGAAGCACTGATATTAGTAACAGTAAAAGCTAGGTGGGATAAATAGTCAGAAGGGCAGATCTTTACTAAGTAGCATACATGCCATTTTCATCGGAGAAATAAGTTTAAGGTGAGGTTAGTCTTTGCCTCTTGCTGCTATTTTATTTTTAACCAACTGGTTAAAAAGCTTTGGCCAACAGAAACAACAGCACCAACCTGCACAACCACAGAACAACATTTCCCACAATGCACAGCATGCATGCCAAGTTAGTCTAATACTCACTGGGTGGCCTTGGGCGAGTCACTATCTCTCAACCACAGTTCCCACCTGTAAAAGCAAGAATAGTGTTCTGCCTGGTGGGATTGTAAGGACAAATGGGATAAGGAAATGAAAACAATATGCACATGGGTGCTACGAATTACAGAAAAATAAAATGAAAACAGTATTCTAACTTTCATTGAACAACATCACATCTATAGCATACCCCAAAAATCCTTTACCACGGGATTAGACTTCAAAACCATTCCCCATTTATACCTTTAAAAACAACCCTTCTCCTGCAATCACAATCCCACTTCCAATTTTTTTCTGCCTACCCATGTAGGGTTGCCAGCTCTGGGTTGGGAAATACCTGGAGATTTGGGGGGTCCTCAGCATGGTGCAATGCCATTGTCCACACTCCAAAACAAACATTTTCTCCGGGGGACTGATCTCTGTAGTCTGGAGTTAAAAGTGGGAGATTTCCAGGCCCCCACCTGGTGGCTGGCAACCCTATACCCATGGGTAGAACTCCTCCACAGTCTCCAGGTGTTTATATTTGTTGTCATTAAAAAATATATTTTACCGACACATTTAGCAGCGGAAAGAGCAGCTCTAGAGAAATGAGTACAGCTTCTGCCAGACACTAGCCTTTGAAATATAGCCAAAGCCCAATTCTGCTGTAATCCACTTTCCACATTTTTCCCAAGCGTACCTCAAACCACAAGCTTCATCATATCCTTGAATGCTACCCAGCAGTTCTGGCAGAGAGACTGCAGAGGAAGCCAAGCCAAGCCAAGCCAAGCAAAAACAACAACAAAATCTATAGATTTATTCTGGATGTGAATAATAGTGTTATTTCAATGTAAGCAAAGGCTTATTGCCTTAAGTGTATGATTCCTTCAAAAATTGTTATTTCTGGGTAGAACAATACCACAACAAAGGTCAAGTGCCAAGTTATATTACTTAGCATATTTTTAGATGGACATGTTTGTTATGGCCTTCACCTACCTGCCCTGCAAAGGCAGTAACTTTGATGGCGGTAACTTTGATGGCAGTTGAATCCCCTGCTTTCCCATGCTCAGCAGCATAAGAAGTGTAGGGGTGGAATCTTAGCCCCTTTATACTCTCCCTAGTACTTGACTCAGAAAGCATTTGAATCCCATGCTTTTCAATGCTCTGCAGCATAAGAAATGCTATGAGTGCCACACTGATTCATAAAAACACATAGAATTGCAGGGGAAGACATTCAAACAAAGCTTGATGTAAAGGCAAGGCTGGTCTAAACATTAGGAACAGCAGCAACAAAGGAGCTTGATGGGTAACTGTAACAGTGAATGTATGAAGTGGATTTATACCATGACAGCCCTGAGCATCTGGCCCAGCATTGTCAATTCTATCCAGCAATGGCACTTCAGGGTCTCAAGATGAAAGGCAGTGGCACAGCAATACATGTAAACAAGAAAAAAATGCATGTACCCAAATTTTAACACCAACAATCAAATGATTTAATGAATTGTATAGATACGACACAACATATAAAGCACTCACAACAAATTTCCCTATGACACAACAAACAGGTAAAAATTCACAGGTGGAGTTTTTCCAAAAACAATTTGTAATAATAAATTCAAAAAAGTCCTTGAATTGTGACTTTCGGTTTCGGCGGAGCAAATGGCGGCCACCTCTCGGGATGTTCCCGGAGATGGTTAGCCCACGCGCAGTTTGGGGGGGTCTTCGCATGTGCGAAAGACCCTAGTGAGCCTTAGACAAAGGCTCCGAACTGGGGGTGCATGGGGAGTAGCCTCTTTGCCGGCAGACAGCAGGGAAATTGAGGCTTTCTCCCCACCCCAATCGGCCCCGCTGCGTCATGCCCGTAATGGGACTTAGCAACGCCACCGACTTCCAGGAGTGAAGAAAGCGACATGAATTAAAATAAAAAGAAGAATTGGCATTGAATCGTGAGTTGAAGATCTATTTTGAAGCGAGAATTTGAACCCCCCCGCAAGCGTATAAGCGTATGGGAGGAGGGAGGAATCCCCACCCCTTTTGAGAAGCGGGATCTATAAAGGAAAAGCGAAGGGGGGCAAAGAGAAAAAAGTGTTGGTGAAAGTACATTTGGGGTTTTATGGAAGATTATGAGCTTATTAGCTTCCTGAGGGATGCGGCACGAACTTTGAAAAAGTAAACAAAAAAAGAAAATGTCGACGGTGGAAAAGGTCCCGCAGAAGCCGGAAAAGAAGAGGGGAGGGACTTCTGGTTCGGGTAACCCCCCCCCCAGAGCTAGCTGTCAATCAACAGGAAAGTGAGATACTGTGCCCTCTGCTGGATCAAATGCAGAAAATCAACGAAACTTTGATTAAAATGGAAAGTGTTCTCATCAGCCGACAAAAACAAATATCAGAAACAACAAGGAAGATGGAGGAAATCGCACAGAAATCTAATCTGACTCTACGTTTTCAGGGCGTGAAAGAAGAAGAGAAAGAAGATCTCAGATCTACCTTGGCGAATGTCTTGGCACCCCTAACTGGCAGAGAAGCGAAAGAATTAAAAGAAGAGGTGGATATGGCCTTTAAAGCCTATCCCGCTTTTATGAAGAAAAATAATCTGCCAGCAGAAGGGGTTGTTGAGCTTATCAAGCAGCATACTAGAGATCCAATTTCATGTGTAGTGTTTGCGGAGCCCGTGAAAATTGGAGGGCAGAAATATAAAGATAAAGATAAAAGAGAGAAGATAGACTCCGTCTTTAAAGCACAAAAATTTCGGAAGAGACACGCCAGCACAGAGGAAGACGCAGCACTCACAATTTGGACAGATTCAAGCAGTGAAGAAGACAGCAGCCCAGGAGAAGGAGGTGCCGGAGCGGGAGAGACCAAGGCCAAAAAGGGCTCAACTTATAATTTGAGAGACTTAAAAAGAAGACATCTTAAGAAGTAACTGTTCGTGTAACATCTGAAAGGAGCTGATTAATAACTAACCCCAATGGACTTTACTAATTTTATTAACAGAATTATTTTGGACTTTGGAAAGCTGAAAAGAAGATCTTTCAATCATGATGGATGCCAAAAACTGTATTAAATACTAACTAAAACTAATTTTTTTTAACAGAAAAAAATTCACTCCACTCTTTTCTTACTCCATCTATATACCTTACCCTTTTCTTATAAAAAACAATAAAATTCTCTCCTTTTTAGAAGAGTTTTAACAAAAACAAAAAAAAAAGTCCTTGAATTGTAAGGATGTAGTAGTGTCTCTGCCAGCTGACTTGACAGACCCCAGTTATAAATCCATTTCAATAATTTTTTTCAAGAATCATGCTGGATTCATCAATGTGCCTACCAATTCTTTCCTTAATAACAGTTTCCACCAACTTACCCAGTATCGACATCAGACTGACTGGCCTGTAATATCCTGGATCTCCTCTGGAACCGTTTTTAAAGATGGGAGTGGCATTAGCCACCTTCCAGTCCTCACGAATGGAGGCAGATTTTAATGAAAGATTACATATTTTTGTCAGGAGATCCACAAGTTCACATTTGAGTTCTTTCAGAACTCTTGGATGTATGCCATCCGGGCCTGGTGATTTATCAGTTTTTAAGTTGTCTATCAGTCATAGGAATTCCTCTCTTGTCACCTCCATCTGACCTCAGTCTTTCAACAGCTCTCCCGAAATCAGCGGTTCTGGAGTGGGCAAGCACTTCTCATCTTCCACAGTGAAGACAGAGGCAAAAAATGCATTCAGCTTCTCAACCATTTCCCTATCATCCTTCACTACTCCTTTTACCCCTTGGTCATCCAAGGGCCCAACTGCCTCCTTGGTTGGTTTCCTGCTTCTAATGTATTTGAAGAAAGTTGTATTGTTGGTCTTTATGGTTTTTTTTGCGATATGCTCCTGATCACAGACTTGCATTTTATTTGCTACAACCTGTGTTCCCTTTTAACAATCTCACTGAGACCAGCTTTCCATCACTTAAGGGAATCCTTCTTACCTTTTACAGCTTCCATTACTTAGTTTATTAATCATGCAAGCCTTTTCCTACACCTATTTGTGCCTTTCCTAACCTGTGGTATATATTTTTTCTGAACTTCTAGGATTGTAGTTTTAAATAGTCTCCAAGCCTCCCCAATGGTTTTGGCCCTTTCTGCTCTTCCTTTCAGTTTCCTCCTCACATGACCCCTCATTTCAGAAAAGTTACCCCTTTTAAAGTTAAAAGTGGTTGTGTCTGTCTTTTTGGGCATGTCCCTATTTATACAAATGTTGAACTCAATAACATTATGGTTACTGTTCCCAAGCAGTGCAATCACTTTTACATCCCTCACCAGGTCTTGGGCATTACTTAGGACCAAATCTTTTTGAAATTAAAAGTTCCAGTTAGGCATGAGGTATAATTATCTTGCCAGGCAGCATTTAAATTGCTTCCTGCCTGTGTCACCTGGCATATCTTTGCTCCTAGCTGGCCTTCAACCCTGCTTATTCCTCCCTAGCAGCTTTTCCTGTAAACTCCACCCTTGGCTACTTTCTACCATTCCTTCAGCTGAAGTCTAGAGGTGGGCAACATGGTAGGAGGTGCTCTGGTGTTATGCCACATCCAGAGAAAAACCAGAAGTGATGTCAGTATGCTCTAGGAATCTCTGGAAACTTTATGGTTTAACCTCAGATTTTCTGGTAATTCCTAGAGAGGACTGCCATCACTTCCAGATTTCCATGGAAGTGTCATAAAGCCATCAGCAATTTTTTTTGTAAAAAAACACCCCACTTTCTCCTGCTGGCTGCTGAAACAGGAGCAGGAAACAGGGTCCTCAGGGAGAACTTAGCTGACCTAGCTTCAGATCTATTTTTTCTTCTGCCATGACAGAGTTACTCATTCAGATAAACTTTCAAGTGACTTCAGCAGGCCCAAACATGAGGATCTTTCTTTAAAGTCACAAACTGATATAATAATACTCCATTCTCTGATCACATCCAGGTTCAGTAATAATCATGGGGCTGCTTCTGAAAACTGTCCAAAAGCTCCAATGAGTACAAAATGCAGAAACTAAGTTTTGTTTGTTTGAAGGAATGGATACAGATGTAATAGCACCCCTCTACTAAAAGATGCTGACTACCTGTTTCCAGGCCCAATTCAAAGTTCTGGTGCTTATTTTTATGGCCCTGAATGACTTGAGGCTGAGTAATCTGAACCACTGCCTTCTCCCATACTGCCTGCTCGCCAGTTGATATTAACTCCAAGACCTGCTGTCTGGGTACCACCCTGAGAAGTGAAGCAGCTGGTTGTTACCAGAGACAGGGCTTTCTCAGGAGTGGCACCTCATCTGTGGGATACCCTTCTCCATCTGAAGCCTATCCTGATGGTATTTAGGTGAGAGGTCAAATCATTTGCTTTTGCCCAGGTGTTTCCTTGGATTCTTTCCCCACCATTTAATTGGTCATTTTATATCTCGTTAATGTATTTTATGGCCTTCATGCTGCCAAAGGGTTTTATGATGCCTGGCTTGTATTAATGACAGTTTTATGTTGCTGAGATGCATGCTGTGGATTTTTACTGATGCATGGCTCATTTTTAAAGGGCTTTTGAAATGGTTTCACTGGTTTTACACTGTGAGCTGCCTTGAGAGTTTTCCCAGGGGGTGGCGTATTCATTTGATAAATAAAAAGACAAACTTGTGCCTCTTCTAATGTATGCATTATTATCTTTTGCCAGCCATTTAATGGAAGAATAATTCAAACTGCAGCCTTAGCTCAAAAAAATAAATAAATGCCGCTTTCCTGTGTCTGCCTGGAATACTTCCACCAGCTATCTAGCATCTGTTCACCAACTTTCTTTAAACAAAGTAAGTTTACATTCATTCAGCTATAACTGCAAGAGGTTCATTCCATTAGTACTGCTGCTTTATTTTCTCATTCAAATTCTCCTCTCAGAAACCACTTCTGATAGTCAATAGACGTTACCCATAACAGCAATTTTATGACAAAGCCGAAAGATCAACATCAAGCAGCCTAAGCTTCAAAGCATTTCTGGATTCATTTGAGAGATTAAGAATTATAATGCATTCCTATTATAGCAGGCTGTTTCTTAATAAACCCTGACTGTCACTTATTTCAATGGGTATACCATTCATCTTGCCAGGTGTTCAGATACTGAGCACATTTTCAGAAGCTGGGATGAAACAACCTGCTAGTTTGGTCCCATAGGAACAACGTGGGCACCATATGCAACACATCCTCTTTTGTAAAAGGGAAAAGATCATAAGACCCAGTAATGTTAAGTAAACCAGTTTCTATGTGGAATACCCCATGATATATGATATGTTAATCCACTCCATGGAGGGAATGCCAGGTAGTAATTATGTCTGAACTGGGCACGCAATACGAAGGGCAATAAGACTACAACCATTGGTGTAGTGGTTAAGTGTGCGGACTCTGATCTGGGAGAACAGAGTTTGATTCCCCACTTCTCCACTTGCACCTGTTAGATGACCTTGGGCAAGCCATAGTTCTGTCAGAGCTGTTCTCTCAAGGACAGCTCTAGAAAGAGCTCTCTCAGCCCCACCTACCTCACAGGGTGTCTGTTGTGGGGAGGGGAAGGGAAGGAGTTTGTAAGCCACTCTGAGACTCCAAGTGAAGGGCGGGGTATAAATCCAATTTCTTCTCTTCTTCTTCTTCTAGTATATACCCATCCACTGATCATGAGAAGAACTGAAAAGCTCACAAAGATGTTTGGATTAATACTTAAGTCAAACTTCGCATCTGGAGCACCATATACTAAATCCCTGAAAGTCCTAATGAATTCAAAACAAACTTTCCTTTGCTTAGAATTTATTAGACTGCTCAAGACAGAAGTGATGAATACCCACAAGAGACTGTTTCAGGGTTTTGAATTCAGCCTTACCTTCACCCGGAGGGAGCAATTTGTCTTTTATTTCTGATTGCACTTCTGTCAATATCTATCCTTGGAATTACCTCTCTGTTTACTTTAAGTGAGAACCTCTTACTCATAAAGCCTTCGTCAAAAAATAAAGTGATACATCATAAAACATCATCCTTAGTTGTACATCTCATTGAAAACCTATCTAGCTCACACAGCTCAATCACTGCTATCTTCTTTCAAGTATCTCAGACATAGAACCACAGAATCACAGAGTTGGAAAGACCCATAAAGGCTATCTAGTTCAACCCCCTACTCAGTGCAGGATTCTCTGACCATAGTTCATGAATAACTTTCATTCTGTATCAAGGAGATTTTTGCATGATTTACAAGACAAAATTCTTCTTCAAAATAGAGGGAATTGTTATCCTCCTTTATTTGTTTTCTCAACACAACTAAATGTACATCTTTAGGAAGCGGAGAATCTCTGACCTCACCAAGAGCACAATAATATGCATGGAAGCATTTGCTGAACATGATGAGAATGGCAGAATGTTTTGGCTCTAAGGGGCATTACAATCCAAATTTCATTTATAATTTCTGTTAGTATTCCCATTTTATAAAACAAGAACTCACAAAGTTCATTGGCTGATAGAGGAACCTAGATCTCCCAGGTCTAGACTGAGATATATTTCCCAATAAGTAGAATCAGGTATCGATTCCATCTAATGTGGATACTTCAGGGACACTCAGGTCATTGATATTAAGGGATATTTTTACTTTGGTTATCCGAGAACTGCTTTAAACCTTACTGCTTATTTCTCAACTATATATCCCACCCTTCTTCAATGGAGCTCAGGCAGTGTGTACCTAAAGTGGTATCCAATTTTATTTTCACCACAAGTCCTTGAGCTGGGTTATGTAAAGAAACTATGACTGGCATAAAGTTACCCATCAAGCTTCATGATGAATGGGAACCTGAGTGAAATTTATCCCTAGCCAAATCCAACATATTAACCAATAAACCACATCTGTGGACTGATAATGCTCATTTATATTTGCACATTAGTCTCTACCCGGATAGCTCAAGTTTATTTTGATTTTGTGGATTTTATTGTAATAAGAAAACTGTTAAGGATGAGGGAATGTATTTATATCTGTTTCCTTCAGACCTTCAGGGCACAGCAACCTAAAAGTCAATAATAATACATGGAACTCAACATTGCTTAGTCATACTTGTAAGATTTCAGTTCATAAATTGCCAGTCAGTATGATGTAGTGGTTAAGAGTGCTGGATTACAACTGAGATGACCCAGATTCAAATCCCTATATATACATGAAGCTCAAAGGGTGACCTTAGGCAAATCACATCCTGTTAGCCTAACCTAGCTGACAGGGCTGTTCTGAGGAAAAGTGAAAAGGGGATAACTACGTATGCCTGAGCACCTTGGAAGAAGAGTGGATCAGGATTAAAATGTAAATTTGAAATAGTCACATAGCCATTTAAAATAATGGTATGTTGCCATTTTCTTCCTCTGCACAGTGACCCTGAACTACCTTGGTGGTCTCCCATCCAAATACTAACCAGGATTGACCCTGCTTAGGGTCTGAGATCTGATAAGGTCAGGCTAGCCTGGGCCATCGAGGTCAGGGCATACCTTACCATACTTCCTATTTGCAGAACATGTTTCCAGGTATTTTTCCTGCTGCTAAATATTGTGCTGCAATATTCACACCAAACTCCAGTTATGATTAACTTAAGAGATACATTTCAAAAGTTTCCTTAGTTGCTCCAAAAGAGGAAAGAATCTGGAAGTTTTTCAGAAAAGAGGAGAAGGATGTCTTATTAGAGCTGGAGTTTGGTGTGAAGTGCTACTGCCGAGTAAGGGAATAAAAGGAGCATATTTTATGTACAATTGAATGTATTGTTGCTCGCTCCAAAGCCTCTGAAAGACATGACAGAGCTGATGAAATTATGAGCATGTAGAGCAAGAGGAAGAGAAAGGAACGTTTATCTCTTTCTTATGCTAGAATTTAGGGTTACCCATGAAGGCGATGCTTGGTAGGTTTGGAACAGAAAATGTTCCTCCATACACTCCATAAATAACTTATGGAATTCAGTACAAGATGTGATGATAGCCACTAGGTCAGATCTATCAAGAGCTATTATCTGTAACAGCTAGGTAGGTTTAGTGGCATATCTCTGAATGGCAGAAGTTAGCTATTCAGGAGAGAGGGATACTTTCACTGCTTTGTGATGGCTTAGCAGCATCTTGCTGGAAAACAGAATGCATGACTGCAGGGAACTTGATCTGACCCATCAAGGCAATTCATATGTTCTAAAGATGCAGATAAATGCATGAAACTTTCCTTAGTTCTGGCTGCCAAAGCTGGGTGTGTGTGTGTGAAAATCCAATTAGATTTTGCAACTTTATAATTCATAGTGTTTGGATAGCTTTCAGAATTTGCTGATGATGTATAGTCCAGATCTGTGTTTCAGGCTTATAAAGGGTTTGTTTGCTTGTTTTTGCTCCCCAACTTGCACAATAATGGCGCTGAGAATCACTTTCTACGAATCTGTGATTGTTAGCCTTTGGCAGACATGTGGGAGGATTAATGGGCTCTCTGGCTAAACAACATTTCTAGCAGGAACAGCAGCCACCATCTGCCTACAAAGGAACAATGAAGAGGAAATGCAATTTTTCATGGTAGGTCAAATTGGTTTAACAATTGCAGCATCTGTGTAGGGTCCTTTATTCCATTCCTGGGTTAGCCTTCCCAAAATAGTTGTGATCCAATGGCCCTCTCCACCACATCAACAAACTATCAGCTGCCCATTCTTGAATTCAGCATAGGCAAGCCCCATTTAACAAGAGAAGTTCTGCAAAAGTTTTTGCCATCGTAACACAGAGGAAGCACCTTTTCCCCACCCTCCTGTCCCTAGCTCTTTATCTTGTGGCATGTATTTTATTTTGCCACTATATTGCTGAGAAGGCTATCAAAGACCAGAAGACATGTCTTCCTACCTGATTTTTTTATAATTAAGTTCTCATTAGTTTGTTGAAACACTTATATCCCACCTTTCCTCGAGGTTCAAGGTGCCTCACAATGGCAGGTTTTTGTAAAAAAACAAACAAACAATTAAAATCAAAATAAAATAATAAGCCACAAATCTCCCCCCCCTTAAAAGATGCCTGCCATCCAGACCCCCTCCAAAGCCCTGGCAAACAAGCAGGCCTTGCAATGCCTCTTAAGGATCTCCAAGGAAAGGCCCTCCTCACCTCTTCAGGGAACCCATTCCACAGAGCAGAAACCACGATGTGAAAGGCCCAGGCTCTGATCGATGTCAGATGGGCCAACCCAAGTAGCCACAGATAGCTGTCTGATGCCTGTAATAATTAATAATTATCATATGGCCTTGTATGTAGAATAGCCAGGAAATCCTAAGATTATCTGGCAGCCAGAAGTTCTAGCTCTTTAGCATTATGGAGCACCACTAGGTGGTGAGCTAGACTTGCTTTTTTAAGGCAAGAGATGTTTTAGAGGTGGTTTGCCATTGCATGCCTCTGCATCATGACCCTGGCATTCCTTGGAGGTCACCCTTCCAAATACTAGCCAAGGCTGACCATGCTTAGCTTCCAAGATCTGATGGGATCAGGCTAGCCTTGGCTATAGCTGGTGCACAGGGACATATAATCATTCTTGCTCTTCATGCAAATTTGCTTAAAACAGTATACATACTCTGTCCAAATTGTATCATCATAACAACCCTGTGATGTAGGGTATGCTGACAGAGAGTCACTGCCCCAGTTAACTTCATTGCAGAATGTGAATATGAATTCAGATCTTCAAGGCTTAGTCTGAGACGATGCCTCATTATTTCCTGTATGGAGTTTAACACAGTAGGTCTCCAACATGAACCAAAAGAACATGCATCTTCTATATACAAGGAGATGACTAGGGCTTTTAAATGAAACAAGACTGTGCTTTTTAAATGGAAGAGCTAGCACAAAGCATAAAGAGATCTAAATTGACAGTGCAACCCTAAACCAAGTTACATTCTTCTAAACCTACAGACTTAAATGGTCTTAGAAAAGTACAATTCTGCTTAGGATTGCACTCAGAGACACACACTGTGTTACCCAAAGGGAGTCTCTTTGATTCTCTGCAGAGAAGCAAGTAATAAAGTATACTTTAGGTCAATGTTACTGTTGGGATTTGCAAGTTCTCTCTCTATAGTCTTGAAAGAATGAACATGTTTATTTAGGGCACTGCACTAGGATCTGGGGGGATGTAGGTCCAAGTCCCCACTCTGCGATGGAAGTTTGCTGGCTGAACCTGAATCAGTCACAAGCTGTTAGCCTAATAGGGTTGTTGACTGGATAAAATATAAGCTGCATTGAGGAGAAAGGTGTGGTATAAATGAAATAAACAAACTAATGTCCCTTTCTCTTTTCCTCTTCTTTTTCTTTAAAAAACTTTAAAACAGTAGGATGAGTATATTAGACTCTAGTATTTCTAAATTCCTGTCCCCCCCCCAAGGATTCCTATGTCACATTGGATGGGATGTACATGTGGGCATAATATGCTATGCAAAGTAATTTAACTCAAGTGAATTTTTGTAATAACATATGATGAATGGTCTGGGATCCTGTTTCACTCAGCAGCCGGTCAGATGCCCTACAAGCAAAGCATGGAAGCCAAAGTCTGTCCCTCTTGTTACCATCCTACACTAGTATTTAGCAGGTTACCACTTCAGAATATGGAGATTCAACTTGGTCATTGTGGTTAATCATCATTGATAGATTTGTCCTCCATTAATTTGCCCAACAGATACACAACTTTAGAATTTCAGGTTTCCAAGGCCCTAAATAATACTAGATAGATAATTTTTTAAAAAAGGACTAAAAAAAAGAACTTTGTTATCTAATTGGATGTAATGTAGAACAGTGATGTACAGTCATAATGGGTAGGGAAAAAAGGCTTGTAATGACAACAAATGAAAGCAGAAAGAAACTAAAAAGGCTATGGGTTGGATCCAGCTATCTTTTCAGCTGCTGAAAAAGGGAATAATGGGTCCTCTTTGACTGCTGGGGATCATAGAGCCTGTTATGTGGGAGGGAGGATGGTGGTAAGGAGACCTGTACAGACTTGATTGAAAAGGCTGTCTGGATCTAACCCATAGCTTTTGATGTCTTTCTGCTTTAATGTGTTACTCTTTTTCTTACCCATTTTGTTGCCAGTGCTCCCAGTTTGTTTCTTTCATTATACCAACTAAATGTTAGAGGTAATTAATGATGCTATACTAAGCAGAGTTATTCCCTTCCAAATCCATTGAAATCAGGATGGCACTGTCAGGGAGCAATCCTAAGCAGATCTACTCAGAAATAAATCTCCTTTCATTCAATGAGGCTTACTCCCAGTAAGGTGTTAGTCCCAGAATGAACTTTTATGCACCATTTATAGGCAATTAAAGCAAAGCCATTGTGGTGTAGTGGTTAAAGTATTAGACCAGCACCTGGGAAAATCCATTTTGAATCCCTGCTCTGCCACTGAAGCTTGCTCAGTGACTTTGGGCCAATCACACACACCCAGCCAGACCTACCTCACCAAGGGCTGGAGATGACCCTCCCTAGATAGTCCCCAATTGTGTCTTGGTGTCCTGGCACTGATTTTGTTTAATTCCCTTTTTCTCCCCCTGTCCTCAGAGAGACTTATTTTTATTTGAAACAGAAATACCAAAACGTATCCTAGTTTCAGCACCATGGACAGTTCTAAAAGGCCTAATAACTGCTTAAGTAGCAGAACACAGTTAAGAGTCCAATGGCACCTTTAAGACCAACAAAGTTTTATTCAAGGTATGAGCTTTCATGTGCAAGCACACTTCCTCAGATACATAGAAATGGAAGATAACAGTTCAAACTTATAGACAGAGGCTGAACAGCAACTTAGCATGTCACATGGTGAAGATGTTTTAAGATATGCAGGGACAAAACAGGAATAACAAGTTAAGTTTATACGGTCAACAATTGTTTGAATTTAATTAAGGGGGAACAACAATGAAGCAATAAATATGTCAAAATAGGAGATAAATGTGTAAAAGTGTCCTTTCTAATTGTGGTAATTGTAAGCGATAGATCAAGATGGGTAGCCCTGTTAGTCTGTCTCTGGCAGTAGGAAAGAGCAAGAGTCCAGTAGCACCTAAAGACTCACAAAATTTGTGGCAGGGTAGGAGCTTTTGTGAGTCACTGCTCACTTCATCACCCTGCCCTCCTGCCACAAATTTTAAGATGCTACTGGACTCTTGCTCTTTTCTACTGCTTAAATAGGAAGCAGGTTTATTTCAGAAGCTTACTAAAGGAGTTTGCTTCATCCCAAACTGGCTGATTTTAAGTTAGCATTGTATCTGTTACTGAACATAAGAATGTGAGAACATCTATGCTGCATCTAACCAACCTAATCCCATAACCTGTTGCACACAGTAGCCATGTAGGTGATCCCAGAAGACCAACAAGTAGACAGAGGCAAAGATCTTCTCTTGTTGCTTTCAGTCAGTGTTTCCATTGGTGGAATCTCCTCTTAGCCCTTCTCCTTACCTACTGGGTTCCTTCACAGTTCAGTTCTTTTCTCCTGTTAGGCTGTCTATACAATATCCTTAGAAGATCTTACCAAATTGTACAACTTTCAGTATAACATAGATGCTGATGACAATGAACACTACATCCCTCCTAAGTCCTCCCCTGTTCCACTTGATTCTACTGTGACCCTCGCAAATTCCTGAACTTCTCTTGGATTCCTGAGTTTTTCTTCTCTGCAGATTAAAATGGTGGCCAATAACAACCATCTGCCTATCTAAAAATAAGGCTGTGGATCTTTTGATCCAATTTGGGTCACACAGTTCTCTTCATGCATAACACTGAAGATTTTCTTTACCCACTCATTTATTTACTTCATTTATACCCCACTTTCAACCTCAATGGTGACTCAGAGTGGCTTACATCATTCTCCTCTACTGCATTTTATCCTCACAACAACCCTGTGAGGTAGGTTAGACTGCGAGAGTGTGATTGGCCCAAGGTCACGCAGCAAGCTTCCATGGCAGAGCAGGGATTTCAACCAGGGTCTCACAAATCTCTGTCTTACATTCTAATCAGTACACCATACCTACTCTCAGAGCAGCTCATTGAATTGAACAGCCATGGGGTAGAAACAGACCAAGCAAGAAAGCAATGCTGTCCCTGCAGAGTCTTTGATGGCTGCAGCTGCTTTGGAACCAGCTAATCCATTTCCTTACAGGGGGTTGACAACTGGGGATACATGGCAATACTCCTTCTTTGCTACTTCCCCTACTCCATCCCGGGATGTGTAAAATGAATAAGAGAGGGCAAAATGCTCACAGATTAATTTCGGCAAAGATAGCTATTTGTGGAGTCACAGATTTTTCTATGCCAGAGATAGTTTTTAAAGAATTTTTCAAATCCAAAATTTATTTGGGCACCAGTGTTCTCTCTAAGCTGAGTTAGTGTTAGCTAGCTCACAGTCTTTTAGCCTCCAGCTCACACGTTTTTGTCTTAGCTAAGGAAGGATGGCCCCAGAGCAAACTGATGTATGCAGCAGCCAACTCATTCGCTCACTACTTTAATGCTGGTAGCTCACAAAGTAGAATTTTTGCTCACAGGACTCCCCAGCTTAGAGGGAGCATTGCTGGGCACTATCCAGAAATCACCCTTCTGTACATCTGGAGAAGAGCTAAGTTTTCTTCCTGGGGAGCCTTTGATTGCCTCTCTGCATGCAAAGACATGTGCTTAATTAAAGGTTTAATGGAAAATGCCATTAAAGCAAGACACACAGCACATACCAAATTGTATTTAAGTTTCTCTCGCCTGAAAACCAGCAGGGCCATATCTACCCTGAGCTACAATTCCAAGAATCTTAGTTGAAATACCAGCATATTGTGAGATTTATAACCATGTACACAAATATTGTACTGCCATGAAAGGCAACATATGGCAATCCATTAGTTTTGTACCATGTCTGATATAAGCACTTGCTCCATTCCCACATTGAATTCCTGAATTCTTAAGTGTGGTTGCTTTCTAGTTATTTCCACAAACTTTATGATAAAGTAAATCACCAGCAGATGCCTTTTTAAGCATGCTAGGCAACTGTATACAATAATACAGCTGGAAATAACAGAACTGGCACATACCCCAAACAGCTTAACAAATAAGTTTGAAGGTGAATAAACAGAAATCACATAGATACTGATATTTCTGTGGACTGCTGTTCTATTATCTAGAATGTAATGGAACAAATATCTTTAGAAGGTAAAAGGCAGCTAAGAAATCCATAAGCACACTGTTGCACTTTTTGGAGTGCGCAACCAAACTCAAAAGTTGCAAAGCACTGGCTTCACCTTTTAGGGTCCCACCCCAAAAAAGAATAAATGAAGTGTTTGCATTTTCTGGAAAGGACTTCAAAATGTAAATGAGAATGGATCTGATATGAGCACATATGAAGTTGCCTTGTGCTGCATCAAATCATCACTCAATCACAGTCAGTATTGTCTACTCAGACCGGCAGCATCTCTCCAGAGTCTCAGGCAGAGGTCTTTCACATCACCTGTTGCTTGGTCCTCTTAACTAGAGATGCCAGGGATTGAACCTGGGATCTTCCACATGTAAAACAAAGGCTCTTCTGCTGAGCTATGGCCCCTCTCTGCTGTTATCAGATCTCTTTACACCATGCTGAAATAAAATGAGATGGGTTGGAGTTGCAATGGAGTGGGTTTCCTGTCCTGATTTAAACTTCTAATACCACAGGATTTTTCAGCAGCTGTTCAGGCAAGCTCCACCCACTATTTTTTTTTCCCTATGCAACTATTAAAGGCATGGGAATCCAAGCCTGCCAGAGTCAGAGGGACATGATCCAGTTGTGCACAGCAGCCTTACCTACTGCCTTGCCGAGGAGCTGTGTCAAGCATCTGCTTGGCACGCAGAAGGTCCCAGGTTCAATCCCCGGCATCTCCAGTTGAAAGGATCAGGATAGGAGGTGATGTAAAAGACCTCAGCTGGAGATCCTGGAGAGCCACTGCCAGTCTGAGCAGACAATGCTGACTTGGATGAACCAAGGATCTGATTCAGTAGCTTCATGTGTTCATGTGATACAGGCCTAGTCATGTGATACAGGCCTAGTCACATCAATGCATCTGGCTAGAGCATCTCTTAAGAATTCTATTATTTTATGTGTTTTGAGGTGGCACTTCGTGAACATTCCACATACTCCTAAATCAGTTGGCTCCATGATGTGTCACTCAGAAGCTGTCCCTATCCACTGGCTGCGTTGCCTGACTCTCGCCTCCAATATTCTAAACAGTTTGCTGTTCCTCTCCCCCAAATAGCCAGTCAGAACACAGAGGTCATTTGCATATGCAGCCTGATTGACAGTTGCCTCTAACATTCTAAACAGTTTGCTGTTGTTGTTGGGAGTCACTGAATGTGTCCTGAGGTAAAATACATATCCCAATCTTCCCTTAAATGGTCATTGGAGTTGCCAAAATACATATCCCAATCTTCCCTTAAATGGTCACTGGAATTGCCAATCTCCCTGTGGGGCCTGGAGATCTCCCAGAAATCACCATGTTCCCCAGCCACAGCACATTATTTCCCTTACAGAAAAATTCCCAGCTATTACAATGGCTGCTTTGGGCAGTGGATTCTATGGCATTATACCCTGCTGAAGTCCCTCCACACCCCAAACCCTGCCATCCCCAGGCTCTACCCCTCAAATCTACAGGTCTGGCCCTCCCCTTAGTATAGCCAGCCTCCAGGCAGCACCTGGAGATCTCCAAGATCAGTTCTCCTGGAGAAAATGGCTGCTTTGGGCAATGGACTCTATGGCATTATACCCTGCTGAGGTCCCTCCACACCCCAAACCCTGCCCTTCCCAGTCTCTACCACTCAAATCTACAGGTATTTCCCAACCTAGAGTTGGCAACCCTGTAACTGGCTATGGAACCACTTTCCAGACCCTTGGAACCCAGAAGACATGGTATAGTAGGAGGTGCTTTTCTACCTTAGCTGACACTGCATAACCCCAAATCAACATAAGTCAGGGGTGGAGGGAACCGTACCTGTTACCATGAGGCTGTCCTCCCATATTACCCACTTGGGGCAGCAAAATGACTTGAGACAGTCCTGCCTTATAGCTAAGCAGAAGGAAATAAACATGGTTTGCCTCCCTCTATTTTCCCCTACCCTCTGCTGCCCCACCAGCCACACCCAGGACACTCACCTGGAGCTTCCTTCTAGAACCCATTGTATTTCTTCCCACAATGGGCCTTACTCCTAGTCTCTCCTTATAATAATCTTTTGGTTTTGTAAGATTCCATGTGCTCCCATTGGCTGTAAAATGCTGTCGCATGCCATTGGCCGGGTGCTGGGTCTGCTCCTCTTCCCCACCCACTCCCCCTGGCAGACCAGCTCTCTCTCTTGAGGAAGACAGTTCTCTTGACTCCTGTGAGGGACTGTCCCCTCAGTGGCTGTTGGTTGGCACCCAAGCTTGGTTCTGTGAGTAAAAAAACAAAGGACTTTCAGCATAACCCCCTCCCCCGCCCATCACCCCCTCCCCAACGGCCACTTTCCTGTCAGAATAAATGGGAAAAGGCTCTTTCTCCTGCTTAGCTTCAGCATGGCTGGCTGGCTAATGAGGTGGGCCAGCGACCATCAGACCATTTTCTTCAACTCCCCGCTATGTTGCTGACTTTCCCCTAGGGTTGCCAATCTCCAGGTGGGACCTGGCGATCTCCCACTGTTACAATTGACCTCCAGATGACAGGGATCAGTTCCCCAGGTCGCTGTGGAGGGTAGACTCTATGGCATTATACCCTGCTGAGTCCTTCCACCTTGTGAAGAAACTTGCACCTCAGACAGGTATGATGCCATAGACTCCACCCTCAAATCCAGCCATTCCCTGATGGCGAACCATTGTTGCCAATCTCCAAGTGGGGGCTGGAGATCACTCAAAATTACAACTGCTCTCTAGGAGGGATGGGGAAGGAGATGGAAAACTAAAGGTAGGTTGATGATTGGCTGGGAGGGAGATAGGGTTGTCAACTCCAGGTTGGGAAATTCCTGGAGATTTGAGGGGTCGAACCTGGAGAGGGTGAGTGTTGAGGAGGGGTGGGACTTCAGACAGGTACAATGCCATAGACTCCATCCTCCAAACCAGCCACTCCCTTCTGGGGAACCACTGTTACCAATCTTGGGGGTGGGCTGGAGATCACTCAAAATTACTACTGCTCTTCAGGTAGCAAAGATCAGTTCCTCTGGAGAAAATGGTGGACTCTGTCATTATACCCTGCTGAGATTGCCACAGCAAATTGTCACTGAGTGCCCAAAGCCGGGGCACTCTCCCAGAGCCTCTTTCTAGAGCTCGTTGTATTTATTTCCACAATGGGCCTTATTCCTAGTATTTTATAATTACATTTATATCTCACCTTTCTAATTTCATGAAACTCAAGTCAGCATACATAAATTTATTTTAATCATTTCATCTTATAAAATGTTTTTTATCACTGTACCATTACTTTTTACAGTTTTTTAAAAAATATTGTTTTGGTTTTGTTCTGGCATCAATCCCCTGCCATTCTGGTTATAGCAACATCTGCTTAAATGTCACCCTGTTGTTTTTGGCTTTTAAAATGCATTAATGACCCAGGGAAGAGATACTTGGATCCAAACCTCAGTCTTCACATCATCTCATCTGTTTGAGGGAAGTCTAGCTTAAAAATGGATAGTATGGCTCAACAGTGTGGCTCGCAGCTAAAATCATGAGCTCTGCCATTGCCTTTCAAAGTTTCTCTGCAATATGATGCTTAAAATCAGCAAAGGCAGAGTTTATCTATGCGTGCTCTATTGGCTTTGTAAAGTGCATCATGTGTAAAATGCACTTGCACTTTGCAATTTTGCGCTGCTTAAAACACGCTTTATTGGATAAGTAAACAATCCCCAATCTGATTTCTCAGTCCTGGGGCCATATTGGTAGCAGAATGATGGGCAATAACATTCCATCATAAAAGAAGTGATTGCATGAGTCTGAGCTTGATTTTCACTTCTTTGTCTCTGTTCTGTATGCATGCATGTGAGAGAATCCTTCTCTTATATTCTGAGTTGTAAAGGCCCAAAGGGTAGTTTTGGCATAAAAGATTAGCCCCTGGAATGCTTCCTCTTTGTCATAGGGAATCTTTAAATAAAGGCAATATTAAAAGCAATATCAAAACCATGGACATTTGTGCTTAAGTGCATGTCACGATCTGCAAGCAAGTATCATAAAGAAGGCGTTTTATACATCTGAATTAATGTTTGCAAAACCAAAGCACTGTCTCTACTACACTTATCACATGCCCGTACAGATCTTACAGATTTTAATATTGTTGAATTTATATGCATACACATAATTAAAAACCTAACATATGTTTAATTTCCATGTATAGGTTGAAGTAATAAAATGGAAAACATGCAGTGACATATTGCAACAAAGCAGCATAATGGAAGTATGAATGTGCAAGTCTTCCCTATTTCTCTTCTTTTTTCTATTAAAAAGCAGCAATAAAAACATGCTGTTACAGCTTCAAAATAAACTAAGAATAACTGAACCATTTGTTTTGCAGAAATAAAGTCACAGTTTGAATTTTTTGCTTATATCATATTACAGCAAGGATTCTTTAGTAGTGTTGCCCAGTCTCCCATGGCTCAGATCTTGGCACTCAGAGGGCAATCCTGGGGGGAAAGTGGTACCCAGTGAGGAAAGAAGAGGTACCCGGTGACACATGGTGATATTTTTAACCATGAAAAAATTATTGGTATGAATAAGTTATCCCATCTGTAAAGAAAAAGTGGCACTAGGACCTTTTTCTTCTAGGACACCGTGATCAGTACAGCAGTAAATAATGCCCTCAAAGTACAGCCAGTTACCACTTACTATCTGAAGAAGTGTGCTTTGCACACGAAACCTTCCACTTTGAATAAAACTTTGTGAGTCTTAAAGGTGCCACTGGACTCAAACTTTGTTCAGTTTACTATCTGTAAGCAAAAAAGAAGTCTAGGTAGAAAATAGATCCCTGATAATCTCGGCATTTTTGCCACTTTTACCCTGCAAGGTACTGCAAAAGCAAGTATCATAAAGGGGTATTTTTTTAACCCCAATGAGTTTATAAAGCAAATAGTGATCCAGGGAACTGTTTTGAAGTGCTCAGAAGAGCTACAGCCCTTCATGACAACCACAAACAAAAAACATTTGGGGACATTTTTAACCCTAGATACATACGGAATTTGGTTTAGGATGGGAATATACCCCAAACGCAATATGTGTAAGTCTTTTCAGAAGACAAGTCGATGCTTAAAAATGAGATCTCAGAATTCTCCTTCTAACTGGTCTCCAGTTTAAAATTCATTCCTTTTTCACCATTGCGTTTTCAAATACATTTATGACATACGCATTGATATTAGTCACTTTCTTCCAAAGAATAAAAACAGTGATGCTGAAAGAATATACTAAGAAAGGACAACAGTACCATTGCCATCCATTGCTGGCACCCAATTGAGAAAATCTGGGGGACAGGAACAAGACCTTCAGCATCATGCCGATATGCAATGTCACTTCTAGCATAGAATTCAAGTGATGTCATCACATTGAGGTAAAGGCTGTCAGATTCACCCAGAATTCTGTGGTTAAACCAGCCTGTCAAGCAGCAGCAGAGAACAGGGAGCTCAAGTTGAGAGACCTGCCCTCTGACAACGGAGAATGAAGGTGGTGCCAGGTGATAGACCCTGTGAAAAAAACTGCTCACTTTCTTCAGGCTCTTGAGATTTAGTTCCTTTCCATGTAGAGGATAACTCCCTGCCCCCCCCCAAAAAAAAAAATTGGTCCAAATGTTAAGCAATTGTATTCAACAGAACACAAGCAGATATCCTTGGAAGCACAGCTCTCAAAGATGAGAAAAACAAATCAGTGAAACAAGATGCTTCATACAAGGCCAGTTTTCATCACAGAATTGTGAAATCTGAGCAACAACAAATTGTCTGCAGCTTGCTCTAGGCAAAAAGGAAAGAAGAGGGGGGGAAAGAGCACAACAGCTACACCTAGCCAGAGATGCAACACAAGGGTCAGAGGAGACAGAGTGAAATATTCAACATGAGAGTACTGAGAGAACCTACTGCTATTCTTAAGTCGTTAGCCACTGTGGGGAGGGAGAATCTCAGCTGAGAAAGAAGAGTGGGTGCAACAGACAGAAGCGGAATAAAAAAACCAGACAGGCAGAAATAGCCAAATCCATATACTGTAAAGTCTTGTCAGGTTTCATTGGGAGACATTTAAGCATTCTGTCAATGTGACTTGGAAGTACAAAATTTTGTCCTAAATTTAAGGGAATGATCCATCATCTCACAGCCAGTGTGATATAGCTGTTCAAGAGGAAGATGAGGACTGGGAAGACAGGAGTTCAAATCCTCCTCTGCTGTGAAGCTGACTGGATGACCTTGCCCCAGCCTAACTTACCTACAAGAGCAAACAATGTATATCGTTCGAGCTTCTTGGGTGGGGGGGGGGAGGCATAATAAAAACTGAATGATTCAGCTGCTGAAAACCCTGCCCACTTTTTATATTGATATGTATTACAGATTCCATAAAAACAGAGTAAAATTAGTGCAGCATTATTCTGAAAACGCAATAAAATAAATATGCCAGGCTGAAATGTAAATAATAAAAATGATCATGAGACCATGAGATCAACCTTGAACAAAACCCTTAACTAGAGAGCCCTTTCATTATAAAAACAAACAAACCCTTGTCTATTTAGTAAAAGTGAAGGGTTTTGTTACAGTAACAGGAAATATCTTCCTTGCTCATGACCTTGACGTTCAGTAACATTATTCTAATTTGACAACCGGGTTTCTCAGTCTCCTCAGCAGACAGTGATGATTCATCAAATGCAAGACTGTGCTTATCACGCACAACAAGAAGGAAGGGATAACTGAGTTCAAGTAACCGCAGTGGCTTTGGACTACCTGGAGATGGCAGATAATTTGTGCTTGGGATCAGAGATTGTCTTAAATACAGACCATTCATACTGTAAATGCCACCATAACATTAGAGCACCTTTTGATTTCCTGGGAGAAAAAAACACCCCACACATTTCTTTTACCTTCTTTTTCCCCTCACCTATTCATCTTTAAGAAACAAGCTCCTTATTAACCCACTTACATCCAACTGGACAAAACCTTTTTTTTTACCACTAAGTGATTTCCCCCCCACACACTAAAGAAAATGTGTACAGCTTAGAGTTGTCAGGCCATTGACTGGCACTACTGGTGGCTTTGGAGGCAGAGCAAGGGGTAGAGTCCCTCAAAACTCTACAGTAATATCATAGTTTTGGGGAAATTCCAGAGTGTCATTTGACACTCTGGCTTCACATCCAGGTGTGACATCAACATGTTGTTTGACGTCATTTTCACCCACCACATTTCTCACACTAGATGCAAGGGGAGGGGTGAATAATCAGGAGACTGACACCACAAGTGGGCAAATGGCAAGCTTACTTCAGCTTCATGTTAAAATAAACTTTCCAGTAAATTATCAAACAAGGATATGTAATATCGAGCCCATGTGTACACTTTTTAGGGCGTGTTGTGAATGCAAACTATGACACCTCATGGAGCTGTATGCATTTGGGAATACTGCACTCTTGTATATTAGATCCCCTTTCTGGAAAGACTTCTTTCAAAGAATTTTTTTTTGCCATCATTCCGCAAATAAAAGGTGGCAACCCAAGCATAAAGGTATCCAAGCTTGTGTGTATAGGACTTGGGCAGTCCCCACAATGAACAGACTGACAAGCATCTATTGCATATCTAGAAATAAGGCACTGCAGAGCAGGCAAAATCAAGATTCCTGATTCCTATTGTGCTATTTGATTTCATCAGCTGTTCGCACAGATGGGGATTATATATCTATTATATATCTATAATACTGGAGAAATGGCTGGATTTGGTAAAAAGAATAGCAAGCATTTCTCAGACTATACCATATCAGTATCCCCCCCCCCCAATTTCTGTAAGACTGTAGATTGGGGAATTAAGAACAAACTATGAGGAAATATAATGCTGTAAGCAGGCTTTCAGAATGCACACATGGCTGTATACGAAATTGTGCCGTTCTCAAAAGAAAACAAATGTTAATCCCTGCTAAAATGATTGCACACACACAACAAACCCTGTGTAATAAAATAAACAAGTTTCACAGCATAGTCCTAAGTAGACCTACTCAGAATCCTGCTAGTATCGGGATAAATGTGTGGTTTCAATCACATGTGTACATGCATTAAACATAACATGAGAATTAATTTTTCTACACATGTTTATAGGAGCTGCAGGCTCCCTGAAGGCATATAGTTTGGCCACTGTAGGAAACAGGATGCTGGACTAGGTGGACCTCAGAAAATTTATGTGTCATCTCTCCACAGACCTGCTGAACCAGGTCTTTGGTCTAATTCAGCAGGGCTCTTCTTATGTTCTCACCATCTGAGTGAGAAAGAAAGTAGTATGCATGTGCAGGAGTTAGGGCATTATATCCAAATGAAGTTTCTAGGCTACAAGATCTCATCTAAGTTTTAACAAACAACACGAAGTCCTGTGTCACCTTAGAGACTAACAGGTGATAACAAGGCATAATGTGATTTGACCATTGTGAGCCGTGCTCTGATCACTTCCAGGATATATTACTGTAATGTAGTGTGCTTTATGAAGAATGCATCTGAAAACTGTCCAAAAGCTTGATTTTGTCCAAATGCAGCAGTGAGGTTACGACGAAAGGGTGAATACAACAATAACACCAGCCCTGTGCTGAAAGATCTGCCTGGGCTCCCTAAGTTTCTCAGCAACATTCAAACTGCTGCTGTTCACCATAAACAAGTTGACACCAGGGTAGGTAAAGGACCACCTCCTCCCATATTGTCCGGCTCACCAGTTAATAAACTCATTTTCAAGCCCTGTTCTCTGTGTCCAACTGAGGTGAGCTGAATTTTAACTAGAGACAAAGCTTCTTTGGTGGTGGTGCCCCATCTACAGAATACCCCCCCCGCAATGCTCACCTGGCACCAACCCTGTTGCCTTTCATAACAATCTTGTAGACTTGATGAGGTTTTATCCCACCAATAAAGCCTCATCAATGGCTTTATGAGCCATGTTTATGATAATTTTTGGTGCTGGGATTTTAATGCTAAGCTGGGATGGTTTTAGCACTGGGATGACAGATATATTGTTTGTTTTTACCGTTTCATTTGTAACTGATGGACACTAAATCAGATATTTCATTGCAACCTGCTTAACCATACAAATGTGCTAAATTATATGGATACAGACAGACAGTTGGACAATGGTAGATAGATGATAGATAGATGATAGATCACAAGAGTCACTGGAAAAGACAATAATGCTAGGAAGCATTGAAGGCAGCAGGAAAAGAGGAAGACCCAACATGAGATGGATTGACGCAGTCAAGGAGGCCACGGCCCTCAGTTTGCAAGACCTGAGCAAGGCTGTTAATGACAGGATATTTGAGGGAACATTAATTCATAGTGTCTCCATAAGCTGGAAGTGACTTGATGGCACTTAACACACACATACACACAAATATTAACCCCTTCATGGTATTGAGCCCCCTTCATAAGCTGCTGCACAACTCTGTTTAGGTTGGGAGGCAGGGGAAAACAAGAATGGTTAGAAAAGGACTTCCACAAATAATTTCACTTAGGGGAACAAGGTTAAAAATTAGCACAAAACCATAGAACAAATGTCATTTTAATGCATGCATTCATGCACATTCTCTTTCTGAAGCTTCATTGCAAACACATTAATTTTGCATATCTGACTGGATTGATTTATTTTTTTTAAAAAAGAAGAAACTGTTAAAATCAACACTGACCTTTTAGTGCCAAACATAATGGTAGATGGTTTACTTCACATTTATGAGAAAGCAGCACTTCAAAATCCTGTTCCAGTTGACCTGGTGAGGGGAAAAAGTGAAATCTTAAAGCTAAAGAGATAAGCCATATTACAATCCTGAGCAATTATTTCCCAGTAAACAAACATTCATTATCCTTGAGGGGGCACCAGGCATTTCTACAGAAAACTGTAAATCACTTGCTGTTAGCGGACATTGCCATTATAATTGTACACTGTCCGCAAGCAAACTTCTTTGCAGAGAATTTGGTGATTTTGCTATGTATTTTCTTTAAAAAAATTATTGGTATCCAATTTTCCTCTGTCCCCCTTACAGAAAGTACAAACCCTATAGAGGAGGAAGAGATCAGATTTATACCCTGTCCTTCACTCAGGGTGGCTTACAATATCCTTCGCTTCCTCTCCCCACAACAGACTCTCTGTAAAGTACATGAGGTGAGAAAGCTCTGAGGTAACTGCTATTGAGAGAACAGCTCTGAGAGAACTGGGACTGACCCAAGGTCACCCAGCAGCAGCATGTGGAGGAGTGGGGAATCAAACCCGGTTCTCCCAGGTTAGAGTTTGTGCTCCTAACCACTACACTAAACTAGTTCTCTGTGTGGATGGAGAGCCACTATCCCATTCTGAAATGTATTATGCTTAACCAGTCAAGAGGTACTCAGATCTGGTGCCTATCTATTGCTACTTTTGTTTCTTGCCCCATGTTTAGAGCTGATTCAATGTGCTACAATAAGGCAGGGCATCTACTGTAATCTTCCTATTAACATTTCTGTTTAATAGTAAAGATGATCCATAAATTAGATACAGTTTAGAAAAGAGACAACTAAGGGGGTCATGATACAGGTTTGTAAAATTATGCACAGGATAAAGAGAGTGGGCAGAGAGAACTTCTCCCTCTCCCAAAATACTAGAACTCTAAGGAATCCAATGAAGTTCATGGGCAATAGATTCAGGATGAACAAAGGAAATTACTTCTTTATACAAGCTGTGTTGATCCATATGATTTTGTATACAAGGTTCATGACACTACCACACCAGGCTTGGAAATGCAAGATGGTGTTATCAGTAACAACTCATGGATCTCCAGAGCCAACAGCATTAAACAACAGTGGGTATAAATGAGGCTGACAGTACTGTAAATTCTTGTTTAAACATATTTGGACATACAACCACTGGTCTGTCCATCTAGATCACAACAGTCAGCTCAGACTGGCAGGCACAGAAAGATCCCTTACTTGCTACCCAGAGATGCTGGTGTCTGACCTACACCGTTCTGAATATAAATCTCTGCTACTGAATTGTGACCCCTCCTGAAGATGGAATTTCCATTTTTCATTGGAAAGATGCTTTGGAAGGTGGACTTCTATGGCATTATACCCTGCTGAGCCCTCCCTCATCCCCCAGCCTCCACAGTCAAACACTGATAACCACTACACTACACTGGCTCTTGCAATTATCAGAGTGATATGTATAGTTGAAGTTAACAGTGCTCCATTGTAAGTAGAGTTATGCCCTTACAAGTCCATTGACTTCAACAATGGCATTGTAAACCCCTAAAACGCACTGCAAAATGCAATTACTGCTATTGTCCTCTTTTCAAAAGTATCACTCTTGAAACATAAATAAATATATTCAATGATTTACTGATTCTCCACCTCCTAGTAAAATGAGGTTATGGAAGACATTTAGCAATGTGGGCTCTTAAAACAAATAATCCATTAGTTAAGAATGCTTTTAGATTAACTTAGGTTTGACTAACAGCAAGATTTTGGCTACAAACTCTGCCCTTAATTTGGAATGTGCTGCAGGGAACTTTACATTAGCACAAACATTTCTGTGTCATTCCAGGTAAAATATCTTGTTAGTTCCAGCTGATAAAGCAACCTTTTTTTACAAAAAAATGACCTCTTTCATGAATCTTGGTTTGAGCAGTGACATTTTCATCTCAGTCCGTCCAATTTTCTGTGATTTATCATCACGGTGCTCCCTCACTCTTGGTGGAAAACAAGCATGAGAAATCTTCAGTGTCTCCCTCCCCTTCCTACTGTCTGTCAGTGATTGCATAGGACAGCAATAACCACCCACAAAGAGCAGTCGATGTCCACCTACCTCCACCCACAGGCTGTCTTTCTAACTCACCCAGCACAAGCGCAGAATAGCACCATATCTAGCTGTCCCAAATTCATGGTACATTAAGGTCAGGAGATGAGTTATGGTATTATATTTGGGTATACAACTCATATGCTAATATCATTTATCCTTCCCCCTTTAAAGTTTTTACCAAAATCTTTGGTCCCCTAGCAACAGTTATTCCAGCTATTGCAGTTTTGCCCATGGGGCAACACAAACAGCAAGAGCGCTTCTTTGGGGCAAATTCTCTGTTCACCTCTGCTCTATAAGGCAACTGGGGAAACTAATTAAGAAAGCAAACATCACTCTTCCCACTTACACTTAAACACATTCTGAAAACAGTTTTCTGACACTCAAAACTTGTTTGCAAACACTGCAGTGTTTAGCTCTTTAGAAAATCCATATCCTACTTGTGTGTGGAAAGTGCTGTCAAGTTGTAGCCGATTTATGGCCAACCTCTCATGGGGTTTTCAAAGCAAGAGATGGTCAGCGGTGGTTTGCCATTGCCTTGCTCTGCATAGCAACCCTGGCCTTACTTGGTGGTCTCTCATCCAAGTATTAACCAGAGCTGACCCTGGCTGGTTTCTGCAAGCTGACAAGATCAGGCTAGCCTGGGCCATCCAACTCAAGGCAAATCTTAATCAGGAAGCACATGTATATTAATCAGAGGGATGGTTCTCATGGAGGTGAAGTACTGTTTAGGAAGTAACTACTTCATCTGCCTTCCCATGTGGTTCTCCTAAATCAAATGTTCCTCCTCCACTGGAGTGCATCAATATGCAATAAATTCTTATGTTTTGCTCCACAGAGCAGGGATTAGTAAACCAACTTGTTACCCTCCCTTTATATGAAATTCCCCAAACCAGATTCACATTCAGAATCAAGCTTCCATTGCAGTTCCAAGATAGTGGTGCACATCCTATGCATGTTGAAGTCCCACTGACTCCAACTAAACTTATCCCCATCTATGTGCATATAAGAAGTGAAGCCTTGACAGCACAATATCCAGTTTACATACAGCTCAGAGATTGTAGTGGGTTTTTTAGTCGCTTTCGTACAATGTTCAATCTTCTGCATTTGGTGAGAAAGATGATACCTGCTTGTACCTGTGCAAGTTTCTTCACAAGGTGGATGGATTTCCATTCTGTACGGCTAAATGTGGTACCTTCCATAGAGATAGATCAAGATGGGTAGCTGTGTTAGTCTGTCTGTAGCAGTAGAAAAGAGATAGAGTCCAGTAGCACCTTAAAGACTAACTTTTAAGGTGCTACTGGACTCTTGGTCTTTTCTACTGCTACAGACAAACATAGCTACCCATCTTGATCTAGCTCAGGGATATCTCACTCTCAGTCCCCAACACACCCCACTGGCCAAGAAAAGACTAACAAAATTGAAAACAAGGGCTCAAATAGGTCATTCTCAGCCCAACAGATTAATGCCTGTGGCAAAGATGACAATGAGGGTTGTCAGGGAGGTAGCCGATAGATCTAAATCTTCCTTGCATTGCAGCTCTTTGAGACAGAGCTGCATAAAGCACTGATAATGGGGCAGCTGCTGATGAGCGCTGCCCTGCAGGGACGACATGCAGCCTTGTCAATAGTTCAGTTAATGGGAAAGCAGCAAACAGCTTGTGAGACAGAATTCACCTTGACCCTGATGTTTGCTTTGTCACATCATTTAATAGGGAAATGCATATGCTGATGAGGCTGAAGGATATTACAGTGGTTAGAGCAAAGTTTGAGTCCAGTGGCACCTGTAAGACCAACAAAGTTTTATTCACAGTATAAGCTTTCATGTGCGAGCACACCTCCTCAGACACGAAAGCTTATACGGTGAATAAAACTTTGTTGGTCTTAAAGGTGCCTCACTGGACTCAAACTTTGTTCTGCTGCTTCAGACCAACACGGCTACCCCACCTGAATCTATTACAGTGGTTAGTTTCATATGTAAATATGTCAATGTTATTTTATTTAAATGTTAAGCCTGGTCCAAAACAAGGTTAATTATGCAAGTTAAGTCAGTAGAATATTCTACAGTATCCTTTGGATATCTGTGTTTTAGGGTAATTCCCCCCCCCCCAGGAGTGAACCAAAGAAAATGTGAACCAAAGAAAATGCAACTTCAGACAATTGTACTACCAGTCCAATTGTAAGCAGGTCTACTCAGAATCGTACTGAAGCCTTCAGGGAGGCCGACTCCCAGGAAAGTGTTCTTAGGATTGTGCTGGATGTCCTCCAAACTTCAGCATACCTGAAATCTGTCAAAATTTAATTGCAAAAATATATAACTGTTGCCAGAATGTAATAGCATTCTTTATTGGGATTTCATCTGCAAACTTAAGATAATCTTCTAACACTGTGGTTCTCTTTTATGAATTAATTATTTTGTGGCTGATAGCATGTTCAGTTTAATCATTTCCCCCCATCTTACTAGTCTAGCTCTTACAATTAGATTTTTCAGCTGAGCACTGCAGGGCTTTTTAGTTCTATTAGTGTCTCTCTCCAGATTACTCTGATGCCCTTTCCCTCCAGTTCCTCTTCTATACACATATACCTCTAACAGTAGAAATATCAAAAAATACCAAATGTTTACCCAGCAGTATGGACAATTATAGACGTCTCACATCCTCCATACAGCTAGAAATCACCATGGATATAAAAGCTAGGGCAGAACTGCAGATTTTAAGGGCAACCCTGTCCACAACGATGATGAAAAGTTCACGCCAAGCGAAAGGTTAATTTAAGCCCAAGAATCCAATATCAGAATTGAAGGTGAGGAGAAAATACCACTTGTGTCTTTTAAGTCAGCTGGGTACAGTGAAAGGGCCTCATGTAAACAGGTTGCTCTTGCTGAACGTGACATGCTAGAGTGGCCTTTTCAAACTGGGTTAAAACCAGGAGCCATATGTAGTCATAAGCCACCTTGAACCAAGAGGAAAGGTGGGATATAAATATTTAAATAAATGTACAGAACCAGGTAATTTAGTGGCCCCCAAAGCTTCACCGGGTTTCAGGGCAAATAAAAATCAGTGGTATTGCCTTAAAAACTAGATAGAAAGATATAGGGTTGCCAGATCCAGGAGGGGAAATTCCTGGAGATTTGGCAGTGAATCCTGGGGAGGGGCCGCCAGAAAACTGGAAATTTCATATAAATAATTTATTTAAATTGGTTCAGTTTCTCAGTGATTTTACAGTGCCATCCCCAACAGAGTCAAACCCTTCAGAGCCCACTGACTTCAAAGTGTAACTCTTAGGTTGGCACTGTTAGTATCAGTGGTTTAAATCAATCTGTATTGCTGGACTTAAGACATTGTAATGGTCTCTTTTCTTTGGCATGGAAGTGCTTTGAACATCTGAAATGCATTCACTAAATGCTTAGTGGTAGTACTCCTATCCCAAATGAATGTAGAAGGATGCCAAAGATGAATGCTGCACTCCTGAATGTTGCACTACTGAAAATGGAACAGGATGCCTCCTCACTTTGGGTACCATCCAGCCAAAGGCAACTAAGTTCCATTCCTATTGATTTCTATAGGATTGTGAGACAAGGGCTTATCTGACTACCATCTACTCTGGCCATCTGTTCTCTTCCACGTATAATCCAGTGCTGATTGCTTTGGACTTCTCCCTGAAAGCACTTCATTCATGAAACTTCCTCCCCATACCTGGCACCTACCTTAACATTTTAAGACCCAAGGAAAAGAATGCCATGCAAAAGAAAAAAAGGTGCTCACCTAGGTAGCTGGGAAAACTACCAACCAGTTAAAAAAAAGCTGCAAAACTAGCCAACAATTTACAGTTTAAAAAAGAACTCTTTTCAGTGGCTTTTCCCTCAGTTTTGGTGTATTTAAAATATGTTGTAAAGCCTCCTTAGGAACGCTGGTTAGAAGACAAGGCAGAAATGTTTTCTCAATAGGAGCAGCAAACAAAGAAGCATTCTCCCACCAGAATCAACAAGAGTCTGCTATGCAACAGGAAGGAATTCTGTTCAGATACGTTCTGGAGCAAAGTACGAGAGGGTTAATCAGGCAAGCCAGATGATGCCGAAAGCTCACAGGCAGGTCAAGAAGGGGATGGCCTATGCTTTGCCCTGGGTATCTGGTATGCAGAGGTATTGCATCGTAGCAAGCACAGACTGAGAGAAAAACTGATCAGACCTTTTAGAAGCAATACAGGGGAGGAACTTGGCTCCCTCACTGGAAAACATGCTTTGCGTGCAGAAAAACCAAGGTTCAGTCCCTATTATCTTCTGTTCACAGACAATACAGAAGACCCGGAAACCCTGGAGAGAATCGCCACACTCTGAGCAGACACTATAGATCTTGATAGCTCAGCAGCAGTGTTCCCTCTAAGCTGAGTTAGTGTGAGGTAGCTCACAGTTTTTTTAGCTTCCGGCTCACACATTGTTCTCTTAGCTCAGGAAGGATGGCTCCAGAGAAAACCAATTTATGCAGTAGCCAAACTGCTCGCTCACAACTTTAATGCCAGTAGCTCACAAAGGAGAATTTTTGCTCACAGGACTCCACAGCTTCAAGGGGAGCATCGCTCAGCAGCCTAATTCAGTATAAGGCAGCTTCATGTGCTCAGTATGTTCATTTCTTTACTTCTAAAAACACGATCTTCAAGTCAGTTACAAACTACAGCTGCCAGCTCTGGGTTGGGAAATTTCTGGAGATTTTCAGGGTGGAGTCTGGGAGGAGAGGGACCTCAGCGGATTACAATGCCATACAGTCCACTTTCCAAAGCAGCCATTTTCTCCAGAGGAACTGACTTCTGCTGTCTGGAGATCAGCTGTAATAGGAGGAGATCTCCAGATTTCAGATGCACAGAGCAGAGAAGCGCAAAATACCATTTTTACAAAATTCTTCCACTTCACGAATTAATCCTTCCATTTCTGGTTTTTCTAAATTCTAATCTGTTTTGAATTATATATAAGGAAACATTTCCCAGCAAACCATATGGCTATCTGTCTATATTTTCACACAGTCAGAAGTGACTAAAAGGTACATATGAAATTAGATGACATCAGCCGTGGGATAGATATTTAGCGAAAAAGCACGTCACCAAAATTTTGCAATCCGCTGCACAATTTTTCAAACCCTGGCCCCATGACTGTAAAGGAAGCATGCAGCACAATTTTTTTGCACTAGGATGTTGCATGCCATAGATGTAGGAGCAACTGATAATTTGGGGCCTACTTAGAGTTGCCAGGTCTGGGTTGGGGAGCATCTAGGCTGTGATCATACGCACAACTAGACCCAACATAGGTGCGAATGCCAGGCAGATTTAAAGAGCGCAATCAGACAACAACATGTGGGATGCACCCCGCAGCCATTGGCAACCTGTTCTGCTCCGCTGCAGAAGCAGAGTTAAAAGACACCGGGGGAAATCTGGTAGTTAATGGGCTGCAACGGACCACAGATGGATTTTCCCATGTTTGATCATTCCAGCGCACTCTCATGGTGTCAGGATGGTCTGATCAGGCCATCCCGACTCCGTACCATTTCCCCCCCTTCGCAGTATGCACATCATCGCAAACTCCATGGGGAGCCCTCGGTGCGGAGGTGCGATTCATCAATCCCTCAGTTAAGTGCATGGGGGAAAAATGGCACACACAAAAATAGACACATCCGCAGTTGCATCTGATCACACACTGACGGATTGTGCCTGCAGCTTCAAAGGGAGGAGTGATAGTGCAACTGTGGGTCAAATTCCTCCAGAGGAAATAGCCTCACTTTCCCCCCCATTTTTCCTGGCGCATGTGACCACAACACTAGAGGTTTGGGGGGTGGAGCCTGAGGAGGGCAGGGTTTGGGAACAGGAGGGGCTTCAGTGGTATAATGTCATAGAATTCATCTCCCAAAATGGCCATTTTCTCCAGGTGATCTGATCTCTGTTGCCTGGTGACCAGTTGTAATAATGGGAGATCTCCAGCCACTACCTGGAGGTTGGCAACCATAGGCCTACTGGCAATAGACTATATTTTTTAAAAAGTTCAGGGTCTGTTCCATCATGGATCAACTATTCAACTATGGCCCCGGTCACACGAGAGGATTTGCCCTGCAAAACGAACGGGTTGAGGGCACATCAAATGGGCAACATCTGGGAAGCGTAGCGCACTCAGCACCAACCCGTACCATTGGCCCGAAGAAGCGGATTTAAAAAGTACCAGCAAAAGAGTAGTAGCAACTAGAAAACGCAGGTCACAGGCGAACGTCGGATCGCGGAAACGGAGGTAATCCAGCGCATCCGGCACCCGCATGCATCCCGTCGCACCGGATGTGTTTTTCCCAAGCCTCCACAGTATGCAAAGAAACGTCAGAGTGCGCATGCGCAAGATCCTTTGATGCGCTTCAACATCTGCACGGCATCTCGGGGACCGTCTGATCGCGCTACCGCACATCTTTTTGCCCCGGCTCTACTTTGCCTCCCTTCAGTGGCGCAGTATCCCACTCATGTGACCGGGACTTATGAATACCAGTGAGAGAAAGCTAAATATTTTTTCTATCCCATTCAATGAAAAAAACCTGAACTCATGTTTAACCTCTCTCGTTAAGATCACTGGAACATAAAAGCACTTAACTTTTGTACACTAGAATTCCATTGGCTTCTGAAAGATGGTAAATTGTTATGAACATGGATCAAGACAAAATGCAAAGGACTGCTGAAATAGGTATGATACAGCCAAAGGGCCATCCATGAATGAAATTCAAATGCATTTTCTGAAATTTTGTAAACAGGATATGAAGCAGATTAATAGCTTTTGCAAAATATTTTTTTTCCAATTTAAAAAAAAGCAAAAAGAAATTTTGTTAATTTAACAGAGCTATTGATAATTGCTGCAATCCATAATTACAGAAAAGCATCATACTCCAGACACTCAGCCATATGTCTATAATTAACCAATACCATTTATAAATTTCCTGTTTACAGAGAAACGTTATAGGCCTGTTTTGCAAAATCCAATGATAGATAAATTATAAATGTGAGCATGATTTATTAATTAAAATGTGACAAATATCAACACGTTGAACCTGTCCACAGCCTGCAGGAGAATTTGCTTTAATAAACGCCAATGTAAATTGTCTGCCTGTATTACAAAACCCCCACTTGCAAACTCTTTATTGCTAAAGCAGACTCTATTAAAGAGTAAATTGTCTAGTCATTGTGCTTTTCTATAATTCACGTCCCACACATGATATAATTTGCAGTCTCCCTCTCTATCCATTGGAAGTGGCCGTTTGCAAACTATTTTTTGGAACCACCACACAAGCATAACTAGTGGTGAAAGATCACGAGCAATGCCTCAAACCATCATTGGCCTGGTGCAGATTTAAATGCTTAACCATGCTAAACATTAAACATGATTGTTTCCTTAATCCTGATGAACAACTCAGCTATATATTTGCTTTTCCCTGGATGTACCATCTCACTGGCATGCATAAGAAGGTAGTAGTAAGACCTTCTTATCACCTAACAAGCTAGAAGCTAGAGAAGCAGGGGGAAATCCCTTAACTATGGTTTGCAGATCCAGTTTGTGATTACTGGAAATGTGAAACTGCGGTTTGCAAATTCATTTTAACCATTCTGATCTGGAGCTCATTCTTAACCTAACTTGAGGAGGAGGAGGAGGAGGAGGAGGAGGAGGAAGAGGAAGAAGAAGGAGAAGGAGAAGAAGGAGATTGAATTTATACCCCGTCCTTCACTACCCAAAGGAGTGGCTTACAAACTCCTTTTCCCTTCCCCTCTCAGAGTGGCTTACAAACTCCTTTTCCCTTCCCCTCCCCACAACAGACACCCTGTGAGGTAGGTGGGGCTGAGAGAACTCTAACACAAACTGCTCTTTTTCAAGAACAGCTGTGCCAGAACGATGGCTTGCCCAAGGTCATCCAGCAGGTGCAAGTGTAGGAGTGGGGAATCAAACCCAGTTCTCCCAGATTAGAGTCCGCGCATTTAACCACTACACCAAACTGGCTCAGATGCAATGCTGAACTGTAGCTAAAGAAAACACTCGTTACTCCTCTACCAACAGAATACAGGTGATATACAAGGGCAGTTCCCCTGCTTTCATGGGCTGAGTCACACACACTAAATAATCCACTTTCAGTGCCCTTTTCAACTGGATTTTACTGTGTGGACTGGCAAGTGCATCCAAAGTGGATTGTTTAGTGTGTGTGATCACAGCCACGGGGAGACCCTTTTATATAGCATTTTATAGGTCTTTGGGACCAAAAAAAATCTGTAGAAAAGCAAGCTAATCTGCACCCATCACAACCAGGAAAAGATTCCCAGGCAAGCAGGCCAAAAGATTCCTGTTAGTTTTTAAAGGGGAAGGGCTCTCTGTTTTGCATGCAGAAGGTCCCTGGTTCAATCCCAGCATCTCCAGTTTCAAAAAGGCCAAGCAGTAGGTAATCTGAAAGACCTCTGCCTGAGACCCTGGAGAGCTGCTGCCAGTCTGAGTAGACAATACTAACCTTGATGGAGCAATCTGATTCAGTTCAAGGTAGTTTCATGTGTAGGTAAGTGGCTTACAGCTAAGAACAAGGGGTACATAACCTTGGTTTCACAAAGGAGCATTTCATTGTTCCTTGCATAGTTCACATCTCCTAAAGGAACATTCACGTATATCAATATTCTCACTGGGGCAGAAACATCACCTTTGTTACTACTGATCAATCACTTTTAATTTTTAAAGTATTATACAATGCCTCTGGGAACTTTCACTCTCCTCCAGCCATGGGTTATGTTACCAGTATATTCCATGCATAATATTGAGTTATAATATTGGGTTTATAAGGTTCTGCTTATACAGTAGACTGTCCCCAGCACCTTAGTGAACATCAGACAGTTGCAATTCTACCAGGGTATATGATTATGACTCTTGGATGGGCTGGGGAAATGAGGGGAGGTGTAAAACCTCTTTACACCCATCATTTTTCCACATTAACCTCCATCACTTCTCCACATTAATGGACATTTATCATGGGCATCCAGGAAAGGTAAGCAGCACAAACTAAGATAATGTGGTATGGTCTGAGATATTTACAACCTCAGATCCAATTACACAGATCTAAACTTGAGTATGGCCCTGACCTGAATGGCCCATACTAGCTTGATCTCATCAGATGTAGTGATGGCTGCAGGAATAAACAGCTTTAAAAGGGGAGTACATAGGAACATAAGAACATAAGAGAAGCCAATGTTGGATCAGGCCAATGGCCCATCTAGTCCAACACTCTGTCACACAGTGGCCAAAAATACCAAGTGCCATCAGGACGTCCAGCAGTGGGGACAGATTCATGGAGGATAAATCTATCAATGGCTACTAGCTATGGTGACTGAGGGGAACCTCCACATTCAGAGGTACTAAGCCTCTAAATCCCGGAGCCAGGAGGCAACACCAGGGGAGGCCTCAGCCTCTATGCCCTGTTTTTGGCCATCCAGAGGAACTTGTTGGCAACCGTGTGAGACAGGATGCTGGGCTAGATGGCCCATTAGATGATCCAGCAGGGCTATTCTTATGTTCTTATGATCTTGGAAGCTAAACAGGATTAGCCCTGGCTAGTATTTGGTATGGGAGACCACCAAAGAAGTCCAGGGTCACTACACAGAGGCAGGCAATGGTAACCATCTCTGAACATCTCTTGGCTTGAAAACCCCAAGAGGTTGCCATAAATTGGCTATGACTTGACAGCACTTTCCACCATCAACCTGAATATGAGCAGAGTCTGGCTTTGAGAATCACAATGAATTTGAACAAAAGTGGAGAAAAACAGAGATTATTCTGATGTTAAGAGGACAAGCTAATGAGGGACGGAAAAACAACCTAAAAATCCTACAGAGCTGTTTTTAAGTTTGAATCATAAAAGAAATTGATGACTCATATATACGTGGGAGTGCTGTGCCGGAAATACAGAATTTATCAATGAAGTCGCTTTTGAACACCATAAGCTATAATGAACAAGGCACTTTTTACCTCTGATGAAGAGGTTGTGTGAATAGAGGCAAAATTGCACATGGCGTGAATGAACTCTACTCATTATCTTCTGCCAGTGACGCTTTTGGCACTGAAGCTTGCTAATAGGCTCACACTGTTGAAGTGCATTTCAACATATGTGCTTTCCAATGAAGGAAACAGAATGCAAAAGATACTCATAACTTTTCCCACCCACATTGACAAAAGGTGCTTTATGTAATATAGCTCATTAAAATTAAAATCACCGTGAAATCAGGGTAACTCAACTTTTAACTTTTGTCAGAAGTATGGGCTAATATCAAGTAAACTCCAGCTTAAGGTTCTAAACCCTTACCTTTTAACTCAGATCAGTGTCTGAAACAGCATTCAGCAACTAGCAGACTGGCAGTAAAATCCTAAGCAGAGTTACACCCTTCCAAGTCTATTGACATCATTGGGCTCTCAGTTTGGTACAGTGGTTAAGAGCAGCAGACTAATCTGGAGAACTCAGTTTGATAAATAAAGCCAGCTGGGTGACCTTGGGTCAGTCAGAGCTCTCTCAGCCCCGCCTGTCTGTTATGAGGAGAGGAAGGGAAGGTGATTGTAAGCTGCTCTGAGACTCCTTTGAGTAGTGAAGGGCAGGGTATAAAACCAACTCTTCTGCTGCTGCTGCTGCTGCTGCTGCTCAGGATGGCACTGTGAGCCTGGCCCTGGGGAGTGCTAGCTGACCTTCTCCAGATAGCAACTCTCTCAGAGGTAACTCTCCCCATCTTCCTCACAACCAGGGCTATTTTTGAGCAGGAAATCACAGGAATGGACTTCCGGCTGGCTTCAGAGTTGGCCACGCCCACTACAGCCAAAACCTCTGCATGCATGGCTACAGAGGGAAGACCTGAAGAGAGACCACCCCCAGTGACTCCAAGGTGGGTGGGCCAAGGTGGGTGGCCTCCCTGTACCTTCCCTGGCCAGTCCAAGGGAAGGTAGTTTAAACTGCCTCCCCTCCTCTTCAAGGGGGGGCTTGCCTGGGCTCCCCGCAGCCCTGGGGCACTCAGGCAAGCCAAGGGAAGGCATGGGTGTAGCCTAATACTCTAATGAGATGTGCTGTCAGAGGTGTGTCCTAATATGCTCATGAGTTTCTGCTGTTGGGTGTGGCCTATTATGCTAATGAGTTCCTTTTTCTACAAAAAAAGCCCTGCTCGCAACCATTTAACTCCTCCTCTCCTCTCCCTAGGACTGTAGTCAAGATGGAGGAGGACTACCCCACCTCTTTCCCTTTTTCTTCTCAGTCCCCATTTACTCTTTCTGCTCTTCATAACCACTTAACTGACATTTGGTCCAGTGGCAGCATCCACCAAAGACAGTAAGAAACCCTGTGGGATTGTCAATGACATTGTTAGGAAAACCATGGGGTTTTCACAGTTCAGAATTGTATGATTTTTTTTTACCTGAATAATATTCTTGTAATAAAAAGCCAGGGTTTGAAGAGAGTGGGAACCATATTTTAAGGCTGCTCCCACACCAGGATTTTTCTCAGACAGCCAGCAGCTCCCACATTGGCAGCGGGGCGGGGGGGGGAGTTTCCACACAACGCTGTGCTCTTTCTGAGTACTACCCTTGGCAATTTCTCCTTTTGACTTAGAAAAACCTTGGCTCTGGCACATAAAAAGAACTGAGAGATGGCTCTGGATGGCCAATCCCGGTCATCTCCTCCCTGCTGCTTCTATACTTTTCCCACCCCCATGTGGAAGCAACCCAAAAGAAAAAGAAGAGAAATAAATTGATTGATTTCATGCAGCAAAGTAATCTTGTCCACATCTAAGGCTCTGTTCGTATGTTTCTACATCAAGTTGAGAGTGATGCCCACACCAGTACCATAAGATACAGGTAGAGGAACTCTCCCATACAACCATCATCTGTCAATCAAACCTGAGCAAGGTAGGACTGTACCACAGCAAACTGGCATACCAGCCATTGGGATAGCTTATGTACAACTTATTTTGTAATTTAACTTATTGGATTAATTCTCATTACAAATGATCAGTTCTATATTCAGAGATATAATATGATGATGATAGAAGATAAAGTTTTGTCAAATATATATTTAATGGATGGTTGGTCCAGCCCTGCCAAAATTTTCAAGCTCTGAAGTTGTTTCAGCCCATTAAACTCAAGCCAGCAAGTCCTTTGGGTGGTGTGCCCACCTCTTGGGTGAGATCAGTGGGGCTGATGAAACACTCCCATTACTGCTACTGTGCCCACCCTTCTGGAATCAACTCCCAGAAAAAATGACAGAGGAAATTCAATGATGCAGTTTTGGAGTGGGATTCAAAATTTACCAGATTACCTTTTAGCTGGAAGAATGAAAGTTTAGTTATGAGAAAGATGTGAACTGCTTTAATTGGTCAGTTTTAGTACTTCTACACATACATTATTATATCTTTTGTTTTTTATATTTTAACCACCATATGACTACCATTGTTACCTAGCACATTAGATGCTGGAAAAGCATTACAGATTTTTTTAAAAAAAATAAAAACTTGCCAAAAGCTGCCTTTCTCCATTCAATTGGCAGGAAAGAAGTGACTCAGAAGCCAGCCACTTACATACTTGACAATAATAATGGAGACTAAATTGCTGCCTTCTTTTTATATTACTCACTTTTAAATTGTCTACTAAGTTTTTATTATGACAGTAATTATGCGTAGGCATTCCACACTGCCAACAAAAAAGTCACATACAGAAATCAGCTTTTTATTCTAGTTTGTGTTACATATTAATGAATGGTGAACAGATTTCACTAATTACAGTTTATGAACAGATTGGGGAATCATCACACGAACCCAGAGATAAGATGCTCCAATATTTTAGCCCCCCAGAAAAAGAACAATAAATCCATGAAACGGTACACTATAGTGTAAATAGTTATTTTCTTTCTACTCTCTTAACTTGAGAACAGCTCCCACTTGCCTTTTAGAAAAATGAATTGCTCCAGTCCACCATTTTTTCTGTGCAGCAAAAGGATACAATCTGATTGCTTTATATAAAGGATTTCTATTAATTTACTCCGGTGCCTATTGGAACACTCCATAAAGTGAATATGATTTGGAATCAGCAGTTCTCATTAAAAAGCTTCCTTCTTTCCACTGGCCAAACCATATGTGCCCCATTAAAGCCGTTCAGAGACAATATTGCTCCCCACTGGACACAAATAGCCTTAACAGAAGTCATTTATTATACAATGCTCACAAGGTGTGAGCTAGTGGACCAAAGACAAAGGAGCCTAGTTCAGCCAAAACCCAAACCAAAGCTTAAGAAATAGAGCCTAACAAAGTTAAAACCAAAACACCATTTTTACAGATCAAAATAGGGTTTTGAAACATCAGACCAAGTCTACTTGCAACACATATAGGCATAAACACATACACAGATTCTCAGTGCATTGCTGTGACTCTTTATGGAGCATGCTCGTAATTAGCTTTTTAATTTTTTTTAATGAAACTGCAGACACAGATGCAAGCCAATGTGAGCAACAGCTTGGATCTACCAGACCATCTTCACAGACCAAGTGATTTCGACTTGAAAGCATGAGTTTCTTGCCTCCTCCATTCTGAAGAAGCCTCAAAAGCCCCCCTATGCTGTTCTTGGGCTTCAGGGGACATCTGGGGCTACAGGGGGAGGGGGAAGGCAAGAAAGTCATACTCGGCAGGCAGAAATCATTCTGTCTGTGGATTCAAGCCAATACAAGCAGTGTAACTGGCAATCAAATTACAGCTCCAATCCTACACAGTCCATGTTCTCAGATCCACCATCTATCCACAGTTAATAAAATGTTCTCCTATTTAAGATAATATTGTGAGGCTCAGTTTCTACTGTACAACTCTATGGCACTTCTTGTGTGCCTGGAATGTACTGCAAAAAAACAACACCCCAATGTCAATTCACTTTGGATTAAGACAGTAACAATACTAGTTTAACAGAATCAGGATACTATAGAACCCTGGTGGGCAGCAGATATTTCCAGTATCCCTCTAGGAGTGGGAAGAAGTAGGTAGATGTTGAGAAAAGCAACACAAAACTCTTTTGCAGTCCTGAATGTTAATCTGAACTGAAAATATTCATGCATCCCTTAAAACGTAGGGGTATGTGTGTGTAAAGTGCTGTCAAGTCACAGTCAACCTATGGTGACCCCATAGGGTTTTCAAGGCCATTGACTAACAGAGGTGGTTTGTTATTGTGTGCCTCTTTGTAGCAACTCCAGTCTTCCTTGGTGGTCTCCCCTATAAATACCAATCAGGGACAACCCTACTTCGCTGCCAAGCTCTGGCAAGATCAGGCTAGCCTGGGCTATCCAAGTCAGGACAAAAATGTCTTAGACAAGCAAAATTATGGAGTCAGCTCAAGGAAGGGACACAAGGCATGTAGACCAGATGAGAGGCTGGAGATCCATAATCAGATAATCCACTTTTTAAATTTTTAACAGCTTCTGCTGGGGGGGGAGGGAAATGGGATGAACTGGGTCAAGATCATGTCTTTGGGTGAAGAGGTTAACACACATAAAGGTAATGGTAAAGGTTCCCTTGCTCGAAAGCCAGTCGAATCCGACTCTAGGGTTGTGGTGCTCATCTCCGTTTCAAAGCCGAAGAGCCAGTGCTGTCCAAAGACGTTTCCGTGGTCATGTGGCCGGCATGACTAAACACCAAGGTGCACGGAACGCTGTTACCTTCCCACCGAAGTGGTACCTATTTATCTACTTGCAATTTCTTGCTTTCGAACTGCTAGGTTGGCAGGAGTTAACACACATAGACTCACTCAAAATGCTATTTGCACAGAGAAAAGTATACAGGTTTCCCATATTGGGTATTACAACCACTTGTGTGTGTGATGTTCTGTCAAGTCACTTGCAACTTATGGCAACCCTATGAATTAATGACTGCCAAAACATCCTATCATTAACAGCTTTGCTCAGATCTTGCAGGGTGAAGGGCATGGCTTCCTTTATTGAGCCAATCCATCTCATGTTGGGTCTTCCTCTTTCCCTACTGCCTTTAATTTTTCCTAGCATTATCATCTTTTCCAGTGTCTGGTCTTGTCACGATGTGACCAAACTATGATTGCTTCAGTTTAGTCATCATATCACAACCATCTGAGGCATGCAGTTTACAAGGAAAATGGCATGGGGCAACAACTTGGCAGCCCATCACTATGGTACCAGTCCATTTCAGGATCCCCATTAGATGCTAATAATAGAAAATTAAAGAGGCAGAATCTCCAACAGCTTATCTAGTTTGGATCCAAGGCAAGATAGGATAAATGATTAATGTTACTGATGTATCAGTTACTGAACTACTTTTATCCCAGTTTGCCATATAAACAATGAACATCTTGAAAGAACTAGAACTTGCAAATAAGCAACTTTCTAAATGCCCTACATGCATGTATTAATAAAGTACAACTTCTACATCTAGTGGCTGATAATAACAACCTATATGCACACTGGTATCTCAGGAAAATGCATCTTTCTTTCATTAATTTGCTCTCTTTAATTCACTTTATTTAAAGAGGAAGAGGGGTAGTTGAACTGAAGCCAATGGAATTTAAACAACCAGAATACAGCACACAATGGTAGTCTATACTTTCATTGAATATACAAAAACACCAACAGAAATATTGTTCATGACTTGAATATGAAATTATGCCAGTAAAAGGTCAACATAACCATGGAAATGCCAACAGTTCGAATTATTAGTAGCTTGCCAAGGTCTCATTCAAAAGCAAAGTTGGAAATTCTCAAAACATCAAACTGAAATTTGAGCCCCTTCTTAAAGCTTATAATTAGTTCAATATACCTTTTTCTTATGATCTTTGAAGCTGAAGCAAATAGCATGCATATTTCTGGTATTTGCCTACAACCAGCTTGAATGCTTCAAATATCACAGCACAGGGTATAGCCTGAAAGCACATGATGAAGTGAACTTACTGAGGCTGGTCTGAGGGTAAACTGTGCCAGCACAGAAGGCCTCCTGGGAACCTTAAATCTGCTGCCCTGAATTCTGTGAACAAAGATAGTTTGGATTTAAATGTAATAAATAACACTCCTACACAGTAAGCATTGCCTCTATAAACCCTCTCCATTGCTGCTGCTAGCTGGAAACAGAAGGATCTGGCAAACATAGACTACAAGTAGGGACCCACAAGAAACTTGCAGGAACAGCTATTCCATTCCCCCCTTCTTCTTCTTCGCCTCTCCTCCTACTTCTCTCTGACTTTCTCCTTCCTGCCACCCCTTTTCTTACTCTCTCTCTCCTTCCTCCATGCCTGTCACTTCCTTTCTGCCCCCACCCCATCATTCCTTCTGCCCTGTCACTCTCCTGGCCTCACACCTACTTCCTACCCCCACACACAGCAGCAGTGGCAGCAGCCACTCTCCAGGAATCACAATGGATCGCCCAAATACAGAGGTCAGGTCCTCTTAGGGTTGCCAGCTCCATGTTGGGAAATTCCTGGAGCCTTGGGAGGATGAGGTTTGAGCTTGGATGTGACCTCAGCAGGGTATAATACCAAAAAAGCCACCCTTCAAAGCAGCTATTTTCTCTGGGGGAATTGATTTCTGTCATCTGGAGATCAGTTGTAATTCCAGGAGATCTCCAGTGCTCACCTGGTGGTTGGCAACATTTGTACCCCTGGAGGAAATGACTGTTTTGGAGGGTGGAGTCCATGGCATTGTATCTGTCTGAAGTCTCTCACCACCTCAATCCCCACCATCCTCAGGCTCCACTTCTCAAATATCCAGGAATTTGCCAACCTGGAGTTGGCATCCCTAGCTCCTTCCCACCCAATAGTCAACCTACCTTAATCTGTCCATCTGTCTTCAGTTTTCCATTTCCTCTCCCCCTGCAGCTTCTACTGAGGAAAACTGTGGTTTTAGTCCACAGTGGGGACTAAAGCAGTTGACATTATTCTCTCTTCCTTTTTATCCACACATCAACCCTGTGAGGTAGGTTAGGCTGAAAGTATGTGACTGCTCCAAAATCACAGATCTAAAGCTGGGTCTCATAAACTCTACTCTGAAGCTCTGACCATTATACTATACTGACTTTCACAGGGTGGCTGCTGTTGAACAGTAGCAAGCAGCCAGGCCTAGCTGATCATGCAAGTCAGGTGGTCTCAAGTCACCCAGAAGGTGCTGCTAGGTTTGCCAGGCTCCAGGTGGGATCTGGAGATCCCCCAAAATGACAACTGAACTCCAGACAACAGAGATCTGCCCCCTGGGGAGAATGAGTGGACTCTGTGGCATTATATCCAGCTGAGGTCTCTCCAAACTCTGCACTCCTCAGACTTCACCACAAAATCTCCAGAAATTTTCCAACCTGGAGCAGGCAATCCTAGTCCCAGGCCTGGCTCCAAACCTCCTGCTATGTAGCCACTCACACTGCAGGAGGAATTCTCCCCAGTCCCAGATCCAGTCCTGCTTTTGCTTCCTCCCCTCCCCCCCCAGCTATTAGCCAGTCTATTTCTCAGTGTTGATACAGTAGGGTCTGGAGTAGGTCCCTGCGGTGGCCATTTCAAAAGGTATGGGGAGGATTCAACCCTCCCCAAGTTTTTGTTTTTACTTTTTGGATTTTTCTGCAACCTCATGGAGTCCCCTGAGTCTATAGAAAAACCTGTTGGGGGAGAGTGAGCTCCCTATCTGTGGAAATAAGTATCCGCACACAGAGGAAACTGTTAAAAATTAGATATATAGATTTTTTTAAAAAATTATATCCCGGTTTTCTCTCTAATTGAAACCCAAAGCAGCTTACCATACTGGTTTCTCCTCTTCCACCTTATTCTAACAGCAAAAACTTTGTGGGGTAGGTTATGCTGAGAGATTGTGACAGGCCCAAGGTCACCCAGTTGGCTTCTATGGAAAAACAGTCATGCAAACCCAATTTTCTAAGGTCCTAGTCTAACAATCTAACCAGTATGTCACACCAGGTTGCTGACTCTGAGCTATGAACTCTTGGAACTCCTGGAAGCCCACGCTGTTTGCTGTGGGAAAGGATGGGATATTCTATGGCACAGAGAGAGAAATATTTGATGGAGGGGGCTGAAGGGAGGATGGAATGTTAAGCCATTTTGTCCCACACTATTCCATATTCCAGTGGTCCTGGTGTTGCACTTCAGACACGAATCTGACTTTACATTTAGTTAAGAGCCAACGTAGTAACTATGACTACGAGTTGAGAACCAGGAGGCACCTTGTTCCAACTGGACCTCTGGCATAAACTTGCCAAGTAGCCTGAAGCAAGTCTCTCTGCCTCAGTTCTCTGTTTGAAATTTTTCATGTGAGGTACCATATAGTTGACAGTCAGACAATAACAACAGTGAAACTGCTTGTGCCTTCTCAGCTCCTCTAGCTAGTTCTTCTTCTCTCTCCTACTGCTCCTTCTGCTGAGTCACCCTCTCTCTTCCCCGATATCCCTGAGTTGTCCCCCAATCTACTTTCCTGATTCACTCAGTTCCACATATATTGTTACATGAAACACAGAGATGATAATACTGTGTTTTACTTTCAGGGCTGTTCTCCGTATTGCTGAGATAATGCATTTGAAAAAGTTGAAGCACTTTAAATATTATTTCATTTTAGAAAAACTTTCATTTATGCAATACATGCACTGTGAATGAGGCCTTAGTATAGACTATCGGAGAACCCAATTTCCAGTATCTCACTTCTAGAAACCATGTGATTGAATATCTCCATAAGAAATCTTCAGTTCAATCACTTTCAAATAACACCTCAAAAGCCAGTTTTACAAGGACTTTTTTTTTTTAACAACAAGGAATCTTCACAGTTCAGAATACAAAGAGGCACACAGGAAGACCAAATGAATACTATGGAATGTTCTGTCCCCTTCCTCTGCCAAAACAGCTGCACAGACTAAGAGGACAAATGACTCTGTCACTCCAATATTAAAATCGATCCCATTCATTGTAAAATGGATGGCCGAAACAGAAAGTAAGCACGAGACTTCCAAGGATTGTACCATTCTACCAATGGATCCTTATTTCCAAAATCCATGCAGATGGAAGAAATCATCTCTATTCTACAGACAATTAAAGACACAAGACATTGCTAGTTTTAATTCCCTCTTCCAAAATCCAGAAGGGATTAAATTCTCGGGGATTATAGCCCTCACCCGTATGGGTCGCCAGACCCCCTGGTTTGGTGGGGGTTACCCACTTTTGGGGGGGCTCTACCCACCACCTGGCCAGCTGGTCAGTGGGGAAGCCCGACCCTCAAGCCCAAACGCCCACAGCCACCCCTCTCCCTTCTCTCTTGAGATAGAGGTGGCTGCAAGCCATGTACCCAATCTCTGGGCAGCCAGGGCCCTCTGGCTGTGGGCTCTTAAAGGGACTCTTTTAAGTGCATGCAGCTGGCTGCACAGAGCCCTGTGTGCCTGATCTCTGAGCAGCAATGCCACTCAGAGATTGGGCAAGTAGGGCCCTTACAGGGACCCCTTTAAGTGATGGCAGCTGGCAGGACAAGGCCCTGCATGCCTGACCTCCCAGTGGCAATGCCACTCAGAGATCGGGCAGGCAGGGCCCTCCAGCTGTAGGCACTTAAAGGGACTCCTTTAAGTGCATGCACCTGGAGGGACCGTCCTCATGTGCCTGAGCTCCCAGCAGCAATGCCAACATAATGATGAAGGGCTTTTATTTCCTTTCTATCTTCCAGTTTCTGAAATCATGATATGGATCTAGGGGTTCAGGACTATTTGTAAACAATAGAAGACACAACAGAAACCAGTTTGGTGTAATGGTTAAGTGCGCGGACTCTAATCTGGGAGAACCAGATTTGATTCCCCACTCCTCCACTTGCAGCTGTTGGATGACCTTGGGCTAGCCATAGTTCTGACAAGAGCTGTCCTTGAAAGGGCAGTTCTAGAAAGAGCGTTCTCAGCCCCACCTACCTCACAGGGTGTCTGTTGTGGGGAGGGGAAAAGAAAGGAGTTTGTAAGCCGCTCTGAGACTCCGAGTGAAGGGCGGGGTATAAATCCAATCTCTTCTTCTTCTTCTAAACCCTGCACATTTTAGAACAAACTTTGTGCAAGGACCATTTATCCTGGCATATTTTGTGTTCTGATATTTACTGAAGAGTTGGGAAGGGCCTTTTCAGCAGTGGCCTCCCAGATTTGGAATAGTCTGCCCAAGAACACCCAGTCAGTGCTCCCATTATGGCCGGATGAAAGTTGGTAAAGATGATCTATTCCAGAAGGTCCTTGAGAAAGGTTGGACCTCGTACTCCTGGTTTTATTTTCTGGTTTGATTTATGCATCTTTTGCTTTTTAAAAAGTATTTTTTTTTCTTGTCAGCCTATAATTTATTCAGTGCAGGGTTGCCAGGTGTGGGTTGGAAAATACCTGGAGACTTTGGGGGTAGATCCAGGAGAGGGCAGGGTTTGGGGAAGGGAGGGGCCTCAATACTGTACAATGCCATAGAGTCCACCCTTCAAAGCAGCCATTTTCCTCCAGGGGAGCTGATCTCTGTCAGCTGGATATCAGTTGTGAAAGCAGGGGATCCCCAGGCCCCACCTGGAGGCTGTAGCAACCCAAGCTGCAGTGTTAGGAGAGTCGAGTAATGAATCAATATACACTACAAGAAACTTTTTTAAATTAACGTATTCTATTTATAACTATCATTCTATAAAGTGCATAGTGTGCTATTATAACATCCTTGTCAGGTACATATGTTCAGCTCATTCAATTTAACAACTACCAGTCAATTTTGCATCAGTATTTTAAAAGTCAAGCCCCAACGGGAGTTTCCAGAATTACAAGCCCGCTTCTACTTGCACAAAGTCTTCTGGGGGGGGCTTTCATTTGTAGTTTTGTTGATGCTCCATCCATGAATCTTAGCTGAACAATGTGTCTTTTCTAGGACTGGCAATAAGCATCAACAAAACTACAAATGAAAGCTCCCCCGCTTTTGGAAGACTTCGTGCAAGCAGAAGTGGGTTTGAAATTCTGGAAACTCCCATTGGGGTTTGACTTTTAAAATACCAATGCAAAATCGACTGGTAGTTATTAAACTGAATGAACTGAATATATGTACTTTACAAGGATGTTATAATAGCACACTATGCACTTTATAGAATGATAGTTATAAATAGAACATGTTAATTTACAGAAGTTTCTTGCCGTGTATATTTATTCGTTACTTGACCCACCTGGAGGCTGGTAACCCTAATTCTGTGGTAGGGTTGCCAACTCCAGACTGACAACCAGCAAGAAACTGGAGCAGTGAGGATGGGGCCGGGTGCATTGGCAATGTCTCTCTTGGAATTACTGGAAACTCTATGGTAAAGCTGCTAGTTCCTAGAGATGTGTGACATCACTTCCAGGTCCTTTAGCCCCAGAAATGACATCAAGTTGTCAGCCTGATGGCCATGGTTTTGTTTTTCTCTCAGAGTGGCAGTAGGAAACGAGAGGTGGGGGCAAGGAGTCCGTGCCTATGCCAGGGGAGTGGCAACCCTCTTCTGCAGTTTAACGAGTTATATTTGATGGGCTCATAGGTTTTTGTTGAATAATTTAGAAGGGGTCTCTAGAACATTTATAGCTTTGTGTTGCTGTTCATCTATTTTGGTGATTTCACTGTTATTTTTAATTTTTTAATGGTTTGCTGTGCACTAGGGTTACCAGGCCTGCATCAACAGTAGCAAAAAGCAGATTTATATAAATGCATATGTTTATTTACAGCCTTAAGTTTAATGTTATGTCTGGACTATGGACTTTTATTTTGATATTCACTGTGGAAAATAGCCTTCACTTCAAGGTATAAAATCACGGCAGAGGAGCTTAGTAGCAAGCTTCTTTTTTTAGCCAATAGAGGCTTATCTTATAGCCCTTCTTAGCAATGATCCTTGTACATGAAGTAGGGGAAAACAGCATCTGAACAAAGATAGTAGATATAGTACTTAGAGAAGAATGCATCTGGGTCATTAGACTTTGGTAACTGAGCCCTAGCAGTTCATAAGAACCATTTCATAAGAAATTGTTAGATTGACTTTAAAGAGGTTTAAAAAAATGATAATATCTATGTTACTGGTCTTCAGCTGGTGTGTTGGGATGAGATGGCAGAGGTCCACATTATGTACACCAAAATAAGTTAGCTCAGACACTATTGTCTCTTTAGGATCTTTAGGAGAGCCACTTTGGTGTAGTGGTTAAGTGTGCGGAGAGCCGGGTTTGATTCCCCACTCCTCCACTTGCAGATGCTGGATGACCTTGGGCAAGCCACAGTTCTTTCAGAGCAGTCTTCTCAAGGACTGTTCTGGAAAGAGCTCTCTCAGCCCCAACTAAATCCAATCTCTTCTTCTTCATCTCTGCAGAGAAAGATAAAACTACTGACCAATCTGATACGGTGACTAAGATTCAACGTGGATCCATGCTGCATAGTTGGGCAGAAGAAGGTTCTGAAAGGAATTAATATCTTAGGGAGAAAACCTCTTGTGAATGATATTCAAAATAATTATAGCCTCTGATGAAGGGCTCTTTTTCATATTCAAACTCCACAGGCTGGAGTGCTACTCTGACAAGAAAAACAATATCTCTCCATCTGTGGTTTACAGATTTTTTTCTCCTTGTTGGATTCTCTTGTCCAGTTTTGTTCTGTTCTGCCTTGTCAATGGATAAAGGCCCAGGATCCCTCACCATCCATTTGAGGCTGTATTAGAATTAATAACTGATAAGTAAACTTTGCATTCAAAGCAATGTAATGGCAAATTAAACAATAATGAGAAAAAAATGAAATATGAGAATGCCCAGTCTTACAAGAGCAACCACAGGCTCCCAGGGCCTTGCATGAAGTCTTTCCTTCGGCCCCCTTCTTCCATTGGTCCCACCGTGTCAGACATAGAATATTTGTTTATTTGGAGGGCTCAGGGCAGGTTATATATATACAAAATATACAAATATATACAACTAATTTAAAACAGTTAAAACATAGCTACACAGGTATTAAAAACCTATAGAAACATCCGATGATACAACTCAGGATAGCGGTCAGGTACAAATTAGTAAGTGCTCCCAAAAAGACTATCTGTATGTACACCCAAAGATGAAACCAGATACTGGGCAAGTGGGCAAAAAGTCACAAACAGTAGCACAAAATGAAATGGGGCAAAGCAGGGGAGGGGAGGATAGAGTTCTGCCAATCACTACAGTTTGAAAGGAAAAGGGACACCTCAGAGGGAAGCAGGTAGTTAATACTCAACCAGCAGTTTTTAACCTATGAGATATGCCATGTTTTATAGTTTAAATAGATATGGCTAAAATATGACCACTAATTAGAACTAAACAGCTGCAAAAATGAATGGAAATAAATAGAAAGCTTTCTTTGGCTGCATTCAGACGGCCAGTCAATCGCGCCATGAGCCCTCCTAAAATTTTATCCCGATTTTTTTAATCCAGCCTAGCACGACCAGATGCCCCCCATGAAATAGCCTCACCACACGTTGTTCCCACCGTGATTTGTCTACACGGCATCCACCGAGGATTTTTTTAAAAAAGTTTTGTACATTCGCATAGGCAAGGCTGCGCCTCCTTGGAGAACTGAGGCGATCGCGGAGGGTTTTCAGCAAAGTCCCGGTCCTCCCCCTTGCCATTGCCATCATGATCAATGGAGGGACTATTTTGCAAGTTAGAACAGTCCTTCCCCCCTCCATCTCCCATCGCGGTAACATCTTGTCCCTAAAAGAAATAAGCATGAATATTACATTCCTCGTAGCGCTTATCGCTGAATGCGTTTCCTCGTTAAAGCGCACATGGGGTTTCAATTTTTTTAAATCGCGCCTCCGTCGGCTCGGTCTGACGTCAGACCGAGCCAACCGGAGCATCGCGCGCTAATGGAGTAACCAGACAGAAGAAAGTCTGCAGTTGTTGCGCGGGTAAGCGAAAACCCTACATTGAAACTGCTGCTTTTTAAATCAGGATTGGAGGCGCAGCAGAACGGGATGCCTATGGGACCGGAATATTTCCCAGATGTTTCTGTCTGGTCGTGCATTTTTGATCCGCAAGGGAGTCGTTCCTATGGCAGATCAAAAGATCCGTCTGAACACACCCTTTGGCTTTGATCACATGTGCCTTTAGATCCAACACAGGTGCAAATGCCTAATGGACCTAAAGGGAGAGATCAGACAGCAACCTCTGGGAAGCATCCCGCAGTCGTCATCAACCCGTGATGCTCCACCGCAGAAGAGGAGTTAAAAGCCACCAGGGAAAGTCCAGTAGTAAACGGGTTCCAACAGGCCCTCATACAGCCATCATATTGATTTGTATTCTTACATCCCTCTCTAAAGAATTTTTGTTATAGGACTTTCCAGAGGGGGCCCCAGGTCTCTAATGGTTTTTCTCTGTGTGCGAGAGAGTAGGCATCTGCAGTTTAAAAAGAATGCAATCGGTATGCCACATTTAATTTTGGCAGTTCTCACATTTTTCTGCATGTGCCTACATCCTTTGTCTCCCTCATGGATCACTGCCTTGTCGTGGCGAGGGGGCTTGCGTGGTTCGATGAGGCTGTGGGCTATGCCGTGGAGGGCCACCCAGGACGGACAGGCCACAGCAGAGAACTCAGACCAAGCGTGATCCCCCTGGAGAAGGAAATGGCAACCCACTCCAGTATCTTTGCCAAGAAAACCCCATGGACAGTAACAAAAGGCTAAAAGATATGACGCCGGAAGATGAGCCCCTCAGGTCGGAAGGTGTCCAATATGCTACTGGGGAAGAGCAGAGGGCAAGTACGAGTAACCCCAGAAAGAGTGAAGCGGCTGGGCCAAAGCCGAAAGGACGCTCAGTTGTGGATGTGTCTGACGGTGAATGGAAAGTCCGATGCTGCAAAGAACAATACTGCATAGGAACCTGGAATGTAAGATCTATGAATCAAGGTAAGCTTGACGTGGTCAAAAAAGAGATGGCAAGAATGAACATCGACATCTTGGGAATCAGTGAACTAAAGTGGACAGGAATGGGCAAATTTAACTCAGAAGACCATTATATCTAGTACTGTGGCCAGGAATCCCGTAGAAAAAATGGTGTGGCCTTTATAGTCAACAAGAGAGTGAGAAAGGCAGTATTGGGATACAACCTCAAAAATGATAGAATGCTCTCGGTCCGAATCCAAGGCAAACCATTCAATATCACAGTAATCCAAGTCTATGCCCCAACCACTGCTGCAGAAGAGGCTGAAGTGGACCAGTTCTATGAAGACCTACAACAGCTCATAGAACTAACACCAAAAAATGATGTCCTCATCATCATAGGGGACTGGAATGCTAAAGTAGGAAATCAAAAGGTAACCGGAATAACAGACAAGTTTGGCCTTGGAGAACAAAATGAAGCAGGGCAAAGGCTAACAGAGTTTTGTCAAGAGAACACGCTGGTCATAGCAAACACCCTTTTCCAACAACCTAAGAGGCGTCTCTACACATGGACATCACCAGATGGGCAACACCGAAATCAGATTGATTATATAATTTGCAGTCAAAGATGGAGAAGCTCTATCCAGTCAGTAAAAACAAGACCTGGAGCTGACTGTGGCTCAGATCATGAGCTACTCATTGCAAAATTCAGACTTAAATTGAAGAAAGTTGGGAAAACCACAAGGCCATTCAGATTTGACCTAGATCGCATCCCCGATGAATATACAGTAGAGGTGAAGAATAGGTTTAAGGGACTAGATTTGATAGACAGAGTGCCTGAAGAACTATGGACAGAGGTCCGTGATATTGTAAAGGAGGCAGCAATCACTGCCATTCCAAAGAAAAAGAAATGCAAAAAAGCAAAGTGGCTGTCTGATGAAGCTTTACACATAGCAGAGGAAAGAAGGAAAGCTAAAGGCAACGGTGAAAAGGAAAGATTTGCCCAACTGAATGCAGATTTCCAGAGAACAGCAAGAAGAGATAAGGAGGCTTTCCTGAATGACCAATGCAAAGTAATAGAGGAAAACAATAGATTGGGAAGGACTAGAGATCTCTTCAAGAAAATTGGAGAAATCTAGGGAACGTTCCATGCAAAGCTGGCCATGATAAAGGACAAAAATGGTAGGGACCTAACAGAAGCAGAAGAGATTAGGAAAAGATGGCAAGAATACACAGAAGAACTATACAAGAAGGACCTCGATGTCCTTGACAACCACGATGGTACAATCACTGACCTCGAGCCAGACATCCTGGAAAGCGAAGTTAAATGGGCCTTAGAAAGCATTACTAACAACAAAGCTAGTGGAGGTGATGGTATCCCAGCTGAGTTATTCAAAGTCTTAAAAGAAGATGCTGTTAAAGTGCAGCACTCAATTTGCCAACAAATTTGGAAAACACAACAGTGGCCACAGGATTGGAAAAGGTCAGTGTACATTCCAATCCCAAAGAAGGGCAATGTCAAGGAGTGTTCAAACTATCGCACAATTGCACTCATTTCACACGCTAGCAAGGTCATGCTCAAGATCCTACAAGCTAGGCTCCAACAGTATGTGGACAGAGAACTGCCAGAAGTACAAGCTGGGTTTCGAAGAGGTAGAGGAACTAGAGATCAAATTGCCAACATTCGCTGGATTATGGAGAAAACAAGAGAGTACCAGAAAAACATCCACTTCTGCTTCATTGACTATGCTAAAGCCTTTGATTGTGTGGATCACAATAAATTATGGCAGGTTCTTAAAGAGATGGGAGTACCGGACCACCTCACATGTCTCCTGAGAAACCTGTATAAGGGTCAAGAAGCAACAGTTAGAACCGGATATGGAACAACTGATTGGTTTAGCATAGGAAAAGGAGTACGACAAGGATGTATATCGTCACCTTGCTTATTTAACTTATATGCAGAGTACATCATGCGAAATGCTGGCCTGGATGAATCACAAGCCGGAGTTAAGATTGCTGGGGAAAAGATCAATAACCTCAGATATGCAGACGATACCACTCTGATGGCAGAAAGTGAAGAGGACCTAAAGAGCCTCTTGCTCAGGGTGAAAGAGGAGAGCGCAAAAGTGGGCTTGAAGCTCAACATCAAAAAACTAAGATCATGGCATCTGGCCCCATCACTCCTTGGCAAATAGAAGGGGAAGTCGTAGAAGTAGTGACAGACTTCACGTTCCTAGGATCCCAGATCACTGCAGATGGTGACTGAAGCCATGAAATTAAAAGATGCCTGCTCCTTGGGAGGAAAGCGATGGCAGACCTAAACAGCATGATAAAAAGCAGAGACATCACCTTGCCAACAAAAGTCCGCATGGTCAAAGCAATGGTATTCCCCGTAGTAATGTATGGCTACGAGAGTTGGACTATAAGGAAGGCCGAGCGCCAAAGAATAGATTCTTTTGAACTATGGTGCTGGAGAAGACTCTTGAGAGTCCCTTGGACTGCCAGGAGATCAAATCAGTCAATCCTAAAAGAAATCAACCCTGATTGCTCCCTGGAAGGTCAGATCCTGAAGTTGAAGCTCAAATACTTTGGCCACCAAATGAGAAGGGAGCATTCACTGGAGAAGACCCTGATGCTGGGAAAGAGTGAAGGTCAAAGAAGAAGGGGACGGCAAAAGATGAGATGGTTAGACAGTGTCATTGATGCAACGAACATGAAATTGAGCAAACTTCAGCGGACAGCGGAAGACAGGAGGGCCTGGCGTAAACTGGTCCATGGGGTCGCGAAGAGTCGGACTCGACTGTGCGACTGAACAACAACAACACATCCTTTGTAATTGAATTAATAACATACTATGTGTTAGGCCTTTCACTGTTACTTAGTTGGTTTTATTGTACTGTTGCGGTATGGTTTATTTAAATGCAAATGGTCCATTTCTATACTTAGTATTTTGGATTTTAAATATATATAATGGTAAAAAAAAAAAAAAGAATTTTCATCAAGATAGATCCAGATGGTCAGCCGTGTTGGTCTGAAGCAGTAGAACAAATCTAGAGTCCAGTGGAGCACCTTTAAGACCAACTTTTATTCAAGGCATGAGCTTTCATGTGCACGCACACTTCCAATGTATTTGAAAAAGTGTGCCTGTGCACACGAAAGCGCATACCTTGAATAAAACTTTGCTGGTCTTAAAGGTGCCCCACTGGACTCTAGATTTGTTCTAAAGAATTTTCACTGTTCCTTACTTTAAAAGATGTCCAGCATCTGAGCTTTTGCTCTCAGGAGAGAATCTGAAGCTTCATTTAATACAATATCCACTTTCGAACAAATTATTTTCCCATTGGAAATTTTTCACTCCTTCAAAAAAAAAAAGTGCAAGTTTTAACAGTTATGCTCCAATTCTGTTTCATGGCACTGCTGATTTCAGGTACTGAAGATGCCAAGGGAAATGGTTGCTCTAGTCTCGCGTACAACTAGGGACAGAGAAAGTCAAGCTGGTTTGAGTAATAAAATAAAACAGCATCAGTCGTCTGGATAAACATGTAAATATAAACCCACTCCTGTGGTTTAAACTGCCAAGAGGAAGACTCACTTAAATGCAAGAAGCACAGAGAATGACGCTCAAACGTTTTCAATTTTAAAGTGCTCTTAGGAGAACGGCGACAACAAAAACTCCTCTAACTCTCAGATCTAAAGCAGGAAGTAATTTAATCCCTGCATGGAAACCAAATGCTCCATACACTGTGAATGCACTCTCTTTCTACAGCCAAGAATTACAGTGTACAATGTCAGGTATGAGCATCAGGAAAAGTAAATGCTGCTTTTACCATCTTTCGCTGCTGGACAGGATCATAGATGTTCCTTTGAAAAAAAGAAGCTGAAGATGCATGAAAACCAATTGGGGAAAAGATTTCAGTTTCGAGTATATAGAGCTTAGGAACTACATGCACACGTTTGCCATATATGGGTGGCAGCAAACAGAAAAGGTGGGAAGAATTAGGGAATAGTAATTGATGCACTTGAAGCTGAATTATTAATTTAGAAGAACTTCATTTCAAAATTTACAAGAATTTTAAAAAGCTAATCATGGCCTATGATCAAGGTTTACAGGTATGAAATAACTCGAATTTGTGTTGGGATCACAGCAAGCAACCCTTAGTACAAAATCCCTTGAGCTAACACAGCATACAATTAAGACGATACTATCCGGTATTTTCCTCCTTTCTATGTGCTGCATCAGGCAAAATAATCCAAGCTGATCAATTAATTATAAAAAGGGCATCTGAGCTGTAACAGAAAATGCTTTCCTATCAAGGAAACCAACTTGCATTTAGCAACTTTGCACAAAGCAATGTCATTCTCCACAGTGTACAAAGAGAAACTTCTAAACAAATCTGCTGAGGGGCAAAAAGAAAAAGGAAAAAAAGGATGAAATTTCACAAAGTAATCATGCCCTTCTAAAGACCTAGGAAGAAAAGTGGAGAAGACAACAAAGAGAGGTCAAAAAACGTTTTGAGGAACGTGCTCACATTTTGTTTGTATGAATTGGATATTAACTTTGCCCCCCCCCCCAAAAAAAAAATTAAGTAAAGAAGCCTTCACCTGGGTGGCCCAAGCTAGCCTGATCTCATCAAATCTCGGAAGCAAAGTAGGGCTGGCCCCAGTGAGTACATGGATGGGGAACCACCAAGGAAATCCACAGTTGTTATACAGAGGCAGGCAAAGGCAAACTCTGTTCATCTCTTGCTCTGAAAATCCTGTGGGGTCACCATCCATGAGTTGGCTGCAATTTGACAGCACTCTTCACCACCAAGTGGAGAAAGGGACATTCTTAACAGAGTCTCTCATTGTGATACCTAAAGGCTACTTCCTACATGTCATTTTATAGCAAACCGATAGCTGAATAGCAAAGAATATGGCTTACTCCGGGGTACCCAACTTTTTTGAGCCCTCTGAGTCATGGCTTCACAAAGCTATGTTGCCAAATGCTCAAGAATATTCTCAAATAAGAATAAAATGCTTCCATAACCAGATTGATTTATTGTTTTGCAATCCAGTGCACATTTTTTTCTTTTTGCTTGGCTTGGAGTTCCCCCAATGATCCTTCCTTCCTGCATTCTGTTTTAATTTGCTGCCTCATTTTTATTATGTTATGTTAGTCCTGGTTTTTAAAGTAGTTTTTCGATATATTTTTATTATGCTTATTATGATGTATAGAAAGGTGGAATATGAATTCTGTAAATAAATAATTTGGGATTGCTCAAAGCATGAATAACTTAGGAACAGCTGTCATGATATCCAACCAGAAATCGGAAGAAAGGAAGGGTTGATTCTTTCTGACTCAATGCTATTATCACCCCAAAAAGGGAGAAGCAAATTTCTGGTTGCATCTTACCCTCTCCCGCAACAAATATAAACAAAGAAGACCATGGGGAGGCCTTCCTTCCTGCTGTCTTCTTCAGTTTGTCTATACATTTGTGGACAGTGCCACTGGATTAGTTAAGTGAAACAGAAAAAGCTGGAAGTTGGGGGGTGTTTTTTGCAAGAAATAGGAAGAGATGACAGATGGCTGGGGTTACTGATGGCTGAAAGAAACACCAACAATTGAGAGCCAGTTTGGTGTAGTGCTTAGGAGCATGGTCTCTAATCTGGGAGAACTGGGTTTGATTCCCTGCTCCTCTACATGCAGCTGCTGGTGTGACCTTAGGTCACACGTAAGTTCTTTTGGAGTGGTTCTCTCAAGGGCAGTTCTCAGGAGAGCTTTTTCAGCCCCACCTACCTAACTGGGTGTCTGTTGTGGGGAGGGAAAGGGAAAGGAGATTGTAAGCCACTCTGAGACTCCTTCAGATAGTGAAGGGCAGGGTATAAATCCTACCTCTTCATTTTCTTCTTTTATTTTTCATTAACAATATATATTTTAAGAACTATTTCTCAAAAATAAATCTTGAGAAGATGGTTTCAGAGGGTAGCAGTGTTGGTCTACAGTAGATTTTGAAAGTTTATGCTCCAAAAATCTTGTTGGTCTCTAAGGTGCTACTGGAAATAAAATCAGAGAAGGAATTTTCACTCAGGGATATGAAATGAAGATTCCAGATAGATAATCTGGCAATGCTGACACCTGAAATATATTTTTGTATATTTTTGCTGCAACTATAAAGCACTGGGGGGGGTTCTGTACATGAAACAAACATTACGGCAGGGGGTGCAGCAAGTCAGATTCTTTATATAATCAGCTTTATTCACACCAGACGGATGATGTCAATAAAAATATTCCTGTAATTCAGACACCGCATTGGTCTTGCACACAAGAACATGTAGGGAACAGTCCTATTAAAGTCAAGGGGACTATTCCTGAAAGAACAAATTGTTGATTTTGTTAATACAGCTGTTTTGCAACCTCAGGTCCCCATTTGTAAAAAACTGAGGCAACTACACAGGGCTGCTGTGCCTTGCAAACATGCAACCTTGAATGAGAAATGATATTTATCTTAAATCAGAAATATAAAATGGTTTCAAATATCACAAGAAATCACAACACAATGAACTGTGGTGTTTGGGATTCTGAGCATTTATTTCTGACTTGAGGTCCATTTCCAATATTACACACAGCACAAAACTGAGTCTGCCACTGAGTGTGCTCAGCTGTAGCCATTACCACTTTGGGTGGTAGTACATGTAAGATACAAGAGCTCACAAACATAATTTCTCACATTCTCACTATACATCTCTAAGGTGGTTTTGTTGTTGTTTTTTTAAGTAGAATGTGAAGCAGCCATCATTTTTAGACTCACTTCTGCACCAAAGAGGTTAGAAATTATGAAGCTGATACTTCCAGGGGAAGGAATTAGGATCACCTAAGCAGCTGACTGAGACTGGAGTTTAACATTTGTCCCTCCCTTTGTGCATCTGAAAGCCTGGGTGTGGCCATGGCACACAACAAAGGGATTTTTAGCCTGTGGATCACAGCCTGCAGGAGCCATGGCGATGGAAAGCATCAGCCTTGGATGCTGCTGAGACTTCAAGGGAGTTTGCTGGCCTGTTGTGCTGTCTGTCTGTCTTGTGTTCTATGTTGCTTTAAAGAGAGATAAAGATTTTTTAAAAATACTACTGAAACATTTCCAGTACTCTAGAAATTTTAACAGGGCCAAGCAACCTCAGTGACCCCTTCTTACAACTCCTTCTCCATCCTCCAAAAAACCTCCACGACTTCAGCAACCTGCTTGCAGATGGAATGATCACAGGTGGGTTACTAAGAACAGATGCTACAGAGATGGGAGAGAACTGATTGGAAGCATTCCAGTCGTACTCAGAGTTCGTGCTATACCTCATTTTCTGTCACTTATGGTTAGAACAGTTAAAATGTTCAAACATTTAAATGTAATAGATGGCTTCTCCCACACACACACAGACACCCCAATTTTCATGCATCCCAGTTGTGAATTCCTTGGAAATGGGACATTTGCAGAGCAACTCTTTACCACAGTTCTTCTGGCAATATATTGATTCAGTTAAAAATAAATTATGTTTAAAAAATGACCACAAGTGAAATAATTTCTACTATATTTGCATTAGCAATACACCTATTATATCCCAACATGATAAAACGATGACACTTCTGTTTATGATGATGAACAGTATTGTCCCAAAGAAATGCTCACGGGGGCAGCCTGATTGTCTGCATGTTTACCTGGTAGTAATTCCCATTGAGTTTAATTAGAGTTATACACAGGAATGTGTGCATAGGATTTGCAGCCTTTAACAAAATCTGAACAAGTATCATTCCAGTGGAAGCAGCTATAACTTTTTTCTATGGAGCTATTCTCTTTTGAGTGAGTGGTTATTTACATGCCATCTAAGAAAAAAAGGATATACATTTTCTTTGCAATCCTAAAAGCATTTCCCAGGACAGCATTCTGAGTAGCATTCTGAGCAGACCTGTTTACTATTACACTGTTTCCTTCTCCAATAAGTAACTTAAAAGCAGCTTTAACATGTCTTTTCAACAGTCACAGCAGCCGCAATATATCAGTCATCTGCTAATCATCTGGGAATATGTTCACATCAGTGACACAGATCTTCCTGTCATTTCATCTGAAATTAATGCACAGGACACCAGGGGATTCAGTTATCATACAAGCATACTACTGAATGGATTGTGTTTACAGTGGTAACGTCTGTTCACTAGGTTCTACAGTTATACGAAACATAGTGTACAAATGAAAGAAGAGTCAGGAATTAAATGCAATGCAATGCTGTCCTTTTTTATATAAACAGCACAAAAGATATACAAAATGCAAACGTTTGTTCAAGAATCCCCTTTTCAAAAAATGCAGTCTACAGGAGAAATTAACAGTATCCCCAATGAGGTTACTGGATTTCCTAAACTCCATCCCCTTTGGGATTCAATCTCTCTCCATTTCTGGGGATGCATCTTCCATGAAAGTCAGCGAATCTGGAGAAGCAAAAGTCCTCAAAGAGAGTGAAAAGAGAATGGTCCTTCCCTTTCATCCTTTTTCTTCCCAGTAGAGACTGTGGACACTGAAAGAAAATATGAGCCATGAGTGTGTACTTCTGTGATCTACAATACAGGGCCCTCAGAAAAGTGAGGCCAGGGCTTGCTAAGGATCCTGTTGTGTTCAAACATGGATACTGTCTCTGAGTGTGCATTTCCATGATTCAGATACCTCTTGAAAAGCTCATTCAAGCATTCAGTAATATTCTCTATTATGACATTTAGCTCAAGCATGAGGTTAAAAGAATATGACATTAGAGAGTCTTAAATTGTGAATGTTATTAATTTCTCTTTTACTTTCATTTCATTTATAATCCAAGGGTGAGGTTAAAATAACATGACAGAGAATCTTAAACTGTGGGTTTCCCATGCTGTGTTATTCTCACATTAGAGAATCTACCATAGCTTTTCACCCACAACCTGTATTTTTTTAAAAAAAAATTAGCTAGATCTTCCTACATCATAACTCAGCCCCCAAATTAACTCCAGTGGCCAGAGCCAGTCACTATGTACTCCTAGATTTGAGTCCAGTAGCACCTGAGAGACCAACTAGATTTTCAAGGTATAAGCTATTGAGAGTCAAAGCTCCCTTCATCAGATATGTACTCTTTGTCCTGCCTTTAATTTAGATGGCCTCTGTCCCATGTTCCTGACACACAAAACTAAAACTAAATACACTCAAATAAGCACCACATACAGCCTAAAGCTGGCCTGTTTTTTTTTTTTTTTGTACAGCACATGGAAAATGGATCTAAGAACATGGCTTTAGATACAGAATGTGAAGAGACGTTGCACATTATTAAGCTACTGGGCATCATATGGGGTGTCAGTCCCTTGTCTACAGGAGACAGTTATCTCCCAACTTACATGCGGCACAAAGGATTTAGTTCCTGAAGCATTATAAACATACTAAAACTATTGCCTGTGGCTCTGGAAATATGAGGATTTCAAGAAATCCATTGAAACTTATATCCTTATTTTAAAACCACTGGAAAGAGGATGTGTATCCATTAAATGTGTAATTTGCACAAATATATTCATGGTTAGTAAACTCAAAAGGAAACTGAGATTTGTAAGGGCAGCCATGAAGGAACGAGAAAAGATCCTTAAGAGTAAGTGTCACCAGAGACCAAGATTAAGATAGTTCATACTATGGTATTCTCTATTTGTCTATATGGATGTGGAAGTTGGATAATGAAGAAGCCGACAGGAAACGATACATTTGTAACGTGATGTTGGAGGAGAGTTTTACAGATATCATGGACTGCCAAAAAGGTAAATAAGTGGGTTCTAGATCAAAATAAGCCTGAATTCTTCCTAGAAACTAAAATGACTTAACTGAGGCTATCATACTTAGGTCACATCGTGAGAAGATAAGACCCACTAGAAAAGACAATAATGCTAGGAAAAGCTGAAGGCAGCAGGCAAAGAGGAAGACCCAGCATGAGATGGATTGACTCAATAAAGGAAGCCACAACCTTCAGTTTGCAAGGTTAATTGTATGTTGGAAGGTCACTAATTCACCAGAAGTTGGAATTGACTTCACACACAAGCTCTTACTGTCCATGAGAACCAGCTCAACATACCAGATGCATCTGAAGAAGTACTGTTGCCTATGAAACCTCAATAAGCAAGTATGTCTGTTAGATGCTATGCTTCTCTAATCACTCAAAACTATGATCTGATTCATGCACAAGGATTAGCTGAAAATATTTCAGTTTATGTCCAGGTCAAACTCCATTTTACTTATACAGGAAAACTCCCTTTGTACAGTCTTTTTTCTTGCTTTCATTTGTATGTTTGTCCTTCTAAAGTTCCCACAGTCTGTGCTCTGGCTACCCTTCCTAGAATAAATAAAGTGATAAAGAAGAAATATAACAGAGTTAAGAAAACCAGCATCTGTATGTAATCATTCCTAGCACGTTCTTCTTCTTACAAAACTGGAGTTCATAATATCACTAATGTCAACAATTCCCACTGACTGAAACTGTATAGCCATGAGCAACCTTGCAGGGGTGAAATTTACATTTGACAATAAAATGTTACCATAAGCTGTCATGAATACAATATGAAAACACTACAGAGACTACTTTGGTTCTTCCCTGATAAATACTAGTATAATGTTTTTTTAAAAAAGCTTTACAAGCCAGTACTTACAAATAAGACAGCTGGCTATTTTCTTTCTTTATAGTGTCTGAACGGCAGGATTGTTACAATGGGAATATAACTGCCTGATTGATTGCAGACTTCAAGTAATAGTTAGTCAACCAAATAGTCCTGCTGATATGTCTGTGTGATTTAAAAAAAAAAACCTGAGAGTGCTTCTGGGCCTGTCATGGAATCATCATGAGGACCACATTTCTAACAGCGACTGCTTTGGATATGTTCGTGCTCTAGATTAATTTTCTGAGTATCTTCACCGCAAAGCCTGATTAGCGCTGAAAAGGTAGAACCTTACTGTTCTTTGTTCCTGGCCACATATTTAACCTTGTTTCGCCCGTTCTCTGTCTTCCCCTTTGAACTAAACCTGAACTGCCACCAAGTTATTTATTTATTTAAATTATTTATACTCCGCCTTTCTCACTGGGACTCAAGGTGGATTACACAGAGTGAGTCAATACACTCAACAGGATGGGACAATCAATAAACAATGAAATAGCATCTGGGTCATAAAACCAATCAGGAGTCTAAAAAGCAGAACTGAAGCAAAGCATAAGTGTTAATATAGCACATTAAAGGATGCAGAATTACATAACGGGACCTGAATTACAGCAAACTATACACAGTAGTATATGCACCTCCTAATAATTTGCCCAAATAGCTTTATGAATCATCTAGTACAGTGCTACCCTATTGCCTGTGTAGAAAAGCCCACTTGAATAATCCAGCGTGGAAAAAAGCTACTGCCAAAAACTCAGTAGTATGGGGAACTGCGGGTGCGCGGCGGGAAGTTTAATCGCACAAACGCGCGTCATTGCAGGCGGGGCAAACAGCCTCACTTCCTGCCCACCTTTTCCCCCTTCTGTATGATCGCAGCCTCAGTTTTGCAGAGTTTGTGGAAAGCCAGAAGAGTGGGAGCCTTCCTGACCTCCCCAGGCAGACCACTAGCAGTAGTAAAATTTGTTCTGTAGCCATTGGCCATTACTATTTAAAACAATATACAAATTAGATAACTTACAACCCAGGCAGACCATTCCATGAGATGGGGGCCAGAATGGAAAAAACACACACATATGGGCAGGTATTGATTTTGCCCATTTGCAGGTTGGTACCTGCAGAAGAGGGGCACCGAGGTAGTTCAGAGGTTAAGATGCTGAGCTGCAGACCAGAAGGCCTGTAGTTCATCAGTTTGAGACCCTGGTGCCGTGTGATGGAGTGAGCTCCCGTATCTGGCCCCAGCTCCTGCCAAACTAGCAGTTCAAAAGCAAGAAATTGCAAGTAGATAAACAGGTACCACTTCGGTGGGAAGGTAACAGTGTTCCATGCACCTCGGCAGTTAGTCATGCTGGCCACATGACCACAGAAACATCTTCGGACAGTGCTGGCTCTTTAGCTTGGAAACGGAGATGAGCACTGCCCTCTAAAGTCAGATTTGACTAACTTTCAAGCAAGAGAAACCTATCTGTAGAAGATCATGCTCAGGTGAGCTAAGTTGTCATGGTGGACCATGGGGGACAGCACATATGAGGATCCAAGGCCATGAAGGGCATTGTATGTAACAGCCAATACTTTATATTGAACCAGGTAATTGATGGGTAGCCAATGAAGTAGCTGCATAATGAGAATAATATGTATGTGCCATCTGGCTCCTGATAATAATCAAGCTGTGGCATTCTGCATCAACTGGAGTTTCAAAATTGATTTTGAGGGGAGACCAATGTATACTGCATTACAGTAATTTAGTCACAATGTCACCATGGCATGGATTCAGGTGGCCAGATCATCCATGTCAAGGTAAGGGTCCATTTTATGAGTGAGGATGAGTTGGAAGTAAGCCTTTTTTTGCAACTGCATTAACTTGCTTGTCCAGCAATCATTTTGGGTCTAATTTAACCCCAAGGTTCTTAACTGAGTCAGCAAGGGTCAGCTGAATCCCATCAAAAATGGGGAACGTAATGTTTTTCAAGACCTCCACCTTCCCAACCAGCATTACTTCTGTCTTTCAAGGCTTTGGTTTCAATTTGTTTACTCTTAGCTGTTTAACCAACAGTAGTCAGGCTCTAGCCAAGCTTAGGACCTCTACTGAATCATAAGGAGATTTGGGTAAGTACATAAATAGCTACATATTGTCTGTATACTGATGACAGCCAGTTCCAAAACTATGAATGGTTTGGCCTAAGGGCCTTTTCTTTTTGAAGACTGAAGAGCATGATGGATAGGATTATGACCAGTGGGACCCCACAGAATAGGTCCCACACTGATAACTGGTCTCCAATGACAATACTTTGGGTCTGGTCTATAAAGAATTATTTGAACCAGTCCAAGTCACAACCCCTGACGTCTACTTCTGCCTCTGGCCTTCTCAACAAGATGGCATGGTCCTCTGTCCCAAAGGCAGCAGATAAATCCAGTAGAAGCAATAGGGAGGCCTGACCTTTGTGGTTTAGACAGAAATCATCATTTAAAGCCAGCAGAGCTGTCTCTGTCCCATAGCCTGATCTGAAACCAGACTGAAAAGGTTCTACAGCAGCTAGAGTTATCCAAGAGTTGGTCTTCTACTGCTGTCTGAATCAATTTGCCTGGGAAGGGGAGACTAGAGACAAGGGGATAATTGGCTACATCATTTTTGGTAAGGATTTTTTTTTAGTAGAGGACAGATAACTGCCTCTTTGAGTGGTTGAGGGAAGGTCAAAGTTAGTGATTAATTTATAACAGATCCTAAGGATTCATTGATGTGGTCTTTACACAGAGTTGCCTACGTCCAGGTGGTGGAAGTCCAAACAAAACATCCATGACAAAAATAATGAAGGGTCAAGAGACTGTCTGATGGGATGTTTATTTCAAGAGTTGATAAGTAGAAATTGATAAGAATTGTAATTGCTACAAGCTCAGATAAAGCAATCCTTGTGCAACAGATATTTTTATTGCACAACATTCATTGCATGTGAGCGATAAAAGAAGAGAGTTTTCCACAGAATTATAATTATTGTAGTAAACAATTTTGCATATATATCTTTTTTGACTCTTTGTTATTTTTGTCATGGATGTTTTGTTTGGACTTCCATCTCCTCCCATGATCTCTCTCTTTTGACAATGTCCAGGTGGTAGCTGGATATCTCCTGGAATTACTACTGTTCTCCAAGCAACAGAGATCAATTCACCTGAAGACATGGTCACTTTGGAAGATGGACTCAATGGCATTATACCCCATCAAAATCCCTTCCCTCCCCAAACCCTGCCCTCCTCAAGCTCCACCCACAAAATCTCCAGGTATATCCCAGCCGTGAGCTGGCAACCCTTTCTTTATATGATTTGAGAAGACAGAATGGAAAATGATCCACCTTCACAGATTTCAGGAGCTCGTCAACATTCATTGTGGAAACTGGGTCAAACCGGCCCATAAATAAAACAAGGAGGGTATTAGGTAGTTCTTTGGGTGGACCTATATTACAGTCAATGTCTAAATCCAAGTGTAGTCTCAATATTTTATCAGTACAAAAAAATTGCAAAAGTATCACAATGAATTGTCTGGCCCTGATACAATGAATCATTAACCAATAGTGATTAATGATGCCAAAATGGATTTTGAAGTTCAATCTCTTTTTGCATGAGTCAGCCTCGACGATTAGTTCTCTCTAGCTGCCATTACTATATTGAGTATCTCCACAGATTATGTAGTTCAGTTTTTCAGTACAGGTGTTTATAACATCTTCTTCTTCAAAGGCTTTCTTCCCTTTGTAAGGGAAGAAGCCTTGTATGACTCAGACTTTTTGTCCCGAATAGCTACCAGTTCTATTTTGTCAAGGTGATTTTATTCTTATTTCATCTCACCACTACCCCCCAATTCTTTGTGTTGGACCAGCTCCTCTATGTATATCACCCTCAGGCCAATATACAGGGGACATGTGCCATTTCTATGGCAAAAGCCAGAAAGGAATAGGGCCGTGCCTAATCACATCATGCCACTTGGAGAAGCTTTGCCTCACCTAGAGTCCAGGCACCAAAGCTTTACTCACTGACTCTCTGTGATTAAGCTGTGTCTCTACCGTCAGGCCATACAGAGAACCTATCCCAAAGTCTCTGTTAGTAGAGACCATGCTACCCAGTGGGAATTCCTTCTGCTCAGGCTAGTTGAATGTGGATTCACACATGAATTAGAAAGCAGGCCACATTCACAAAGAAATATACTTTTCCTGATCACAGTGTTAGCAACCCCTACTGGAATAGACCACTCAGCTTAACCAGTTTTCGGACTGCGGCATTTTTATATTTAGCCATGAGTAGTTTTCTTCATCCATCATTTAACTAGAATATCTAGGGTATCATTATGAATCATTCTGAATGGATGACTAATCCTTCTTTCCAAAGCAGATTGTCCCATTTTGAGAGTAATCTAAGTATTTATCCAAGATTCCACTGAAAGATTTCCCAGGGAGGGTTTTCCTCTAGTTCCAGATTTTAACAGTTAGTTCCAACTCTGAACTGCTGTTAGATAGGTTTGTCAAGATATAATGACCAACTATTAGTATACTATATCATCAGGTCCAAAGACTCACCATCTCTCCTTACCTTGTATGCTCTAATTTCCTCACTTACTTCCTGGTTTGCACATGAAATTAGAACGTGGAAGAGAAGGAAGGAAGGGTAGTGCCAAAGCTCAAGCATGAAAACCAAACTATGATTTGCCAAGGGGTGTAAACCAAGCCATATTTAGAAAGCTCTTTGATACCATGTGTATACATCAGAGTTTCCCAACACAGTGCCTGTGGGCATCATATCACCCATCACTATTTCCCCTGGTGCCTGCCAAGCTACTCAAATAGTGGGCAGGAACATTGTAAGGCAGGGCTTGTTACTGTCTGCTCTCAACCAAATGGAAGGAGTTTACACTGGGTAATGAGGAGGACTGGTAAGCATCTGGGCTTTCCTTAGTTGGTGTGTGGTTCTATTCTCCTTCAAGAATATGTGAGAGGAGAGAGGTATTCCATTTGGCTCCACCTCCTGTGACAGCCATTTTGGGTTTGGCTCCACTTCCTGTAGTAGGTATTTTGGGGTGGTGCTCACCAACCCCTCTCCAATTTCTGAAGGTGTTCACAGGCTCAAAAAACTTGGGGGACACTTGGCATAAATCTTATTTTTTGAACTATCTTAGAAAAAGTTCTAGGCATGTGTAGGTAAAGTGTCGTCAAGTAGTAGCAGATTGATGGAGACCCCAGCAAGGGCTTTCCCCAGGAACAGCCAGCGTGGTGTGATGGTAAAGAGCAGTGGACTCTAATCTGGAGAACCAGGTTTGATTCCCCACTCCTCCACATGAAGCCTGCTGGGTGACCCTGGGCCAGTCACAGTTCTCTCTGAACTCTCTCGCCCCATCTGCCTCACAAGGTGACTGCTGTGGGGAGAGGAAGGGAAGGTGATTGTAAGCCACTTTGAGACTTCTTGGGGTAGAGAGAAAAAAGTATAAAAACCAACTCTTCTTTCAAGGCAAGCAGAGGTTGCTTGCCATTGCCTTCCTCTGCAGAGCCTTCCTTTGTGGTCTCCCTTCCAAGTACTGACCCGGCTTAGCTTCTGAGTTCTGATGAGACTGGTCTATACCATGCCACCTTCCCTCTCTAGTTATGAGCATAGGACTCACATATTTGTTAGTAGGAGAAGAAAACATTCCACAAGTTCATTCCACTTAAGCTTTAAAACAGAATGTGGGCAGGTCCGCAAGTCAGCTTCCCCATAACTTCTGAAACATACATCAGCCCCTCAACAGATTTTGTCCTAATGCTCTGATCATTCCAGAGATCAACTCTTTGTACACTGTGTTGGGGCAACCTGAAAAACATCAGCACCATTTCTGCCATAATTTTACATGGCCTTTTTCAATTTAAAGAAATCTAAGAGAGGTATGGCAGCCTGCCTTTATGAGATTGACAGGACAGAAGCAATATCCTAAACATTTTGCTGGTTTTCAAAGTTATCTAGAGGCTGATAAGAGTATGATATAGAGTGGTTTCTCCAGGTCATCACTGGCATGTAATATAATCAGGGATTAATTTGACAAATTCAGATAATATAAAGGGCCAGGTAAGAAGACAAAACTGTTTCCTGACTTCTGCAGCAACTCAATGCCAATTCTCCAGGCCCAGATTTTGAGTATCAACGGCTACTGCTGAGTTACCTTAATATCTGCCCATTTTTGTTGAGATTTAAGTATGGTAAAGAATGCTGGTTCTCCAATCAGCACTGACTTTATTGAACATTGTGAAATCCACTTTTAGTCTCAGTGAGCAAAGCAGGCAATAAGTAAATAAATGTATCTATGCCACGTCAGCTTCATATTTTCTTTTATTCCATAGTATGACTCAGCATGGATAGCATAAATTTGTCCTGGACTCACTGAAGGGACTGGGGGGAGTATCATTTTGCTTTGCATTCTAAAACATCCCGTGGTGGATCCAACCAGCTTTTCCACTGATGAAAAAGGGAGCATTGTTCCCCTTTGACCCCCCATAGGGTTATGGTGCAGAGAAGGAGTCCTACACAGATAAAAACTATGTAATGCAAAGGCTGTAGTAAAGAGCACAGTGGAAGAGACCGAGTGATCCATCCCCCATCTATTCGATTTACCATCACCTAATTCAACTATAAGATCTGCTTCTACAGATACCTATTAACTACATCAGTAGACTGATATAGTTTAACCTCAGTTGTTTATTTCAGCAAAGTTATTTATTTTATATATAGTTCCACCATAGAGTTACACAGTACAAAAGACTTAGCAGAGGACCAACAGAGATAAAATTAAATCAGATAATTTTACAAGAAGTACTAAAGTGGCTTTTCTTGGAAAGCGATTATTAGAGATGTTGGCACCACAAAGCCTTTGTGTATATATAGAAGCTGGAAGGAATTTTTCATTCATCAGGAAGTAATATGGTGAAAAACACAGGCTAACATTACTTCTGTTTAAAAGCTATATAATTAAGTAATGAATAATTATATTTTACAATTGTTGGCTAATTTTTTTTTCAATTAGAGGAAATTTCATCGTGAGCCCCTTCTGTAGTCTGAAGTACTATAGGCCTGAGACAAGTTTGCCACCACAATAAGAACAAGAATGAACAATGAGAAAGTCTACTTTAGGTAGCTAAAAACATACCCCAAGTTCAAGGCAGCTAACAACAAAAACAGAAATGCAAAGAAAAAGCTATACTATATAAGCAACTCAAACCAGGCCACGAAGCTCTCCAAAACTAAGGCTGAGTACAGACTGGCAATTTGCCCCGGTAGGGACCCGGGCCAACGACGATTCAATCCCGGAGTAAATGGGGCATTCTGCCTGGCGTCCCCCACCCGTAGCCAACCCGTGCTGTTGCGCTTCACACCCGGATTAAAAAGATACCTGATAAAACCTGTAGCAAATCCGTGCATGTCACATGTTTCTCCGCTTCCAGGGAGTCTGAACACGTAGCCGAAAAGCCGGGAGCAACCCGCATTGGGCAGAAGGCAGCAGCGGTGTGATTGGCTGTGCTCCACTCCACTACCACATACACCCATACACCCACAGCTGAAATAACGGGGAAATGGCGAATATAGCACGCCTCCGGCGTGGCAGTCTGAATGCTCCCGCGCGCTTCCGTCCCATATCTTCCGGCAGCAGCCCCAGCTGTGTGAACGGGAAAACCCGGAATAATTTATTCCGGGGCTTTTTTGCTACGAGTGGCTACCGGGGCAAATTGCTAGTCTGTACTCAGCCTAACAGTGTAATCCTAAATAAAGTTATACCCTTCTAAATCCATTGAAGTCAAGGGGTTAGAAGGATGTAACTCCATTTAGGATTGTACTGTAAATACCCACAGAAAATGCATTGCTCTCAGATAACAGAACCACCATCATTTCATGAGAAAACACTAATTACCCTGCAATATTAATTCAAACATGCTTTGAAAAAGAAATGCATTACAAGCCTCCCTAAAGGGATAAGGCCTGTCATATAGCCCCAGGCAGACTATTCTGCATTGCCCGGTAAAAGATATGATTTTTGGTGGACACCAGATTGACAAAATGGGAGACAGGAATTGATAGCAACATATTTATGAATTTCTTGTTTACGAACAACTACCATTTAGCTACTTGCAGCTGCTTTCCAAGTATCAACAAACAACCTGAACAAAAATATAAATTTACCATGTTATAAATTTAATCCTGTCCCATTACTGACCAGATTAATTAATCTGAACTCTGGTGACACTTTAAAGACTAACAAATCAAGCATAAGAATTGTAGCATTTCAGACTTCTGCTAGAGTTTTTTAAAAAAAAATTGTTAGTCTTTAAGGTACCAGAAGACTCTTATTCATTTTTGCTGTCCGACCTCAGACTATCACTGTCTAGATAAAGAACTTGTCCAGGTCAATTACACTTATGTCCTAGATTAGGCACAAATATACATTATATAGGACCTCTCAGTGGCTTTTGATACCATCCATCATGGTGTTTTTATGGACCACTTTTCAGGTTGGAACTGGGGGCACCGTTCAGCAGTTCTTGCTGTCCTACCTCTAACATCCCTCTAAGACGTGGAGTGTTGTGAGCAAAAATTCTACTTTGTGAGCTACTGGCATTAAAGTATGCATATTGGTGGTAACTCAGCCCAAATCTCTGGCTGACCTCTCCCAGCAGCTTTATGTACATGTTGAGAAATATGGGGGACAAGATGGACCCTTGTGGGACCCCATAAGACTGTGGTGAAGGGGCAGAGCTACACCTGGTACAGAATGCAGTGGCCAGAGTGTTGACTGGAATGGTCATAGGGACCATATCACTCCAGTCTTGTTCCATCTATAATGGCTCCCAATTTGCTTCCAGGCTCAATTCAAGATAGAATCATAGAATCATAGAGTCGGAAGGGGCCATACAGACCATCTAGTCCAACCCCCTGCCTAATGCAGGACCAGCCTAAAGCATCTCTGACAAATATTCGTCCAGCCTCTTCTTGAAAGCTGTCAGTGAAGGGGAGTTAACCACCTCCCTAGGCAGCAGCTGATTTCACCTTTGAACCACTCTGACCATGAAAAAGTTTTTCCTAATATCCAACCAATAACTTTCTGCATGTAATTTAAACCTGTTGCTTTTGATCCTATCCTGTGCTGCCAACTGGAACAGCTCCTTGCCCTCCTCCAAGTGACAGCCTTTCAGATATTTAAAGAGAGCAATCATGTCCCCCCTCAACCTCCTCTTCTCCAAACTAAACATTCCCAAGGCCCTTAGCCTTTTCTCATAGGGCTCAGTCTCCAGACCCCTGATCATCCTCATCCCTCTCTTCTGCACCCTCTCAATTTTGTCCACATCCTTTTTAAAATGAGGCCTCCAGAACTGTACACAATACTTAAGGTGCAGCCTGACCAAGGCAGTATACAGAGGGCCTATGTCCTCCTGCAATTTTGATGCTATGGCCCTTTTAATAGAACCCAAGACTGAATTTGCCTTTTCTACCACCACATCACATCATATTTAGTTTACAGTCCACTCTTACCCCAAGACCTCTTTCACATATACTACTCCCCAGAAACGTATCTCCCATCCAGTATTTGTGCTTGACATTTTTGTGGCCCAGATGTAATACTGTGCATTTATCTTTGTTGCATTGCATCCTGTTTGCAACTGCCCACTTTTCCAGATTATTCAGATCTTGTTGAATTTTAATTCTATCTTCTTGGGTGTCTGCTACTCATCCCAATTTGGTATCATCAGCAGATTTAATGAGTAGCCCTTCTACCCCTTCATCCAGATCATTGATGCTGGTACTGACCTTTAAATCTTTGGGGGTCAGCATATCTGAAGGATTGCCTACTCCCATATGAACCTACCTGTCCACTCTGATCATCTTTGGAGGCCCTGCTTCAGGTGCCCCCACCATCGGAGGCTAGAGTGGTGGGAATCTGAAAAAGGACCTTCTCAGTCGTGGCACTCTGGAACTCCATCTCCAGTGAGATTTGTCTCCCTTTTACTGATATCTTCCACCACTAGGTGAAGACTTCCTTTTGTTTATTTGGCACTCCCCCAATAATTGTTAGTGGCCTCATTGTGTTGTAATGTGTGTTCAGGTCTTCATGTCTGATTGATTTAGTTTAAATATTTTAGGTATACTTTGGTCTAAATGCAATCTTAGTGTCTCAAATCTTTCAGTGTTAACATGTTTTGATGTTTGCCACCTTAGGCATAGGTGGAAAGGGAGCAGGAAAATGTTTTAAATAAAATAAATAAATTATAGACAGGCAGTAAACTAAGCACTGAAGGTGAACATTTGCCCAAAGTCTACAAAAGGTCACTAAAATCATGGCAAATTCTGAGTCTGCTTCACTGAAGCACAATAGGATTGTCAACGTTTCCATCAGCTTCTGTAGCTGTGTTGGTAACATCAGCTTCACACACTGGTTAGATCCAGCCAGTTTTTTCACATAACCTCACCTAATCCCCCCCCCCGCTCCCACTTCTCAGATGGCTTTTGTCCATGCAGGTCTCAGGTTTCCAGTGGTCAAAGGGTACTCCGTTTTTCACCTGTGAAAAAGCTCTCTGGAGGCAACCCATTAGCAGGTGATAATGTTCATGCCTGTGCTGTGAAGATCTTCACCTGATTATCTTTTTCTACATTGTATAAGCTGGCCAAGTCACTGTTTTTAGTGTGGTCAATTGGCAGGGGAAAGAGACTGATGGATTTAGAATGCTGACATTTGGAAGCACAATTTGATTCCCTTAAGGGATCCAGCAACAAGAAATGGAGAGATAAATCCAGGATGGAGCCTTCAGACCAAACGTTGGAGGAAAAGCCTTGTGTATAAGCCATTAGTAGGCACTATGCCTCAAAACACAGCAAAGACAAGGAAAGTGAAATATGGAAGGGGAAAGTAATACAGGAGAAAATATAGTTGGTGGGGTGGTCAGCAGATTCATTTGAGAACATGCCCCCACCAAAAACATTAAAAGCATCTGCAAGTTCCAGCAGTTCACAAAACAGACTAGCCAGGGTGACTAAAAGGAATCTCCATATGCAAAGGCAGAAAACCTCTGAATACTAGTTCTAAGAGGCTTCATCAGAGGAAGGCCTCAGGCCTCTGTACCCCATCTGTTGGACCTCCAGGGCAACTAGCTGGTGTAGTGGTTAAGTGCGCACTCTAATCTGGGAGAACCGGGTTTGATTCCCCACTCCTCTATGTGCAGCTGCTGGATGACCTTGGGCAAGCCATAGTTCTGTCAAAGCTGTTCTTGAAAGAGCAGTTTCTGCCAGAGCTCTCTCAGCCCCACCTACCTCAGAGGGTGTCGGTTGTGGGGATGGGAAGGGAAAGGAGTTAGTAAGCTGCTCTGAGACTCTGAGTGAAGGACGGGGTATAAATCCAATCTCCTTTTTTCTTACTGTGTGCCACAGGATGCTGGACTAGATGGACCATTGATCTGATCCACCAAAGTTCTTTTTATGTTCTTATGGACTACAGCAGTCAGTACTCCATTTCTTTTTGCAGGTAACAGCACATAATAACACCACCATAGCTATTTTTTCATTCCCCCCTTTATAACTACAAAAAAATAAATACAAATGCTCTGTTTCGTCATCATCCCTAGTTCCACTTTTAATCCAGCCCAAGAAATCCGGAACCTCTGCATAACCTCTCTACATAATTGTAGGCTAGTAATACTATCCTAAAGCAATACTATTTTTTTAAAAAAGGAAAATATTTGTGAGAATGTGACTTAAAATAATATTTTAAAGCAAACGAAGGTGTAGAACTTCCCTTAAAACATGGAATTCATAGAAGCAGAAAATTCAGTCAGGTTTGACAGACTGAGTGGGAGGAAATTTATGCATGAGTCAAGACAGCTCTGGTACTAGTCTTCCACAGGTAATTGGCACTTTGGCTATTCCAAAGTACACAGTGAATACATAATCTGCCTTTGAGGTTTGCCAAAATATTATTAGAGTTATACCAGTGCAGTATCTATAGATTCTCCCATAAAGCCTATTGTGCCAAGAAATGCATTTATTGTTTTTACTGCAGCCAGAATTAAAAACCATTGACATACCATATCATACCCTTTAGAAGCTATTTTTATTCATTAAGGTTTATGGAAGTGCTCAAATTTCACAAGGCAACATAACCAGCTACCTAATTTAAAGAGGGATTTGGGAGAGCCATTACCAGCTTGTTAACTCTTGAACATCAACATAGCACCACCTTTTCTATAATTTATTTTATTTACATTATTTACAGTCTGCCTTTCTCGCTGACACTCAAGGCAGATTCTACAGAGAAAATCACTATGATCAACAGGATGGGACATCCAACAAACAATGAAATATGATCTGGACTGTAGAAGTCTGGAAACAACCAGAAATCTGAAACAGAAGTGAAGCGAAGCATAAGTATTAACATGGCATGTTAAACAATGAAAAAAATGCACAGTAGGATCCTACCTGCAGCAAGAGACAGTATATACTGTACACAGCAGTATGGGTCACAGTCTCAAACCTGTTACCTAAGTATTTTTCGGAACCATTTTGTTTCAGTACAACACTACTACCTGTGTAAAACAGCACTCTTTAATAATTCAGTTTTGCATAGCTTTTTTGTGGAAACCCAGGAGAACCTTTCTGACCTCATCAGGCAGGCTATTCCATGAGGTGGGGGGGGGCATAACAGGGAATGCACATTGGTGACTGTGCCCATTTGCAGGTTGGACAGCTTCAAGAGGGAATTAGATAAGCATATGGAGCAGAGGTCCATCAGTGGCTATTAGCCACAAGGTATAGATAGGGACTCTGAGGCAAGTGAGGGTCTGTATTCTTGGTGCTTGGGGGGGGTGTCAACAGTGGGAGGGCTTCTAGTCTCCTGGCCCCACTGGTGGACCTCCTATGTAAGCCGCCCTGAGCCCGTTCGCAGGGAGGGCGGGGTAAAAATGTAATAAATAAATAAATAAATAAATAATGGCACCTGGCATTTTTGGCCACTCGGTGACAGAGTGTTGGACCGGATGGGCCGTTGGCCTGATCCAACATTGGCTTCTCTTATGTTCTTATGTTCTAAGGCCTTGATTTGATGAGCAACGATTTTGTGGCAGAGAATAAGGGGAGAGGTGGTTCCACAGATCTGAGGGACCGAGACTCTGAAGAACTTCAGATATGATAGCAAGATTGAACTCAGTAACTGATGGGCAGTAAATGGAACGACTGCAGAATGGGAATAATGTGCATGATCTGTTCTAGCTCCGGATAATAGCCGAGTTGTGGCATCACATACCAACTGGAATCTCCAAGCTGATTTGAGGGGGAGACCAATGTAAAGTGCATTACAGTAGCCTAGGAAGGAGGAGGAGGAGCTTGGATTTATACCCTGCCCTTCACTAACCAAAGGAGTCTCAGGGCGGCTTACAATCCCTTTCCCTTCCGCTCCTCACAACAGACACCCTGTGAGGCAGGTGGGGCTGAGGGAGCTCTCTCGAGAACTGCCCTTGAGAGAACAGCTCTGAGAGAACTGTGACTGACCCAAGGTCACACAGCAGCTGCATGTGGAGGTGTGGGCAATCAGACCTGGTTCTGCCAGATTAGAGTCTGCGCTCTTAACCACTACACCAAACTGGCTCTCAATGTTACTTTTTTATATACTTGGATTATTATTGTTACAAATATGAGAATTTTTAATAAAACTTGTTAATTTTTTTAAAAAAATTACTGTGATGTGGATCTGGGCAGCCAGATCAGCCAGTTCAAGGGACAGGGACATTTTCCAGGGTAGACTGAGCTGGAAGAAAGCTTCCCAACCTCCAGCGCACACACTGCATTAAGTTGCTTCTCTAGCAGCAATTTACCATGTTTTTACCATGGTCCTCTTCCCTGGAGCTCAGGGTGGCATATACAGTTCTCTCCCTTCCTCGCCAGGCAGAGAATGGGAAAACTAGGATTTTACAAGAAACTTACGTAAAGTAGATTCTGCATGACTGGAAGTGCAGTTTAAACAAAAACTCTAAGTGGTATTATGAGAAAGGGATACGGAGGCAGGGTAGGGGGCACAAAGACGCACCCTGCTGGATCCTCTTCCTAGGTGGAAAAAGTGGTGGCAGAGTGACACCCAGTGAGCTGTAGAGGTTAAGAGTGTCTGACTAGGCTCTGAGAGACCCAGGTTCAAATCCCCACTTGTGCCATGCAAGCTCGCTGGGTGACCTTGGGCCAGTCACACACTCACATCCTAACCTACCTCATACTGACAAGGTTGTTGTGAAGAAAAAATAGAGGAGAGGGGAATAATGTGAGCCACGATGGGTCCCCACTGGGATAAAGATGGGGTATAAATGAAGTAAATAAATTAAATAAATGAATGTGACTTCCGACTCACTAAGTGAATATCACTGATCTGTTTAAACAGCTAAATAAGAAAAATGGGAGGAGGGAAGGGTGCATCTGTAGTTCTCTTTCATGAAAGGAAAGACAAGTTTCCTTTGCATTCTGCGCGCTCTGTGTCCTGCTACTGCCCTTTGATAAAGATCAAGTTAAATGGGCTGATACTGTTGATATTATTCCATTTGTGGATGCAGAGGATGCAAGTGTTGTTAGGAGGCGAATGAGAACAGTTCTGGTCATGACTGTATTTGGTTACGTTTCGTAGCAGACATGGAATCACAGCGCTGGATGGGGCACAGAGGCCATCTAGTTCAACCTCCTGCTCAATGTAGGCTCAGTCTAAAGCATCCCCGGCAAGTGTTCATCCAGCCACTGCAGGGGAGTGAGGTATTCTTGCAGTTACAGCTGGAGTCACCAAAACCTTACTGGTAAGGAAACGTATAAGGTATCACTATTGCAGACATTTATTTACTTGACTTCTAAACCTCTGAGGAGTTCAGATAGGGTTGCATATCATTCCCAGTTGGTCTCTGAGTGAGACAGATCAGGGGGTGCAAGGCCAGCTTCAGTAGTATGATCCCATGCCCTTTTCTGATCTCTGGCACTAATCATCAATGTTAGTACTATAATATGAGAATCCTACACATTCTAGAGATGTCAGAGGTTCAAAGGACGCAGACAGCATATTAAGCAGCATATTAAGCAACATCACTGTCCAGCTTCATAATATCCTTTGTCAATGAAAGTCAGGCTACCGCCCTTACAGTAGGAGGAAGAAATTGTCCATATCCCAAGTAAAGCACCCCTTTTTCAATATAAGTGAATGGCAGTTGGCCCATCATTTATGTCAGAGAGAGTCAAAGGGCACATTTAGGGAATACCATGCAATGTTCCTTCTAATTTCTTTTCCCTACTGAGTGGAGCAGTTCACATCCTGAGCAGAATACAACTGCTGTAATCTTGAAATGGGCAATGGGCAGTGCAAGACCCTGTGTGGCACCAGACTGCTGCTGAGTGGGGCTTCCCGTGTTAATGAGCAGCCACTCACGCAAACAGCTTAGAGGGAACCGTGCCACTGGGACAGGGACTAAACTTTCCTCTAGCAATTGTGGCAAGTCAGATTTTGTCTCCTCTCACCTGACCCAGCCTGTGCACTTTTTTGTTCCACAGAACTCAGTAGGGATTCCTTAGTATGGAGACAGTTTCCCCATCAGTAGAGCCTTCATCCCTACCTAGGGATCTAGTTCTTGGTGCAGCACCCAAAATCCAATGCCAAAATTCCCCTCCCCAAAATCCAAAGCCATTCATACACCGCTAGTTGCAGGAGGAAGAGCCCTTAAAAAGCAGCAAGTCTTAGGTATAACCATCAAGTAGAACCCAACAGAACATTTTCCCTACAGGCAACGGCCAAAAGAGCATTTGTTCTCAGGTGAAGCTCAGTACCCCAGCAACGCTATATATCTCCATCATTCTGCAGAGAGTACATTTTCACTGGTAAATTACATTTTAATGAGACTGACCCTTAAACACTACAAGTAATAAACAGACTAAAAAAGGAAAACGGGGTCTTAATGTACCTCATTCCAAACCAGGTGTGCCACTATTAATCACACCAGACAAACTCATTTATAAAAGACTGTCATCTGTAACCATGTCAAGTTACTGTAGCACAGCAAAAACAAACAGGTCCATTTAGATAGACTGTACATGAGATTTAAAGTAAAACTATATATTTACAAGAGCTGATGGACTCTCTCTTTACTTAAATGTTCCTGTAGCTAAAATTAACCACATGTATTCAATAGCTAACCATTCACCGCTTGTATATTGATGGTGTTCACTTATTACCCAGAGTAAACTGAAACAGCATGGATTAGTTACACTGGTAAACAAAGTGAACAGCTTTATTTATTCATTCATGCTTTTATATAATGCCTTTCCTAAAATTCAGACAACAGAAGCATATATCAACAATGCTAGCTTAGAAGGACCAGTTCTCAGTAGGATGTATCAAAGTATTTCAGTTGAAAGCTGATTAAAAAAAAAAAGTATTTCACCCCCTGTGGAAATTCAGTCAAGGGAGAAGTCAAACCTCAAGTCTCAGCTGAGCTTTAAAAAAAACAGGTCTCAGGGCGGCTTACTCTTTGGGTAACTTTGCATTAATTCGCTACCACCCTTCAAGAATTTTACATGCATTTCTGTAATTCCATTTGAATTCAAGGAGGCACTTCTACTCTGGCACCAGTGACATCATGCCTGGCTCTTCTCTTTCCAGAGTTTACTTCTGGAAAAGCATGTACTGCACGGATGATGTTTGAGTCCACCTTCGGTAATGAGGGCCGGTGGCCCAACAGTACCCCTGGCGCAGTCCCTCTCCCTAGACAGGCATATTTCAAGAGGCTGCTCTTTCCGGCAGCAGAGCCAGAGCCTGATCGGCTCATCTGCAAAGTAGCCTCCTCACTCTGGGGAAGACGAAGAGAGCCAGGGGACCGCTTAAGAGAGCAAAGAGATGAGGATGCAAAAAAATAAAAAGAGGAGAAAAGAAAAAGCTTGCAGGCAGCTGGGGGAGCGCTAATTTCTTCCAAAGGGAATCGGGCTGGTTTGCTAAATGGCACCATTAGAGGAATACTGGAGGGTGGAAGGGGAGGAGACGGGGGTGGACTGTCTGCACCTGCTTACTGCCGGTCGCGTCCATTCAGAAAACCCCAATGAGGCAGGCAATGGGGGGGGGAGAGAGAGAGAGAGAGAGAATATGCATGGCTGTGCAACGCATGCTGCTTCCCATGCCTCCAAGGGGCTCTGCAGCTCGAGGAGACAGACGAGCCAAGACTGGCAGTGGCACGCACGTCGGACACCGCTCGAGAGCTTCCCCAAGGCTCAGCCGCTCCGCGGTTTCAGGCTGACTCAGCCCAGCCCCGCTGCACACACACTGGCACACGCCCGCCCGCCCGCCCGGCCCCCGGGAGAGGTGCCAAGGAGCCCCGCGCTTCCCCGGCAGGGAGGGCACCACAACTCCCCGGCAGGCAGCCCGGCTTCGGGAGTCTGTCTGGGCACTGCAGCAGCCCCGGCTCTTCGCCCCCTTCCCGCAAGTCCTCCTCCTCCTCCTCCTCTCTCGGCTGGGGACAAACTGCCAGAAGCCGGGACCCCCCCCCCGGGAGCAGGTTCAAATCAAATCGCTCAGGCCCCTGAGGAGGAGGAGGAGGAGGCGAAGGCGTTCAGTCCCGCAGCTTCCCGGCCAGTCCCCCCCCCCCGGTTCGGCGCCCCCCGGACTTCTCCTAGCAAGTTCCTTCCCTCTTCCTCCTCCTCCTCTTCGCCACCGCTCTTCCTTCCCTTCGTCGCCCTGGAGTCAATGACACCCTCCTCCCCCCGTTTCGCCCCAAGTTCTCTCCAGCCCCGGGTCCTCCCGCTACTCCGCCCGCACCCACCCCGCTGGGCTAAGAGCGCCTTCGGCCACCCTCCTGCCTTTCCGGTGAGGGACGTCCCCGGCCAGGCAAGAAAGCCCCGGCAGCCCCCTCCCTCCCTCCCTCCGCCCAGCCCCAGGCAACAGCCCCGCCGCGCCACTGCCGCCGCCAGCCCAACTCTCCCCAGGCAAGGCGCCCAGTCCCGGGCACTGCCTGCCCTGCTGCGGATTGGACAGCTCCCCTTGGCCGCCCGCGAGCGCCGGGCAGGAGCTTCCGCAGCGGCTCCGGGACGCGGCGCCGACTTCAGGGACGCCGAGGCTGCAGCGGGGACCCCTGAAGCCGCCGAGGCAAAACTTACTTGTGCGGAGAGGGAGAAGGCGGAGGGAAAAGAAGAGCGAGCTGCGCTTTCAGCCTCGCTTCACTGGAGCCTGCAGAGCGCGGCTGCGACGCCGCTCACTCGCGCCCAGCCCCGCCAGCCAGCCAGTCAGAGCGCGCGCCCTCGCTCGCGCCGAGGAGCCTCCTCGCCCCCCCCCTCCCGCTCCCTCGCACCCCGTGAATGGGATTAGCCGGCGCGCATCCTGGGCTCGGGAGCTGCCGAGCCACATTCGGGCATGCTCAGTCGGCTGACCTTCTCGCTGTGGAAAGAACCATCGGGAGAGGAGGACGGGGGAGAGGCGAGGGGAAGTGCCGGGGAAAGGAGACAAATGGATGCTACCATCGCAAAGCCGGCTAAAAATAGACGGGTGGGCGGAGGAAGGAACAGCTGGAGCTTAAAGACGCACGAGCCGGTCGGGAGAGCTCCAGCCTCGGTCCCCAAGTGGGGGCGGACAGCCGTAGGTAGCGTTCTGTCTCCCTCCTTCTGTGTGCACGTATATCTCGAGGAAGCAAGGAGTTATATTACGTGGCTGTCCTCGGAGTGGTTACATGCGTATTGTGTGTCTATCATGCAAACAACTTGTTTATTGGCTTATTTAAACCTGAGCCTGTGGCCATTATAAATACAAATACTCAGGTGGTGCAGAGACAGAAGGCATCACGAGCTGGCTTAGCAAAAGTTCCGCTGCATTCCTCTCATCCCTTCCCGTACACCCTAACAGGGGAGATTGTGGGAACCATGCTCCGCAGACATAAAGCTCTTTCCTGGAAAGAACACTCTTTGCAGAGAGGATGACGGTTGTTGTGCCAGAAAGGTAGGGATTATTCCATTGTTACATGGGATACAGATGTCCTTTTTTGAGCCGGGGCATTTTCTCCAGCAGCAGTATTTTGGCTCTGAGGAAATGTGATTTGCACACAAGTTCCCAGGACTTTGTGCAGATCATAGGCTTTGTGCTGGTTCTAGTGGCTGTGGCCATGCCACTCACTCTGACAAGTCCCATAAAAACACATGCTTACTGAACCAATGATTCATCTAGACCAGTATCCTATTCCCATGATGGTCCACTGGATAATCCAAAAGAAGCCCACAAGAAGGGCATAGTACACCAGCTAATCATAGCGGCTCCAATGAGCCATGGCTGATAACTGCTGATGGACCTGTGCTCCATGAGCACATGAAAACACATGAAGAGCCAGTTTGGTGTGGTGATTAAGAGCAGCAGAGTCTAATCTGGAAAGCCTGGTTTGATTCCCCACTTCTCCACATGCAGCCAGACTCTAATCTGGAGAGCCAGGTTTGATTCCCCACTTCTCCACATGCAGCCAGCTGGGGAACTTTGGATCAGTCCCAGTTCTCTCAGAGCAGTTCTCTCAGAACTGTCTCAGCCCCACCTACCTCACAGGGTGTCTGTTGTGGAGAGAGGAAGGGAAGGAGACTGTAAACCACTCTGAGACTCCAAGTGAAGGGCAGGGTATAAATCCAACTCTTCTTCTCCTTCGTAATGAGTCAGGCCCTTGGTTCAGTACTGTCTCTTCAGGCTGACAGTGGCTCTCTGGATTTCAGCCTGAGGTCTTTCTCAGCACCTACTGGCTGGTCACTTTAAGTGGATATACCAGGGACTGAACCTGGGATTTTCTACGTGCCAACCAAGTGGTCTAGCATGGAGCCACAGCCTCTCCCTTGCAGAAATTTGTCTAATTTCTCCCTTTAAAGCTATATAATATTATGGCCAGCCTCGCCATATTTTGTGGCAGTGAATTCCATTAACTAATTCTGAGTTATGTGAAAAGAAACACATGCCTTTGAAAAATTACCAAATTGGACCAAAATGCAGTGGCCAGGATGTTGTTAGGGGTTAGTGACAGGAATCATATCACCCCTGTGAAGAAAGATCTGTGTGCCAATCTTGGTTCTGTTTCCAAGCACAACTTAATGTTCTGGTTCTTACCTTTAAGGCACTAAATGGCTTGGGGCCAGGATACCTGAAGGACCATCTCCTCCCACACTGCTTCTCAAGCCCTGCTCTCTTTGCCTCTGCCTTCGGAGGTGAGGCAGGTAGCCACCAAAGATGGGGCATTTTGTAAAGTGGCACCTTGCCTCTGGAACACACTCCCCCTTGAGACTCACCAAACATTTGTTTTACTTTCTTTTAGGCAACAGGCCAAAGCACATCTTTTTATCCAGGCTTTTTATCACATCAACTTTTAAATGGTCTGCTCTGTTTTGTGGATAGGCTCCTATACTGTTTATGTCCAATGGCTTGTTTTAATAGTTTGTTTTTCTATTGTAATGTTTAAATTGTAAGCCACCTTGAGCAGGTCTCTAAATAGGCAGCACAGAAATATCCTCGATAGACAGAGATATTCTTTTGTCAGTCTTCTTGAGCTAATGCTTTTCAATTTAATTGAGTGGCCTAAATTCTTGCTTGCTTTTAATGCTTTGTTCTAACACCTTTGGCTGTGTTTTATTTTTAATGGCTGTATTTTAATACTTTTGTTTTATTAACGTTGTAAGCCACCTCAAACATGCTAATGGAGCGATTCCATATTCATTTTCTAAATAAACAAATAATATAATGGGAGTAGGGTAGAAAAGGTTCTCTCTATCTGTTCTTCTACCACACATACATCTTAGGTCCATGGTCAGAACCCCAAATGTTTGGTCCCCTGCCAACATGGCTGGTTCATATGTTTCCTGGCTGCAATGAAGCAGCTTATGAACAGCTTGCATTGCGGTCTTGCATCGTGTAAAGAGCACCACCAAAAAAGGCTAAAAGGAAGCATTTGTTTCCATCATTTTTGATGCAGCTTTTGGAGATGGTCTTGGGGGGGATTTATTGCAGGTGTTAAAATGAATTTTTCTGTCAGATTCAGAGAGTACCCATGGGCTACCCAGTATCTTCTACCGTAGCCAATTTATTTGTAGCTGGTTTGGAGGAGGACACACATATTCTTTGGTCTTCCAGTATTTCTCCTGGACACCATAGTGGCATATTTACATTTCATTGATGACATTTTTGTTGTCTTTAAGGTAAAAAAAAATAGACTGCAAGAATTTATTGGATGGGTGGATGAATAACATTCATTCTACCATAAAATTTTCTCATTGTTGCAGTTATGGAGAACTGACATACTTGGATACAGCTGTATATTAGATGAGGGTCATTTGAAGGTAAGATTTCATTAAAACATCTGCAGACAGGAACACTTTATTACACTAAGATAGTCAGTATCCTGTCCAGGTACTTGCCCTATAGTTCTTTTTTAAGCATTAAACATGATATGGCCTCTCCACATAGATAGCAGGTTGAATTCAACTTTTGGCCCAGTGTTCTCCTCTGAAAATCATGGCAGCTAAAAGAAGGGCGGATGAGAAAATAAGACCAGAATTATCAATTAAAAATAATAGATCTCCAAGAGAAGAAAAACCCTTTATCTTTTCCATGGAATTTTCTACCATAGCATACAGCATCAAACCTGTCATTCTGAAACACTGGCATCTAGTCAGTGGTATACTTGGCTGATAAAGATGCCCTGCAGGAGGTTTTTGCAGAACCCATTCAATTAGATATGCCCTGAAAAATACTGACTTTAGGGTTCAGGAACATACTGTGGACCCCAAGGGCATTTAAATGTGGAAATTGCCCCTAGATGTTGCAGCTTTTAGGTACCCAGGTAATGGGTAGAATATATGAATTAAGACATTTCTTCAGTTGTAATTCCACATGTGTCATTTATGTGTTGCTTTGTCAGAGCCATGTTTTGTATGTTGGCAAGACAAGGTGTTCCTTGAGATCTAAAATTACAGAACATAGTAAGCTGGATAACAAGTCTTTAGTGGCACAACTTGTATGTCATTTTTTTGGAAAAGGATCACAGCTCTAAGAGGTTCTGCCTTGTTGGTACTGAAAGACTATATAATTATAAATATACAAATTGTGATATTAAACATATATTACTTCAGAGAGAGCTTTCTGGATATGCACTCTGGGTACAATGTAGCCTAGTGGTCTGAACAACAAGCTGGATTTGTTGTTCTTTATCTGAAGTATTTTTGACCCCTTTAAGATGAATATTTTTAATGTAAATAGGCATGAGTAAGCAGCTGTTTCACAGCTGTGACCTTGCATTGTGTGAGCCTGTTAAACTGGTATCTTCAGCTCTTCATTTTATTGGTAATTATGTGCTTCTGTAGCTTGTTATTTATTTCTCTGAACTTGGTATGGACTAAACATGCCAATGCTGTCTTATTGATTATATCATGGTTTTGTATATAGTATTAACAATAAGGCAATTATTATATGTTTTCAGTGGTAGTTTACTGGCAAGTGTTTAATTATTTCAAGTGGCTTCATATAAGTAAGAAAGAAGCACATTCCATATTTGAAGAAAAGAATACTGTTTATTTATCTGAAGGAGATAACCTGAAACATTCTATTTATTGGGATTCCAGTTTTTTTATTTGTGGTTGGCTTTCAGTGATGTCATTCAGTTCTTTTGTATTTTTCTCATTCATGTTGTCTTGTATTTATTGCATTTACTTGTATCCTGGTATATATATTTCTCCGATGTATCTGTACATGTTTTCTAAATAGATTTTATTAATTCATTTTTCACCATTAGTGGGTAGTTGTTGTTTTCCCCCCTTTTGTGCTGTTGCACTTTTTTACAGGTTGGTTTGAAGGTTTGCCTTTTCCTGTAATGGGCCACACTAAAACAACAAAGGCACAAAAAGAATAAGCAACACTAAACCAGCATAAGATATGAAGCAGCAGGAGGGTGGAGGACAACAGTCACTGGGATTCATATGACCACTGTCACAGTCACTGGGAGCCATAATCACAGTCACCATCACTGGACTCACAGTCACTGAGAGCCATGACCATGCTACCCTAATAGAACCCATGTAAAATGTGTGGGGTTTTTTTTTTACTTTCACATTCCCTGACACATGCTGTGCTCCTACATAGCACCTCCTAAGTTTGTGGCACCATAGATCTTAAGAGCCACTGGGAATACTGTCTTGCAGGCAGCATCTGTGCACCAAGACATAACACAAACAGCGTGTGGTGACATTCTCAATTGCAGTCTCCTCATCATAGACCTCTTTCCCTTGGAATCCTTGCTGTATTCCAGATACAATCTTTTGTTTGGAGCTTTCAGTAGCCAGGGAGATGTTAGATTTTTGTGGGCTCTGTCTGTAACTAATTGCATACTACTAGTATAATTGTGTTGAATTATGGTTTAGTTTTATTTGCTGGTGTATTGTTCTGCTTCTTGAGCATTGGTCTGGAAGCTTTAAAATTCCCAGAATAACAGAACAGTTGCTCATAATGAATGCATGGGCAGAACAGAAAATATGACATCTATCGGAAAGGAGTGGTTTCACTGCATGCACAAGATATTCTATACAAACATTCATCATGGCACATGCAAATATTTTGTTTGTGCAAGCCAATAGCACTCAAACAAATGTTGCATTTGAATTTACCACACTTCCAATTCCAGAAGGGGGATAAACAGAAATTCACTGAGTTAAACGACAAGTGTTGGTGTTTGTGTCTACATCTGTACACACAAATACACAGAATGGTCCTGGCAGGGCTTCAGACACACCTTTACCCATATCTTCCCTTCATACTCACAGATCCAGGGAAAAGTTCCATATGACATCTTTTATGGAGTTACATGACCTCAATGCATACAGCAGGGTCTTTTAAGTTATGGCACCTTCATTATAGAACTTGCTAGTCTGTTAGCATTTTGCCTGCCTGTGAAGTCCTGCCTATTCATCAGAAAGTTTCCTAGATTGGTTTTCTGTTTGATTATTTTAACCAGCCCAGCTTTTAACAACTATTTTATCATTTCTTTACCTTACTGTAATCTATATTTCAAAAAACCATTGTGAATTCAGTGCTGACAGTTCCGTTGTCTGCTCCCTTGCACTCTTAGTGCAAAGGTGACTACTAATAAATATTTTAAAGTAACAAGACAAATAAATAAGTTGTTTCTTGTTCCCATATAGTTCTTCCTTGCAGAAATGTGGAGATTTCAAAAGAGATAAATTTCTGTGCCCTAATCTGTATGATAGAGGAGGGTCAGTAAAATTTTCACCTCGCAGATGCCCCAAAGACACTTAACAGTTTCAGTCTGATTTCCTATGTGCCAAACAGTGAAGAAATTGCTTTATAATCATCCTGAATGTTTCAGCATGGGCTTTTGGCTTTCAGATAGCCTCCAATCAGTACCAGTCACTTCACAGCTGAAGCAAGGCACTGACATGCCATGAACGATCTGGGAACAGAATCTCCATTTTTAAAAAAAGTTAGAAATTGTGAAGTTGTGTTCTCTGCTACAAAACATGCATTGTGTTCTTAAATAGAAGGCAGAGCCAAACATAGCTAAAACGATCCAATCAAACATATTAGAAGGACCACCTCTCCTTGCATGTTCTCTTGTGGCAGCTTCATTTTCCCCAGTTTTACCATCAGTATCCCCTTGACTACAGCAAATTCAGCAGCAACCTAGTTTGGGCTTGCCAATCTCCAGGTGGGAGCTGGAGTTCTCTCATAATTACAACAGATCTCCAGACTACAGAGATCGAATTCCCTGAAGAAAATGGCTACTTTGGAGGGCAGACTCTATACCATTGAATCCATGCCAAACTCTCTCCCATCCCCAAACTCTGCCCTCCACCCCCCCAAATTTCCAGGAATTTCCCTACCTGGAGTTAGCAACCGTGGTCTAGCTCCAGCCCCTTCAGTAGGCCCAACATGTTTGTGGGAAAGCCTCCAAGAAGGCTCCTATCTTGGCTTTCAGGTGAGGCTGCAAAATAGAGCTATTCTAGAGAGCTTTGGAGGCAGCCTGGGGCTGGGCAGAAAGAGTGTTTAGACAGGGGTGTTTCTATATCTGCATTAATATTTGTTTTATCATACTGTTTTCTGCATTGCTATTATCCACTTGGGTCCTGAGAGAAATAAATAAAAATAAATAAGGATTACCACCAATCTTGATGCTAGGTGTTAGGGCCACATTTAATGTTTCACAACAGAGCTATCAAAAGTGGCTTGACTGGACTGGTGGTATAGCTGGTAAGTAGCCACAGGGTTGCTTTTCTTGACTATTAGCAATGGCCAGCGATTAATGGGCTATCAAGGGCATCTAAGAATTCAGCTCTTGCATGCAGAAGGGGGGAGCTAAGGTCAATGTAATGCCTGAGACATAAGGTGGGGAATAAGCCATTTTGTATTTGGCAGAAATTTGCATTTTTGAACATTATTGTTTATGTTATTTTACTTTTGTGGCTGGCTGGCAAGAAACAGTCTTGGGGAATGACTTTTACTTTCCAGGACTGACTCTATCTTCAGAATGACCTGTCCTGTCCTGTTCCACCTACTTATTTGTAAATAGATAGCAAGTGCTTCCCTTCTTCTCAAGGAAACATAAGGACAGTTTGAAGATATGCTCCATTTCAGTACTTGGACAGAAACCGAAACTGAATAAATATGCAATGGTTCCAAGCAAGTCTCCACTTTGTACTTAGAGGCAAAGTATCTAAAAAGGGGAAATTTAAGCCTTGGACAAGAAATTACATAAAATGGCTTATTTCTGAAGAAGTCTGACTGAAATGGAACTGATTATCTTTCATTTGCATATGCGCATATTGAAACCTCCTTTGTTTATATTTTCTCTATGCCAATCTTCCTTAAGCTCATAGGGCTTTCTATATTTCCCAGCTCTCTAGATAGCAGTGTCTAGCCTTCATGAGAGACAAATTAAATGATACCACTGTGTATTCAGTGTTTTTTCCCCCAAAGAAACCCAAAACAAGAAGTTCTGAGAGCAGTATAGTTTTGATTTTAACACTGTATAGGGATGGTTTTGCCCAGACCTCAATGGGCCAGGCTGACCCAGTCTATTTAGATCTCAGGAGCTAAGCAGGGTTGGTCCGGGTTAGTATTTGGCTGGGAGGCCACCAAGGACATCCAGGGTTCCTGTGCAGAGGCAGGAAATGGCAAACAACTTTTGTTCATATCTTGCCTTGAAAATCCTACAGGATCGCCATAGCTGTGGCTGTGATTTGATAGCCCTTTCCACCACCAGGGGTTGTTTGGAAATGCTGTCAGACATAAGATTTAATAGTAATGGAATAATCCAAGTTCAGTTTGACAAACTACAAAGGTTACATAAGTTTCCTAGTTTCACTATCAATAACCATCAAGTGTGGCTAAAGGAAGCCTTTAGAGGCATGACAAAAATAGAAAATCTCCTTCCACTCTACCTCATGACTGCCCAGATCCTCATCACTGTTTCATTCTTGGCACTGAAGTGGTTCACAGAGGTCACAAAACTTACCCTTCATTGTTATGATTAAAGCTCTTCTCTTTTTTGCTGAATTTATCGATTCCACTTATCCAGATAGGGTTGCCAACTCCATGACTGAAAACTCCTGGAGATTTGGGAGTGGGGGTGGAGATTTGGGGGCTGGGCCTGGAGAGGGAAGACTTTTTGATGGGAGGGATGTAACGCCATAGAGTCCACTCTCTGAAGCGGTCATTTTCTCCAGGAAAACAGATCTCTGGAGATCAGTTATAATTCTGGGAGAATTCCCAATTTTGGGAGAACTCCAGGCCCCACCTTGAGTAGGGTTGCCAGCTCTACCTTGGGAAATACCTGGAGATCTTGGGGTGGAGCCTGAGGAAGGCGGGGTTTGGGGAAGGGAGGGACTTCAGTGGGGTATAATGCCATAGAGTTTGCCTTCCAAAGCAGTCATTTTATCCAGCTGAACTGATCTCTGTTGCCTGGAGATCAGTTATAATACTGGGAGATCGCCAACCACCACCTGGAAGTTGGCAGCCCTAACATGAAGGTTGGTAACACTAGGCCTATGGCTGAGATAGAGAATCTGTTTTGTGTGCAGAAGGTCCACGGTCCTGGCATCCCCCATCAAAAGGATAGGTGACATGAAAACCTCTGCCTATGGTCCTGGAGAGCCACTGCTAGTCAGAGTAGGCAATATCGTCATTGATAGGTTAAGGATTTGACTCAGTATAAGGTGAGTAGAATGGCATTTGATTCATTTAGTTTTTTTCTACTTACTGGCAGTTGTAAACTGTGGTTCTAATGCATAGTTTTTAATGCATTGTAGGCATTTTCATGGCTTTTGTTCTGTTTATATTGTAAGCCACCGTGAGTCCCAAAAAGTAGAAAGGGGGCTAATAAACATCTTAGATAAATAAATAAAATAGGTCCATGTGTTTGACCACTGCCACTTATTTGTGTCTGATTGCAAAGGGGTCAAATGGGGTAGAAGAGGGCAATACAACCACAATATACTTTGAAAGGAGACCAGAAAGATTTTCGTTTGTGCTCCTCTCCCAACCTGAAGTGGTCCTGATATTTATTTGTGACATTTTACACTCACCTTTTTCCAAAATGAACCAAAAACTGGTAAAAAGTTGTTGAAGAAATTTCTTCAAGAGGATGTTAACTATTATATGCAGCTTGGAAACTCTGTAGGCCTCACAAGCAACACAGGTTTAAAAGCTAAATATGGTTCTAGACTACAGGCCTTAGAGAACAACTTGCTGTACTTTTTGTTAACGATAACTGAACATCCCCATGTTTGATCTGAAACCTCTTTTATTTTTGCAAGCACCAAGAATATTTGGCTGGCATTGGCAAGTGCTGAAAGGTCATGTGTTCATATATACACACTATTTCCCCCCAGGCTTTGGAGGGTGGACTCTATGGTGTTATAGCTGCTGAAGTCCCACCCCTCCCCAAACCCTGCTCTCCCCAGGCTCCACCACAGGGTTGCCAGGCCACAGCCAACAATCTCAAGCAGTAATTAGGGGGTGGAGAATGGTATGCCAGAATCACTCTGGCAAGCTGATGTCACTTCTGGTAAAACCTGAAAGTCATGTCATGGGATGCTGTAGGCTTTACAAAAACTCTCTGGTAAAATCATATAGCAAGAGACCTGGCAACCCTACTCCACCCCCCCAATCTCCAGGAATTTCTCATCACTACTTTTGTTCCAATAATACAGGAAGGGGATTTAGGTGGCTTCTGTAAACTCAGGGCCAAACTAGACATTATGTGTGACACGAGTTGGGTCAGGGGTTCCTAGCTGGATTTGCAGTCATGAATGAACTGGGGGATTCATCTCAAAAATGCTCCACTGCTCTGTTTGGCTCCAGAGTACTGTAAGTGAGAGCAAGGGCTTCAGGCTTTCTTCCCATGCCATTTTTGCCAGCAGAAATGGCTGCAGTGTGGAGGTTGCCTGTTTATCCCTTTTTCTGGCTCTACATGTCCTAAGGTCCCACCCATGGCCATTTCCATGGGAGAAAATGGCACGGAAAGGAAGCCTGAAGCAATTCCTCTCCTCACCACAGTGCTTCAGAGCTAAAAGGAGAAATAGAGCACTTTTAAGATGAGTTCCCGAGTTCATTTATGTGACTGCAATTTGAGTTGGGCAACCCCAAACCCGACTGATGTCATATGCAATGTCTGTTTTAGCCCTCAGAGAAGCATGAAAGCTATGCAATAAAAACTACAGAAGAGGTCTGAATGCATCCTGTTGCTTTGCCCCAAAGTGTATTAGGAACAGATTGTTGCTGATTTAAAGCACTGATTGCCCCAGTGGTACCCCCTGATACATGCAGCACTTCCGCTTAGGAAGATCTCATCCACCCCACTTCCCTTCCTCCACCACATATGACTCACACCTTTGAGCATCTAACACTATTTTCTCTGTGGACTGTTTAATTGTTGAGAAATGTGCCTTATTTTGTAACATGCAGGAGTGTGAGATGTAGGTCAGGACTGGGTCACAGCTGTGGGCTGAATTTAGCAGCATTGTTAAATGCTAGGCATTTCTTTTACACTATCAATCTGCCCTAAATACTTGGGGATATTGCTTTTTCCACAGTAATGTAATATTCAATAGGCAAAAAGAAAGATAGTTATGGGTTCTCAGGAAATGACAGGAGTGAATTTTCCTACTCTTTGTTTTAAGGATACTCAGATATATTGAAACTACTCACATAAGCTTCAAGAACCAGTCCAACAACTTGAAGGACAATTATTAGTGAATATTCTTGGCTGCTTAGCATGCTCTTGAGTAAGAAGCATAATAACCAATATTGACTAAGTTACCTTCAAAAACTGAGAAGGATCTTTCCTAACAGTCTTGATCAATACAATCAGTAGAAATTTCTAAATTCAATGGTTTCCCAGGACATGTCTCTCTTTTTGTATCGGTAATGTCTATATAGATAGCTTTTTAAGAATCTCTTCTGCACAAATCAAGGCTGAAACCATATGTGATGTTAGATTTCTGTGACTGGAACAGCTGGTGTGTAATCTTACCTTAAGGTTCCATGCAGTTCTGTGGTGCAGGGGGTGGGAATACCTCATCTCTTCACATCAGTTCCATAAGTGAAAGTGACAAACTTGGACTGGTCAAAGTTGAAAAATATAGGCACCTGGTTCATGCTTATCTTTTTCCTGGCTGAAGCTTAAAGTCCAGGGCTGTCTTTTGGATCATAGAATCAGTGCCAGAAGAGAGGGGGAAGAGCTAAACCCCATCTTTCCCATCACTGCCCAAATCCATATTCCCTCCACCTGTTTATTAGTCAAAAGTTTTAGTCAAAGAAATCTAGCATTGCATGTAGTTTTGTCATTGTATTCTGATTTCCCAACCATTAACTTTGGCTATAACAGAAGATCTATGGCTGTTTCACTAAAACCTCCATCATCCTTTAAGTCCTTGATCAAGCAAAACTAGAAAGTTTGAGCTCTAGGTTAGGCTGAAGATAGGAGTTTGCAAGCCTTTGGTTACCACTTTTTTAATACTAAAACGAATAGGAATATACGTTTTAAGCCAAACATAAAAGCAGCCATAGGGCTTCTTTACATTTACCAGTGTAGACTGATAAGCACTGAGCATGTTTCAGAAGGCACAGAACCTTGAGAGCAGCTGGGGGTCAGTTAAAGGAGAAGAGCGAAGAAAAGATAGGACTTCCCAAGCCCCTGAGAGCAGTAGAATTCCAAGTCAAGTTCAAGGTTCTGGTGTTGACCTTTAAGGCCTTGAGCAGTCAAGGACCAATGCATCTGCAGAGCCATCTTTCTGGTATGTCCCCAGCAGAGCGTTATGCCCATTGGATAGCAATCAACTGGTAGTCCCTGGCCCCAAAGATACCCAGCTGTCCTTGACCAGGGCCATCAAAAAATTAATTCCTGTCATATGCTGATGACATGGTCTTAATTTCTCTCACGAAAATTGGTCTGAAGAGGCTACTACACCAACTAGGGACCTATTGTAAAGAAGAAGCTCTCACTATTAATTCTGATAAGACTAAGGTCATGGTTTTTAGGAACAGGGCAAAGATCTCCTCTTGGAGTATTCTTGGAAATCCAATTAAACAATGCAATACATTTAAATACCTTGGCACTACTTTTAGTGAGACTCTAAACTGGACCAATCATGTTGCATCAGTCAAATTGTCAACACTAAGACTGAGCTTTTACTACTCCATGGAGGTCACCTTATAGACCCTGTTCTGAAACTATACAAGAGTAAGGTATGGAGTTGAAGTGGGGATGGAATGACATCATATTGGCCAACCTTGAAGTAGTCCAGAATCACTTTTTAAGGCACATTTTAGCTCTCCCCAAGGGGTCTCCAGCTGCTCTGATGAGAGCTGAAACTGGTATCCCTTTTCTTAAGACCTGGGCACACCTTATAATTATTAGATACTGGAAAAGAATGGAAAACTCACAAACTAATTCCCTCAGTCACCAATCCTTTAACCTGCAGCCAAAGATTTGCAGCACCTTGATTTTTTTAACAACATTTGCTCAAGATACTCCATTCCCGATGACCTTTTGGGAACCTCAATTGACAAATTGCAACTTAAGAACTGGATTTATGACTTTGATGCCCGGCTAGACTGCTCTTTGATATTAAAATCAAAAGCAGCACCATGGTATAAACTAATCAAATCGGACCATACTAGAACTCCATATTTAGTCAACATTTCCAAATACATACTTAGAGCATCCTTTACTTCCCTATGGTTTCAATCAATGCCAACGGCAATTTTGGAGGACCACTTTAATCAAACTCCATTGGCCCACCATCTATGTATTTGTGGCACCTATGTACTCGAGGACTTACCTCACTATATCCTCTTTTGCCCACTGTTCTCTAGTCTGAGGGCTAAATTTTTAGCAGGTATTTTATCTGGTCTTAGTGTATACCCAGTTGAGGATCAAATCTCATTTTTGTCATCTGACACTGATGCATATGTTTCTTACAAAGTCTAATTATTTGCCCTTGCTGCAAAGAATGTATGTTCCAAGGTGGTAACAGAAAGAGGCATTATCTAGGTTACTGTATTAAATTTGTCACATTTTGCTACCCAATTTCTTGCTAGACAATGACTTGAAAACAACCTACTTGGTTGCTAAATTGCTGTCTAGCATATCTTCCTTTAGTAAATAATATGTTATTCTTTTTAGTCATTGGTCAAGATCATTCAATCATAGGAACTCTGAAAAGTAAAGTAAAGTAATTCCTACTCTTTCATGTAATCCTGCAGATTTCCATAGCTTCAAGTGCTGTTACTTCATGCTCAGGGTAATTCATCCAAAACCAAACAGTAACAGTGAAAACTGTCAGAAGAAGTAGAGGAAGAAGAAGAGAAAGAAGAAGTGAAATGCTACAATGCAGTTCAAATGGTTACAGTCTTAAACCATAGCAGAAAGTCATAGCAGAAAGTCACCAGAGGAAATGTGTATAGAGTGTATCCTCAATATTAGCACACACCAGGAGGCAGGCTAAAGTGATAAAGCAAGAAAACAGAAATGCCCACAGTCAGACACCAGGTAGTTTAACAATGGAAAGGAACTCAGATCCAGACAGTTGAGTCTAAATTTCTAAGAAAGGAAGAAGGAATACGATTTTTGTTTTTCCGTGGTGGTGGTAGAAAGTGTCATCAAGTCACAGCTGACTTACGGAGACCTTGTGGGGGTTTCAAGGCAAGAGATGTTCAGAGGTGGTTTGTCATTGTCTGCCTCTGTGTCACAACCCTGGTATTCCATGGAGGTCTCCTATCTAAATACTAGCCAGGGCCAATCCTGCTTAGCTTCTGAGGTCTGATGAGATCAGGCTAACCTGGGCTATCTAGGACAGGGCATTTTTCAGTGGTAGTAATGAAAAATATGCCCTGACTTGGATGACCCAGGCTAGACTGATCTCATCAGATGTTCTGATCCACTGTGTTCAGTTTTAACCTTCAAAGCCCTATGCAGTCTGGGACCAACGTATCTGCAGGACTGCCTTTCCTGGCATACCCCCCAAAGAGCCTTACGTTCTTCTAATAACAACATACTGGAGATCCCAGGACCAAGGAGTATTCACCTGGCCTCAACCAGAAACAGAGCCTTTTCAGTGATGGCTCCAACTTGGTGGAATGCACTGCCAACTGAGAAAACTAGTATACCAAGGAACAGATTTTTAAAAAATAAATAACAGGGAGGAGCATTATCTTGTAGAGCACTTTGGTTTAAGAGGTACTGAGATGTTAAACAGTCTACACAGGGATCCCCAACATTTTTGAGCCTGTGCATATCTTTGGAATTCTGATACAGACACTGAGAAAGAGGAGCGAGAGAGAAAAACCAACACTGTGGTGGCAGCTGCTGCTGAAACAAGGTTATTTTAATCTGCACAGTCAACTGGATCTCCGGTGGCCTGTTGGAAATCCTGCTTGGCATAAGTCCCATGTGCCCCCCACCTGCTTTCTAAAAACACTTGGCAGGCAGCAGGACAGGTGTTGGAGGGACCCCTGAATTTCAGAGGGTATGACACTTCTCAGAAGCCATGCATAGGCTTGGGCTGCAAACCCCACAACGCTCAATAGTGCCAATATCTAGAGATTGCATTAGATTGTAACCTTAGGCCTTCTACCTGTGGGTAGGGAAACAGGCCACAAGCAGGCCCATCACAATGACCAATCCCCCTGAGGCATGGCCTAGAACATATTATGTAAACTTGGGAGACGAATAAAAGGTCAGTTCTGCTCAGGTGAGCCCTTCAGGACAAGCCTCTTACGGGATGCACTTTTTTGTGGATGTGTGCCTTGTTCAGGCATTCCCTGCTACAATTTCAAACTGCAAAATTCTTGAGGAATAAATATGTACACTCTAGCAAATGGAAGAAGAGGCATATGATCTTTCTTGTTTGGCCCTTGCTCAAGAACAAAAGGTTTAGGCATATCTTGAAACCTTATTGATCCCTGAAAGGGATTGTACTGAAGCTACTTTTTGCTTACTATGGCTAAAAACACACAACTCCTATAGCGCCCCCACTCTCAAAATACATCGACATTACATATTCTGCTAAAGAGCTAGCTCCACAGCTGCCACAATTATTATTGTATGTTGTACACAATAATTTCATAATGGGCTATGGATTTTCTGCCATTTCAACAACTATGCTACGATTATTGTTTGATCATTACAAAGCAACGTCTCATTAAGAGACATTTTAAAACATTTCAAAAATGGCCGCCGGAGCTCGAAGGGGATAGACGTGGGAAGAGAGCTCCTCACTCACCCTTCTCTTAACCTCATTTCTTGGCTTGTTTTTTCTGCCAGAATGCCTCTTTAGGGTTTGAGGCACTTGCAAGGGACTTGAACCCAGCCTGAAGAAGTGGCGATGTCTTCAGGGGGATTTTTGGTTGGTCCTAGTGCAGAAGTGGGGGAGAAGTCAGCAGAGAAACGTTTTATTTCTCTGCTGTGGAAAATGAGCATGGAAGGTGAAATGGGAGAGTAAAAGATTGGAACGGGAGGAGAAAAAGACCCAGCTGAACTGAAGCTAGTATTCCTTAGGAAAAAATCTTTCTTTTCTTATATTTCTTCCCCTTTTGTTTAAGGGGAAGGTAAAGGGACACTTTAATAGCTAAACGTTACTGACTTTCGGTTTCGGCGGAGCGAATGGCGGCCACCTTTTGGGACGCTCCCGAAGGAGGCTAGCCCGCGCGCGGTTGGGGGGGTCCTTGCTTATGCGATGGACCCTAGTGAGCCTTAGTTAAAGGCTCCGAACCGGGGGCACTTTGGGGAGTAGCCTCTTTGCCGGCAGATAGCCGGGAAATTGAGGCTCTCCCCCTGCCCTAATCGGCCCCGCTGCGTAGTGTGTCCCGCATGGGATTTAGCAACGCCACCGATTTCAGGAGTGAGGCAAGCGTCATGGAATAACATAAAAGAAGAACTGACATCAAACCGTGAGTTGGAGGTCTGAATTAAAGCGCAAAATCGATTCCCCCGATAAGCGAACAAGCGGAGGGAGGAGGGGCGACTCCCCCCCCCATTGACAAGCGAGATTTATAAAAGGGAAAGAGAGGGGGCGAAGAGGAAAAAAGGCTAGTGACTGTACCGTTGGGGTTTTATTGAAACTGAAAATCAGCGGGTCTCCGGAGGATCGCGAAGTGAACTGGAGAAAAGTAAACAAACGGGAAACATGTCAGCCATGAAAAAGGTCCCACTTAAACCGGAAAAGAAGGGAGGAGGGACTTCCGGTCCGGGCAATCCTCCCTCAGAGCCTGCTGTCAATCAACAGAAAGGCGAGTTACTGCACCCCCTGCTGGATCAAATGCAAAAAATCAATGAAACTTTAATAAGCATGCAAGGTGTTCTCAACAGCCAACAGAAACAGTTAACAGAAACTTCTAAGAAGATGGAGGAGATCGCACAAAAATGTCTGGTCTCGACGGAAGATACTAGAAAAATAAAGAAAAGGTTCAACAAACTAGAAAAATATCAGGATGAACAAGAAAAAAGAATCTTAAGGTTGCAGATGGAAAAATCGAATCTGACCCTCCGCTTTCAGGGCATTAAAGAAGAAGAGAAAGAAGATCTCAGATCGACACTAGCGAATGCCTTGGCACATGTAACTGGCAGAGAAGAGCGAGATTTAAAAGAAGAGATGGATTTGGCCTACAGGGCCTATTCCACCTTTACAAAGAAAAATAATCTGCCAGCAGAAGTTGTTGTCAAGTTTACTAAGCAGCGTACGAGAGATCAGATTTTGCGTGCAGTTTCAGCGGTGCCCTTGAAGATTGGAGAGCAGACTGTAAGAACACTCAAAGATGTGCCTTATGAAATTCGTATGAAAAGGAAAGAATATAAAGGACTGACCACTTTTCTGCAAAGAAATCAGGTGGTTTATAAATGGAGATTTCCTGAAGGACTGGAATTTAAGTATAAGGATAAAAGAGAGAAGATTGACTCCATCTTCAAAGCACAAGAATTTCTGAAGAGACACGCCAGCACGGAGGAAGAGGCAGCACTTGCAACTTGGACAGAATCAAGTAGCGAGGACGACAGCAGTCCGGAGGATGGAGGTGCCGGAGCGGGAGCCGCGAAAGCTAAAGTGGGCCCATCATATAACTTAAGGGACACTAAGCAAAGACTGCCTAAGAAGTAACTGTTCACAGAACGCCAGAATGGGACTGAATAATCATTAACCCCAATGGACATTACTAACCATATTAACAGAGACTTTTCTTTTTGAAGTTTGTTAAAATGAAAAAAAGACTCTTCAACCGCGGTGAATGTCAAAAAAGCATTTATATTAACTAAAACTAACCCTCTTTAACAGAATACTCACTCACATTTTTTTCTTAATCCTTCTATATACCCTCCCTCTTTCTTTATATGAAAAGAATAAATTCCTCTCCTTTTTAGGAGAGTTTTATAAAAAAAAAAAAAATAGCTAAACGTTACTTTATGGCTATATAGCTATGCAAGGGGACAGAGAAGGCTAAAAAATATTTAATAGCAAATAGAGTGGAAAGCAGCTAAGAAAAGTAAAGCTTAAAGTCAGAGAAAGTCAGAGAAATTCATGTTTGAGAGTTATAGGATAATACAGTTTAGCATTGTTTAAAAGAACCTGGAATTTCAGATGAAGTCTTCACTGTCACTTTAATTTGCTAGGTATTCCATGCCGGGAGAGTGACTCAGCAAGCGGCGTTTATTCGGTGCAACCTGAAACTGGCCCCTGGAAGGGTGGGGGAAGCGGCGGTGAGAGAAGAGAAAGATAGAGCAACATGAACATCGGAAGCCGGAGGATCGTGATGTGGTCAGGCTCGTCAAAGAAAAGCGATGAGAAGCTCCCTTAGAGGGGCAGGAGAGCGACGTGGAGCAGCAAGAGAGGGACGGAGGAAGGAGCGAAACGATGAGAGACTCAGCCAGAGGGGTGGGAGATTGATTGAGAGGAAAGGAGAAAGGGGAAGGGGAACTGAAAGAGCGACAGGGAGAAACCCCTTAGGAGGCAGTGTGATTAGTTGGCAGTTAGCTGAGCAAAAAGACTGGTAGGGTTGTTGGGGAGAGCCAGGAAACTACAGATATAACCCCTTAATTGGTTTCAGTTTCAGTTTTAACCAATTGTGTGTATAGTATAGTTTCAATTATAGTTTCAGTCTGTACAGGTAATTAAGTATTTCAATCTGATTTCAGTGAAACTCCAATTTGGCTCCCCCATCCCCTTTAAATACTTAAAGAGACAAATAAATAAATAAACAAACGAGTAAAAACCAATTAAAAAAAAGAAAAGAAAATTTTTGTAAGAGCAAGTGACCTAGAAAATAAAACCTACCCTTAAATTTGGTCTCTTTCCTCTCCCCTCCCCTCTCTTTGAACCTACTTAATGAAGTTTTAGGGCCCTATAAAAATAAACAAATAAATAAGTAAATATGTAAAAATAAAAAGCAACTAAGTAAGATTAAAGTAAAATTAAATACAAATAAATATGGCATCTGGAAGTAGGAAAGGTTCAACGGCGTCCCCTAGTCAAACCACAGGCCTAATTCAACTCAAATCTTTTGTAACAACTCAAGATCTGCAAAAGATGATGCAGAATTTTCTGCAGATTGCAGCTGAACAAAATGCAGAAATTATAAAAAAAGAGTTAGAACCAATGCAAAGCAAAATGGATCAAATAGCAAAACAGCTAAAAAATGATACAGAAGAAATCAAGATGGAAGTTAAAAAACTTGCCAAGAAAACGAGTCAACTACAAGAAAAGGTAGATGACATTGACCAAGAAGTCCTGGAACTAAGAGCCAAAACAGAGAAAATGGAAGATTCCCTCATTGCGTTGGAAATGGGAAAAGCTGAAACAACTGTAAGATTTCAAAATATTTCAGAGAAATTAGGCAAAAACTTAAAAGAAGAATTAGCCCGAAATATAGCGGAACATTTTAATATACTAGACAAAAAGGAGCTAATAGATAGTATGGAAGCTGCGTATAGAAGAAATTCTGCGTAAACCAAGAAATTTAAAACACCAAGAGAAGTCCATGTTAAATTTGCAAAGAAAACAATTAGAGATCAAATCCTTCAAGAGGCGAATAAAAAAACCTTGACAGTAGAAGGCGAAGAGATAAGAATTCTGAAGGATATTCCCTGGCGTGTTAGAGAAAAACGCTATAAATATAATACACTGATAGATTTGTTAAAGAAAGGCGGGATTCAATATAGGTGGCTCATTCCAGAAGGGCTGCTATTTACATACAGAAGCCAAAGATTTAAGATAGATTCCATGTTCAAACTAGAAAATTTTCTAGAAAGGAATGGCAAGGATCTTGGATGGCAAAGACCTGATGAGGGTGAAGTATCATCAGAAGACCAAGAAGAAGGAGAAGAAGGAGGGAGAGATCGTGAAGAAGACTCTGATGACCAAACATCAACCACTCAGAAGAAAAGTGACCAAAAGAAACGCCAATTAAAATATAAAACCAAATCGCAAATTTGAACAAGATGGCAGCTCAAAAACATGGTGATGAAAAAGAAAAGATAAGAAAGATGGTGACCAAAAAACTATCCTTATTATCTGTTAATGTGAATGGTCTAAATAGTCCGCAAAAAAGAAGAAGAATATTACATCAAGGAGGTAAACTTAAAAACGATATTACTTGTCTCCAAGAAACGCATGTAAAAGAAGAACATGAAAAATACTTAATCTACAAAAAACTGGACGTTTCATTTATAGCGTCAGATAAAGTCAAAAAACGAGGCGTAGTAATATATGCTCATGAGAAACTAAACCCTATACTCAAATTTAAGTCCACGAATGGAAGAATTATAGGAGTCCAAGTTGTATTTAATGGAATAAAAGTACTAGTTGTAAATATTTATGCCCCAAACCAAAACCAGGATAGTTTTTTTTTAGAACTTAACAAATATATTTGTAAAGATAACCCTGAGAATGTCTGTATAGTAGGAGATTTCAATGCTGTCTTAGATCCTAAAGAAGACAGGATGAAGGTTAAGAAAACTCATAAATTGGGGGTGATCCTGACAAAAAACTTCTTGAAATTAGCCGATGAATACAATTTAATAGACCTATGGAGAATCAGAAACCCATAGAAAAGAGATTATACATTCTTCTCCAATAGGCATAAGACATGGTCGAGAATAGATATGGCTTGGATAAACACAAATATGATAAAACAAATTGCAGATGTAGAAATTTTGGCGAACACCTTTGCCGATCATAACCCTTTATGGATTTCTTTTCAAGGTACCCCAAAAGCTATCAGATGGAGAATTAATATAAGCTTATTGAGAGACAAAATATTTGTTAAAAAACTAAAACAGGAGGTAAAAGAATTATTCAGTTAAATAGGAGGGAAGATATAGGATTGAGCACTATTTGGGATACCCTAAAAGCATATATTAGAGGTATCTTCATTAACCAGGAGGCGTGGAGAAATAAACAAAAAAGGGAAAAATTTAAAAAGCTAACCACGGATTTAAGAAACTTAGAAAAAAGTAGCCAGAATAAAAAAGATGTAAAGGAAATAAGGATAAAGATAAAATTACTACAGCACCAAATGAATGTATGGTTAACTGAGGAAATAGCTAAAAAAATTGAATATACTAAAGCGTACTTGTTTGAAAACGCAAATAAACCTTCGCGTTGGTTGGCATATAAAATTAAAAAGAAGAGAGAAAAAATCATTTTAGCATTAAAAAATGAAAATCAAGAGTTACAATTTAAAGCCCAAGAATTAAAAATAATAGTGGAAAATTTTTACAAGAACTTATACAAACAAATGACACAAAACAGTCATGAAACTACAGGTTTTTTAATTGAAACATGAATCAGGTAAATTCACAGAAGAACAAAGACAACTACTGAATGGGAAAATATCTATGTTCGAACTTACGGAGGCAATAAAAAAACAAAAACCCAAGAAGTCACCAGGCCCAGATGCAATTGCGGCAGAAGTATATAAAATAATAGAGGAGGAAATTTCAATGTTATTTAAAGACCTAATTAACAATACAATGGCAACAGGTAAAATCCCACAGTCTTGGAAGGAAGCATTAATAACCCTTATCCATAAATAAGACTAAGAAACCAATGATATTAAAAACTATAGACCCATCTCGTTATTAAACGTAGATTATAAAATATTTGCTTCAGTCTTAGCAGACAGGTTTAAAAAGGCCATGGTAGATATTATACATAAAGACCAATCAGGCTTTCTGCCGAGAAGGCAAATAAAAAACAATATAAGAAATATGGTTAATATACTAGAGTTCTATGACCAAAATCCTGGAAAACAGGTAGCTCTCATTTTTCTAGATGCAGAAAAGGCATTCGACAATGTGAGTTGGGACTATCTGAAACAGAAACTTCAGCTATGGAATTGTGGGAATAAATTTCTAAATTCTATTAATGCCATATATGGAGAACAATATGCGAAAATCATTATCAATGGAGAATTAACAGGCAACATTCCCATAAAGAAAGGTACTAGGCAGGGGTGCCTGTTGTCACCTCTATTATTCATCTTCGGATTAGAGACGTTGAATGTTCTAGTGAGAAATAATAAAAATATCATAGGCATTAAAATAAAAAAAGAACAGGTTAAACTGCAAGCATTCGCAGACGATTTAGTATTTATCTTGGAAGACCCCATAAAATCATTACGTCATTTGTTGCAAGACCTACAGGAATATGGACAAGTAGCAGGGCTAAAAATAAATATGAAAAAGACAAAAATCATCACAAAAAACTGTTCCAAGGAACAATGTTCCGTTATTCAAAATAGTTCGCAAATACAGATAGTTGATAAAGTTAAATATCTAGGAATAATCTTGACAAACAATAATAAAGACCTATTTAAGAATAATTATACAAAGCTCTTAGAAGAAATTAAAAAGGATTTAAATAGGTGGCAGCAGATGCATATTTCTTTTTTGGGTAGAATAGCTACGGTTAAGATGAATATCCTGCCACGGTTTCTATTTTTAGCCCAATGCCTACCCATCATAACAAATAAAAGGTTTTTTGAGGAAATAAATCGTTTGGTGAAAACATTTATATGGAATGCTAAAAAACCAAGAACAAATAGGAAATTACAGATAGGAAAGAAAAGGGTGGATTGGGTTTACCAAATTGGAAGTTATACTATCAAGTGGCAGCAATGGGATGGATCAGAGATTGGATCCTTTTAGAAGAGGAAAGGACTTTACACCTAGAAGGTTATGATCTACCTACGGGTTGGCACGCACAGATTTGGTATAATCTAGATAAAAGACAGCACATTTTTCAAAATCATGTATTTAGAGGCCCTTTGATTAAAATCTGGAAGGAAATTAAAAATAAGTTTTACCATAAAATACTGAAATGGCTGTCTCCAACAGAAGCATTTATTTTGCCCTCCTTATTGGGAAAAGATAAAAAATTGACCTATGAGATGCTATTGACAGAAAATAATGAACTTAAACCTTTGGACTCACAAGCATTCCAAAAAGCAAATTTAACCATATGGGAAAAAATGCAAATAAATTCTAGATACATTAAGGACAAAAAAATTAATGTTCAGAATACCAATACACAATTGGACAAGATCTGGCTCTCCTCTGCTGATAAGCTGATACAAAAGCTGTACAGGTTTTTGCTTACTGAGGAACTATTGGATGAAGTTGTTAAACCAAATATGATATCTTGGATGCAAGACGCAGGACATAATATCACTTTGGATCAATGGTCTAGATTATGGAAATCTCTTAGACTTCTTAGAGCAACAAATTATAAAGAGAATATCTACAAAATGTTTTATAGGTGGCATTGGACGCCGGACAAGATAGCCAAATGTTACAAAGAAAGTTCTGATATTTGTTGGAGGTGTAAAAAAGAGGTAGGGTCCTACATGCATGTCTGGTGGAACTGTAGAAAAATCAGACCTTTTTGGAAAATGATTAGTAAACTATTAGAAGAAATTATAAACGCCAGTATACAATTTGTGCCAGAAGTATTCTTGCTTAACATTCTCCCGGCAGGATTTAGAAAAGAGGATACAAGAATTATTTTGTATACAGTTACAACGTCAAGGATTTTAGTGGCAAAATGTTGGAAGAAAGAACAGGTCCCAACCAGAGAAGAAATCATAAGTAACCTACTAGAAATAGCTGAATCGGATAAATTAAACATTATCTTCTCAGGGAAAAGATGACTCATTGCATGTAAATAGAGGGGGGGGGAATTATAAATGGATGGAGAAGAGAGCTTGAACAACTACCCATTGTAATCTCAAATGATGTTATTCTGTTTTTGTTTTTTCTTTTTTGCTGTGTATATATTGGAAAATGTATAAATAATCTTTTTTTTAAAAAAAAGAGAGAGAGACATTTTAAAACATTTCCATACTTACAATATGAAATTTGGGACCAAAACAAAATGTTTTGGAATAATATCAACCAACCTATATGAATCTTGCTGAAGTTGGATAATTTCAAAAGTGAAAATAAGTAACCCACATGGAGAATGATTTTAGGTTCACACAAGAATGTTCCAATATTGACAGTGCAATCCTAAATGGGGTTATACTCATCTAAGTCCTCTGAAGTCAATGGGCTAAGAAAGGTGTAACGCTCCATAGGATTCCACTGTTAAAAGCCACAGAATCAAGAAATGAGTTCCTTTAAAAAATATATCATCAAAGATACACCACTACATAAGTGGAAATTTCCTGGTCTGCAGAACATTCAGTTGATGAGTCTACCATAATCCAGTGATATACATGCATTTGTGAACCAGCCCTTAACTTGGGGGCAACATGCCTGAAACAGAGAACTGATTTCATGTAAGTAGAAGTTTCATCAACTGACACGTCTGTTCTTGTAAAAATGTAATTCTATAATAGCAGCTGTGACAGACTGCACTTTTAAAGAGGCTTAGAAGTGCTGTACCAATGACTAAAGGACTGTGAAGGGTTGATTCTTCACAGAGTGAGAACCCTGAGTGACAGGCTGCTCCAGGCAATCTGATTGGTTGGCATCAGCTGAGCAGAAAGTCTTGTGAGAGCTATATGCTGAGGACAGTTAGTCAGATTCTTGCCTTAACTGAGAAGAGACATGTAATAAGACCATCTGAAACTAGCCCTGATAGCAAAAGGGTTTTGACTGACTGAACACAGCCTTGACTGAACACAGTCTGAATTCAGCATTAGCTGAGAGCAGTTTGAACATAGACAGAGAACTGAGGGAAAGTTTTGGGAAGGAGGTTTGGGTAGTAGAAAAAGGGCAAAGGAAAAGGGATAGATTTTCTAGAGAGAGAAGAATCCCTACCCAGTCAAACAGGGAGAGTTATTTCTGAAGAGTACAGAGATCCCTGGACTGGTGTGACTAGACACTGCCTGTAGAGAACTTAAAAGTCACTTAACAACTCAAGCAGAGTACTGGTGTTCCAAGAGAAGGAGTTTGGGTATTGGGAAGAAAATGCCAGGCATCTGGGCACCAAAAAGAGTCAGCAATTATACAAATAAAGTATATTAGAGTGTTTGGAAAAACACTGGAACAAAAGCTTCTCAATATAAAGATCTAAATGACTGAAAAATTTAAGAACCTCTCATTAGCCTGCTATATAAGAATAAAAGTCTGTGCTTGTACTATGATGGGGGCATTTGGGGGCCACACCCCACCCCTGCCCTCCCACCCTTGCCCCTGCCAACGTTCAGGGAAAAGCTGGCTGTGAGTGGCAAGAGCTGTGTGTGGCACCTGTTTCCATGAGACCCAGACCACCAGGCACTCCTGTGGGCCTCTCCAAAGGAGCGGGGAGTGGAAGAAACAGCTTTACATTGCCTCCATCATTGCCACCTCCCAGACACAGGAGAGGGGCACATTGCCTCGCCAAAAGTCACCATTCCCACTTACCTGCTCACTTCAGCCCTGCCAGGTAGCAGCTCCCACATGCAAAGCTTCAGGCTTTCAGCCAGGGCAGGAGGCACGAGGTGGAATGCAGAGTGCTGCACTGCGCCTTGCTGCCCTCTCCTGCCTGGAGATTTCCCTCTTGGCCCCACCACAGCTATGTACCTGGTGACGAGGGAAGCAATTTGAAGCAGCCAGAGTGGCGATGAATGCATTTTGAAAGTGAGACGCATGCAGCAAAAGAGCTATCTTCCACACTCTTCCTCCACATGAAGCCTGCTGGATGACCTTGTGCCAGTCACAGTTCCCTCAGAACTCTCTCAGCCCCCCTACCTCACAAGGTCCCTGTTGTGGGGAGAGGATGGGAAGGAGATTGTAAGCCACTTTGAGACTCCTTGAGGTAGAGAAAGTTAAACGGTAAAGGTTTCCCTTGCTCGAAAGCCAGTCGAATCTGACTTTAGGGTGCAGTGCTCATTTCTGTCTCCAAGCCGAAGAGCCAGCACTGTCTGAAGATGTTTCCATGGTCATGTGGCCAGCATGACTAGACGCCGAGGCACACGGAACGCTGTTACCTTCCCACCAAAGTGATACCTATTTTATCTACTTGCAATTTCTTGCTTTTGAACTGCTAGGTTGGCAGGAGCTGGGACCAGAGATGGGAGCTCACTCTGTCACGCAGCACTCAGGTCTTGAACTGCTGAACTACCAACCTTCCAGTCTGCAGTTCAGCATCTTAATCACTGAGCCACTGGAGCTCCTTCAAGGTAGAGAAAAGGGTATAAAAACCTATTCCTCTTCTTCTTCTTTTCCTTTTGATGTCCTCTGTTAGGACAGTCTGTACAACAACTTTTACCAGTAGTTAAGCCAGCATTTGGTTTCTCAAGAAAATGCAGAGGTAGATTATGGCAAAAGATGTATGCAGCCTGGTTCAACTGGGTTTCTGGGGCCTAGTCCTCAGATAAAATCTGACACACACACCCCGCCAAAAAAGAGGCACATTAATTTCCCGTCAGCAGCTTCAGGACACAGAAACAGGAAAGGATTAATAGCCTCTTCCATTGCTCCCCTGGAGAGTCAAGGTGATTGGTTTGGAGCAGGCTGTCTGCGCATAAGAAAAGACTCCCCACAATAGGTTTGACAACCTCTAGGTGAGGCCCAGAGAGCTCCCAGAGTGACAAATTATCTCCAGACTACAGAGATCAGTTCCCCTGGAGAAAATGGCAGGTTTGGAAGATGGACTCCATGGCATTATACCCCGCTGAGGTCCCTCCCCAAGATCCACCCCCAAATCTCCAGGAATTTCTCAACCCAGATTTGACAGCCCTACCCGTGTGTGAATGGTGAAATTTAGGAGATTTCAGGGTGCACTTTCTTCTGGTGTGTGGGTTGTCTGTTGAAATTCCACGTGCTGTTAAGGCTGGAACAGCAGCAGCTTGATTGTGGAGAATGGCCCCACTTTGGAGCCACCCTAGGTAACATTGCCCTTAGGAGCTAACTATACATTGGGTTGTGTTCAAGTCTGCCACAAAGACTTTCACATCAAACATACAATACAAGTTCCCCACTGGGAACTCCATTCCCAGGAGTTCAGGATTCCAATTTGGATCAGGTCCACTGTGTGTGGGAAGAGGGCGCTTATTATTTTCTCCCTGAAACTTCTTCCCAGCCTCAAACAGCCCCATTAGACTGATGGGGTTCAGGGAAGTTTCCTCAATGGGAGAGTGCATCCCAAGGCCATTTCAGGCTGGGACAATGGAGTGGGGAGAAAGTAAAAGCACCTCCCTGTACACCATGGTCACAATCTGAATCAGGCCCCTGCGTGCCTGGGAGCTGAGTTCCTGGTGAGGAACTCATAACACATGTCTGACCGAAAGTCCTCATGACGGGCTTGGACAGAACCTCTGGACTTTGTAAAGTGCATACTACATGAGATAATGAAATTTAGTGGGTTGTATCCAATGACTCTGTTCCTTTGGTGGCAGAACTTTCCACCAAAGTAAAAGGAGCTTTTGCCAGCAGGTGCCTCTATCGTCAGTAGGAGCAGCAGTGATGGATATAACCCCACTTCCTCTGGTGAATAGACATTATCACAATTTTTTAAATACAGTTCCTCATTACAATTCAGTTTATGGAAGTAAGACAATTAAAACATTTTAAAGTAGCTTTTCTGTCAAGTCTCCCCTGGAAATGAAATACTTTAACCCCCCCCCTTAAAAAACTTTTGAATGTCTAGTTTGAAATGTGCCCAGTTGAAATTTTCCTGTGCAAGAAAAACTGCCATTTGGCTGTTTCATCTTTCTGGTTTATGTAGCATCATAATTGGAAGAGCAGCATTATCTCAGGAGAACATTTTGCAACTGTTAATTACAACATACTACTTCATCAAATGGGCTCTGGAGCTGAGTGTTCAGGAAATACTTCCATTGAAACTTTGGATTAGTGCATTAAAAAGACTTGAAACACATAGAGACCGTACTCATGAAGTAAATTAAGCTGTTTACATGACTGACAGCTTATTATTGGGGGAAGCAACAGTAAAGGGGAATTTTCCTGTTCATCAGGTGGCTTCCCTGCTGATCAGTTTGTAATATATTCTGGGGGTAGCCAAACCTTGAGAGCATTGCTGGAGGCCAATCTGATTGTTGGCTGTGTGACTACTACCTGAAGAAGGCTTTGTTTCTGCGATCTAACTCTCTCCTCAGCCCAGTGATCAGGGAAACTGTTACCACAGGTCAAAAGCTGTATCTATCACCTCCAGGTGAGGGCTGGGAAAAGAATTTGATTTTGATTGTGGAAGACACTAAAAAGAAAGGGTACAGAGACAAGCTTGGTGTAATTAGAATAACCACCTTTTGTTAAGAATAATAGTCCTTGACCCTATTACTGGTGGTGGAAAGTGCTGACAGCTTACAGCAACCCTGTTGGGTTTTCAAGGCAAGAGTCATTCAAAAGTGGTTTCCATTACCTGCCTCCATGTCATGACCCTGATATTCCTTGGAGGTCTCCCATCCAAATACTAGTCAGGGCTGACCCTGCTTAGCTTCCGAGATCTGATGAGCTCAAGCTAGCCTGGGCTATCTTGGTCAGGGCATCTACTATTGACTACCTAGCAGTAGGCTGCAAATCCCATTAATGGTAGCTCTGCTGTGTCATTTGAGGAAAGGAAAGGTTGCTCAAGCAGTCCCTCATCTGCCTAACTCATCAAGAGGAATCAAGAGTCTGATGCCGCTAAAAACTACCATTACAGAGTTGAGCTGTTGGAGGATCAAGCCTAGAATGGAAGCCAATGCAGGATTCAATAAGCAGTAAGAGGTAGGGAGCTGTACAGTCACCATAGAAGGTACAGATCCTTAGCTTTTGAAGCTTTATAACCATCAATTCCTTCCCCTCCTCCTCTTTCCCCTTCTTCTCCTTGGGGTCAGCAACACAATATTCATGGTTCCTTCTACCCATCTTGCTGTCAACCTTTTGCCACAATATTGTTCTGCAGTCCTTGTAGGAGTTCCTCATGCCATCTCCTCTTATGAGGATTCTCCTCAGAGATGCCACGGTTACCAACTTGTAAATTCTAAAGAACCCCTGGTCAGTGGCCAGATCTGAGGCCGGTTTTAGGGCTGCTAACTTCAAAGTGGGACCTGAGGGTCTCCCGGAGTTACAGCTGCTCTCCAGACTGAAGAGTTTAGTGCCTCTGGAGAAAACGGTTGCCTTAGAAGCTGGACTGTATGACATTTTACCCTCTGAGGTCCGTCCCCTCCCCAAACTCTTCCCTTTCCAGGTTACATCCTCCCAAATCTCCAGGAATTTCCCCACCTGAAGCTGGCAACCCTGGTGGGCTCAAATCATAGCATGCAGTGGTTTTGGCAATTCCTGGTGATTAGTTGTCATTTATAATTGTAATGAATCTGTTCCCTATTATTTCCTCTCCTGCAAGCAGAATCTACTGAGTCCTCTTACAATCTGTCTGATCTGGCTCTTCCAGGAATGCTTTAAAGCTTATTATATTTAGATCCTGGACTATTTTTGTTTCTGCACTTTATGATTCCCTCTCACACTAGACACACACACACAAAAGTGCACACATCAACAGGATTTTCCTAACTACTTTTGCAGCCACAGCTTAAAAGATATTAAAAAAATAATTGCAATATACTGGGTTCAGACGTGTAGAAGCGATCAGCTCATCATTTATTAGTGAGTCAGCAAGAGACAGAAGACTAGAATCCCTGGCCCCAAAGCCTGGTATTTATGCCTGGAAAAGGTTACACCCAAAACACACCCCACTCCCAACAATAGGCTATTTACACTCCATTGTCTCCCAGTTGGTTTCCTCTAGAATCCCTGTCTCCCTACTGGTCCATTCTAAGATCCTAGAAAGCCATTGTTATGCGTCCTAAGTTAAGCCCTTTGGCAAAGGCTCAGTACATAACAATATAGCTGGCAATTCTGAAAAAAGTCCATCCCCCTGTGTGTGATGTGTGTGTGTAGGGAGTGTTTTTTAATACTGGGGTGTATACAAGACACACTGAGGCCCTAAACTATGCCGAGTTTAACAAAAATGGCAATTTATTACTTTTTCTGGTATTTAGAGGTCCCTCATAATCAGAGGACTTAAACTGCTGCTAGCTTAGCTTACACATAATTCTGGCACTAGCTGTGTAAATATGTAGGCTACAACCATGTTGCACAACTTGTGACTCACCAAGCCAAATGTTGCCCATCAGCTGTGTATAGTCATTCACCAGGGGTGGGAGAGATATCTTAATTTTGCTGCCTGCTTGCATCTGCAAAAACAGGGTGGGGCTTGAGGGTGGTGGTCTCAAGTCATTGGTAGAATGACATTTGTCACTGGTGAACAGGGTTGCCATCCTCCAAAAAGGGAGGAGGAGGAGTCTCAGAGCGGCTTACAATCTCCTTCCCTTCCCCTCCCCACAACAGACGCCCTGTGAAGTAGGTGAGGCTGAGAGAACTCTGAGAGAACAGCTCTGAGGGAACTTGTGACTGACCCAAGGCCACGCCAGCAGCTGCATGTGGAGAAGTGGGGAATCAAACCTGGTTCTACCAGATTACAGTCCGCCGCTCTTAACCACTACACCAAACTGATTCTCATAGGTCCTGGAGATCTCCTGGAATTACAACTGATCTCCAGATCAGTTCCCCTGGAGAAAATAGCTTCTTTGAAGGATGGACTCTGTGGCATTATACCCCCTCCCACTAATGCCCCTCCCCTCCACAGCACCTGCTTTTTCCAGGCTCCACCCCCAAAACATCCAGAAATTTCCCAACCCAGAGCTGGCAATCTTACATGGATTACAGTTGGCTTGACAAGTCACAAGTTGTATGGACATGGTCTAGGCATTATGGCTTACTGCGGTGCTTTGAAATGACAACGAACAGTGTTGAAAGACTGTTCACTCTATCTTCATCAGTTTCCCCCCCACCCCAAAGTGTGTGTGTGTGTGTTGGGGTGTGTGTCGGAGGTGACCAAATTAGACAAGCCAACTATCTAGATGCAGCTTTGGTATCCTAATTGCTGGTGTCACCTGTCAATGAATGATTAGAAATTGAAACCAAACTTATAACACTTATTAAGGGATAACATATGTGAAAATGGACATGTGCGGCGGGGGGGGGAGAGAATAACACCACAGGAGTTTCAGAGCCATGTTGGGTCTTTAATCACATGGTTGCGATCTCGAAGAGCAACTAGCTTCTGATTTCCCTTTGCTGAAACATTATGAGACAAAATATTACAAAACATTGATTTAATATAGTCAAGACTCATATCTATGACTCTGAATGGAGTAACAGTTGTAATACTAATTATATATTAGTAAAATTATAAAAGTGGACAAAATAAAACAGCTACCAGATTTGAAAGATACTGATGTTTGTATGGCAATGTCTGGGGTCGGGGCAAGTGGTGGGACAAGAGGTGGAACAACCCGAGGGGGCAGTGCCACCACAGCTGGAGATGACAGGCCCATGCCTGCACTCACCCATGCCGACAACCCCCAGGATGGGAAAGGGTCAGGGAAGGCAGGCAGAGCTGCAGATAGCCCTGATGCCCGGACTTCCCAGGAGCCCACCACCACTGGGTCTGGAGCAAAAATACCGGAGGCACTCACCCAGGGCACCAGCGGAGGCCAGGTGTTATTAGGCAGTGGCAACACCCAGGAGAATGGGGCAAGTGGACAGCAGAGAGCTAGACCATGATGCCACAACTGGTGGTGCCATGGCAAGCCAAGGCAGAGCCCCGCTCTGGGAACAAGGCAGTGGCAGCAGCAGAGGAGGCGGCCCCAGCAGCAGGGAGCAGCTGGGAGTGCCATGGCAACTGATTCCATGGAAACAATAGGTCGCCATGCAGCACAAAGTTCAGGATATGTTGCAACTCAGGTGATCAAGCCCTCGCAGAGCACCTGGCAAAGTCCTCTAGTGTTAGTCCTGAAGCCCAATGGGAACATCCAATTCTGTGTCAACTATTGGGAGATCAACAAGATTGTGCAGTTTGATGTGTGTCCTATGCGCTGAGCAGACCTCCTAATCAATGTTAAGAACCGCACAATACCTCACAGTCCTCAGTCTCGCCAAGGACTACTGGCAGGTCCCTATGAACCCCATTGATTGCAAGAAGACCACCTTTGCAACCCCCCAGGGGCTCTTCCAGTTCCTCATGATGCCCTTTGGTCTACATGGGGACGTGGCAACCAGAGGTTGCTGGACTGGGTCCTCTCTCAGTGCCAGGAGTTCATGAGAGCCTATATTGATGACATCATAGTGTGCAGCCCAGACTGGCCCACCCTTGTCCAGAACCTGCACCAGGTCTTCCAAGCCCTAGCCACAGTGGGGCTAAAGGCTAACCCCCGGAAAAGCTTCGTGGGCTTCTGAGAACTTAAGCAACCCAGGTGAGTGATGCCACTGCAGCTAGAAAAGACAGGCTTGTGCCTGGACTCACCTGTGCCAACAACCCCCAGGATGGGAAAGGGGCTGGGAAGGCAGACAGAGCTGCATACAGCCCCAATGCCCAGACTTCCTGGGCACCCACCTCCAACAGGTCTGGAGCAGAAACACCAAAGGCACTCACCCAGGGTGCCGGTGGGGGCCTGGTGTCATCGTGCAGCAGCAACGTCCAGGAGATGGGGTGAGTGGGCAACAGAGAGTTGGGCCGCAACACTGCAGTCAAGGGAACCCCAGCAGGCCAAGACAGAGTCCAGCTCTGGGAACAAGACAGTGGCAGCAGCAGAGGAGGCGACCCCAGCAGCAGGGAGCAGATGGAGCTGGGAGTAGCTCATCTGATGCTCCCTGCAGCCAAGCCAGAACAACTGAGGGCAGGGTGGGCATGGAAGACTCTCAGAGGTAGGCAGAGGGTGGGGGAATGAGCCAGAAGGCTCTGAGTCAACCCCCAGAGTGCCAGGAGGAAGACCTGGGGAAGTGGTCATTCACCAGGAGAGGGGGCTGGTTAACAGATGGAGGGAGGAAATAAAATGGGGCTCTTGCTGACAGGCCAAGGAGGAAGAGAGCCACTGAGTCCAGATCATACAGGGGACCAGACAGCTGAGGGGGGGGAGCAGGGTGAGGCCTTGAGGGAGCCCTTTCAGAGTCAAGGCACCACGGCTTAAGGCAGCCAACCCCGCCCCCCCTGAAAGCAGGCCGAGTGTGACACAGTGAAAAGGGCAAGGCAAAAAGACTTGGAGGAGAAAGCTTGGAACGTAATAGTTATTTCATGCTAAAAAAAAATTCATTAAAACACACACACACACACACACAACCTAGCTGTCAAACATGTAAAATATTCATGGTAATTTTGTCTCTTTTTAATTATGCTCTTGATAATTATATGTTTAATAAAATGTATAATTATATGCTAAATTATGTATAGGGTATTTGGCTAAGTGTCTCCTGTTCTGGTGTGCTTCATAATCTTGGTGGCATTTTGAGTCCTCCTTTTTTCTTATCATACCAAGTTTCAAATTAGATCTTCCAAATTTCCCCCCTGGGTTAGCATACCCAATGTATCCTTTTATTCCTGTTGTTACCACTGAGACTTTCACTCATTCCTTTATTGTTCCAAACATGACTTTCTTGCAATCCCTCAAAGACTGCTTTCTCAGCCTCTGCTCCAAGACACCTTTTCCCCTTGTTACTTCATCGTTCTGCTCATCTACAGTCTTCTGCTTCCTGTTCTCCCCCTGTCCTGCACTATTAGAATGTGAGTCCATCTAGTCCAGCATCCTGTTTCACAGTGGCCAGCCATTTACCATAGAGGGCCAACAAGCAGGGACTAGAGACCAAGGCTTCCTGCTGATGTCGCACGTAGCACTGGTATTTCAGAGGCTTACATTATTTACATGGCTCACTCTTCTCCTATTACCTATATGAAAAACATCTCATCCCTTTTTTTAAATATGTTTCTGCTCATCGTGGGCTGGATCCATTGGAGTATGAACAGGAAGAAATATGTACTTAGTGGCATTCTGCTTGTGCAAGCAGTAGGGCAATAGCTGCAGCAACCCACCGAGTATTAATATGATTTTTAACAAAGTAGCACTGCAATGAAATGTATCATCAATGGGGTTGCACAGGGCTTTTTTTGTAGAAAAAGCCCAGCAGGAACTTATTAGCATAATAGGCCACACCCCTATGTTACCAGAAGTGTGGTCATCTAGCCACACCCACCTTTGGGGGAGGCGACAGTGGGAGGGCTTCTAGTGTCCTGGCCCCACTGCTGGACCTCCTGATGGCATCTGGTATTTTTGGCCACTGTGTGACATTCCTTCCCACCACTGTTAAATTGAAAAATAAAAAGGAATAATGATGTTACCTCCCACCACTATATATGTAGCATTAGTACAAGGTACTGTGTCACATCATCTAATACTGGGGATGATCTTAGGTCCTCCGTTTTGCAACTTGGATTTTGTTTGCAAACTTATCTGCTTTTATCCCATCCTTCCTCCAAGGAGTTCACATATAGGGGTTTTTTCCCCACACAAACCTGGGAGGTAAGTTGGAATCAGCGAGAGTGACTGGCTGAATCCAACTCTAGTGGACGGTGCTCATCTCTGTTTCCGTGGTCATATGGCTGGCATGACTAAATGCCAAGGTGCACGGAATGCTGTTACCTTCCCACCAAAGCAGTACCTATTTATCTACTTGCAATTTCTTGCTTTCAAACTGCTAGGTTGGCAGGAGCTGGGGTCAGAGATGGGAGCTCACTCCGTCACGCAGCATTAGGGTCTCGAACTGTTGGACTACAGACCTTCTGGTCTGCAGCAGTGTAACAAATCAGTTCTCATTAGAATTTACGGACCAAATGTTCCCTGGAAGAGTACCATTTTAAACTATTGTGTAAAGGTTACCACAGAAGTAGTAAAGGCTACCACAGTAGTGGCAGAATTAGTGATCCATTGCAAATGGAATGTGTTCTGGAGACTTAGTTGAACCCACACTTGGGTTGCAATCTTAAGACTATTTTTCTAGGAATATGCCCCACTGAATATCATGGGACTCATTTCTGAGTAGACCTGCATAGGTTTGCTCCCTAAACCATGAGGTTGAGTGACTCTGAACCCATCTCTTTCTCTTTCCCTCTATCTGACCTACCTCACTGATTTGTTGTGAGAATAACAGCACAATCCTATGCAGAGTTACTCTAGTCTAAGACCACTGAAATAATGGAGTTACTAAAGTAATCTTGCATATGATTAGTGTTAAGTAACAAAAACTAGTTTATAGAGCTCAGGGCTTCTTGGAATTTGAAGCTTGTCTGATAATCATGCATGATAATATTTATTCTATGTGTAAATCAAATTAGTTTGCCCAGTTTGTACAGATCACATAATTCAACTTTTCTTGGTGCATAATTTGGATCATCTTGGCACAATCATTTCACAGCACTTCCAGCAGCAGCTGATCCCAAATGGACTATTTTGCTTCTCTCCTTCTGTGCAAGCAATATGGAAGCAGTACTTTGCTCAAGAAGAGTTAAGTTTATTTCACTTCGCTTCATATGGCATAATCACTTCCTTTGCCAACCCTCTTATTAGAGCCCATTGAAAAGGTCAAAAATGTGGCAACAATTTGGCGGGGGGGACCCAAGGAGACAAAATAGTCTGGGACAGCCTCCCAATTGAATATTCTATCCATCCAGAGAATTAGGGAAAGGACAACATGCCGTGAAGAATAATGACTTTTAAAAACCAGGCTGTTAGAGGAACGATCCGGAAGGGATTAATATTTCTTTATTTTTGCTTTGCAGCATCAAACACCCATCATAACTTTGATTTCCTTGATTAGGGGGCAATCTTATCAGAATCCTGAAGAGAGAAGTAGAGACGATGAAGCCGAACAGGATGGCCCCAGATTAATGCAGACAGCAGTAGTCATAGGTCAGTTGGATTAAGGTGATTGATGCTCCTGCAGGAATACTGAATAATGCTTCCTACCAGCAAACCGGCACATTTGTATGCAGTGCCTCGGAGCTGCAGATGCACTGAGAGCCGGGTCAGATGATTTCAAATGAATTAGAGAAGTGCACAGACAGTTTTGTAAGAGTTTGGTCTCCAAAGTGTGTTGTGAAGAAACACATACAGATAAACTGCTCCAAGCATATCTTGGGACACTCATGAGAATGATGTTTGTATTCTAGCAAACAGCTAGAAGGTCTGCTTCTGGGATAATGTACTAAAATAACAGGGGTCTAAACACACCTCTTCCCACATGGCAAAAAGAATTATCATGGGGAGGTCCGAACTCATCTCTTTATCGAATCAAAAATCTTTGGAAAGTGGATATTTCCAAACATTCAGAACCTTTGGGAAGTGAAATAACTGCCAAACTTGTCATCTTAGGGCTACAATTCGACAATACACGTGTCATGAGTCAAGTTGGAGGTTCCCCAACCTGACTTGCAGTCACACGTAACATCAGGGAAGTAATGTTCCCTAGCCATGCAGGGCCAGATTCAGATCACAAGCAAGAGGGAGGAGGGGCTTCAGGCATCCCACCCATTGCTACTTCTCAAGCTGGAATGGCCAGGGGAAGCCCTGTTTGCCCCACTGTGGGCTTCCACATGTACTGATTTCAGCAGGCGACACCCCACAATGTGGAAAACAGACCCCCCCACCATGGCCATTTCGGCTTGTGCGTTACATTTATTGCTTAGTTGAACCCTTACTCCCAGGCAACTGGTGGTGGAAGGTGCCGTCAAGTCACCGCCGACAGGGTTTTCAAGGCAAGAGACTAACAGAAGGTGACTTGCCACTGCCTGCCTTTGCACAGCAACCCTGGACTTCCTTGGTGGTCTCCCATCCAAGTACTAACCAGGGCCAACTCTTCTTAGCTTCTGAGATCTGATGAGGTCAGGTGAACCTAGGCCATCCAGGTCAGGGCAACTATGATAACCTTTAGCCTATCTGCAGAAGCTTATCCACAGGGAATGGTAATGCAGTGACCATAGTGAATAGTGTAAAGTGTCCTCAGCTTACCCTTCCTCTTTTCTGCTTTATTCACCATCTCACTTAATTCCTGCTAGGGCATTCCTATGGCACCTTCCCTACAAACAAGCAAAAACTCTTGGAGCTGAAGTGCATCACACAGTTAATGAACCATGCAGGATTTTCTGGTTCAGTGTGACAACATCTGACTTCTGTCCCTAAAAGCTCGCAACTCTGCCAGACTGTTATTCTTTCACCGCCACCAGCTGTTTTAGATGCAAGCAGTCTTCTGTTATAATGATACACTGTCCCGAAGTGCCTGAGGGCACATCAAGCCAGCAGTGCCATGGGCGGGCATCTGAATCTGTGGGCAGAGTTACAGGAAGCATCCAGGAAACAGCCACTTTAGTACTCACTGCAGGAAACCAACTGGATGCTGGTCTTTGGTCTCCAAGAAGTTCCAGCACATCAAGTGGGCTGACTGGCGAGAACCAGTGTGGGCGAAGGAAGCCGCACCCTGCAAATCTCATCAAGATAGCAACTCTGGTCTTACCATCTGCAGGGATAATGGTGTGAGGATCGTACAAGCTGCCTATCTCCAGCAAAGTATTATGATTTGTATGTTCTTTAAAGGCAAAACTACATGCTACAAGGCAAAGACAGGGTTCTTGACCCCAGGTTTCCTTCATAGCAAGGGCAAGAGACAACTGGAGGACAGAAGGGGATTTTCTTCCCCTGCCGGAAGATTTTCTCCTGGAAGTGGCCCTTGACTTTTTAAAAACTGTTTTCCCCTACTTGGGAATGTGAGGGAGTCACTTGTGAGGGAGAATCAATAAAAATGGGACGGGTTAGTTGCCCTTTCTCTCACCCTGTGGTATAACGTGTGCTTCAGGCTGAAGGTAAAAACTAGGGTAACAAACAGTCCCCATGTATTAGAGAAGAAGAGGAGATTGGATTTATACCCCACCTTTCATTACCCAAAGGAGTCTCAGAGTCACTTACAATCTCCTTTCCCTTCCCCACCCCTCCCCACAACAGATGTCCTGTGAAGTAGGTGGGGCTGAGAGAGCTCTTTCCAGAACTGTCCTTGAGAGAACAGTTCCAAGAGAACTGTGACTGGCCAAAAGCCACTCCAGCAGCTGCATGTGGAGGAGGAATGGAGAATCAAACCAGATTCCCCCAGATTAGAATCTGCACTCCTAACCTCTCATCAAACTGGCTTAGCTTTCTCTAACCAGATATTCAGAGCTCTGATAGAATCCAAGGCCAATTGCAAAATGTATTTTACGTGCAACTGCCTAAAATGTTTAGACATACTGACTGGTTCAGAAGAACTCTGTAGCCCACATTCTATTGAGAAGAAGGAAGCAGAAATTCCCTCAATCTTTTCTGCACTGGCCTTTGGTTGGTTCTGACCCATGAAGTCCCAGGGGGCCTTAATCTCTGCCCATATGAAAGCTCATGGCCTTTAAAATCATCAAGAGAACCCCAGTTCAAAGTTTTGCAATCCATGGCCATAAGAAACATGGGCTACAACTGTAAAAGCCCTGCAATGTAGAACATGGTGTCCAGAGAAATTCATCCGGCTCAGTCTATGTGGCCTAGGTTTTTTAGCCCTTCAAACAATTCCTGCAATAAAGGGTTTTTTTTAAAGGGTTCTAAGTAACTTCTAGATTTTAGTATAAGTTATTTTGTTGTGCATTTTGTTTGTAATTTTAAAATATAGGAGGTTGCTTGGGACATTTTTTTACTATCCTGAGTATAAATGGAAAGAACATTAATTATTTTGCTGACACCATGAGAAGAAATGATTGCAGGAGCAAGTGATGCTAAACCAAGAGTCCATGTGGACAGCGTTTTGCCCTAACTGCAGCTCACACTGTGGAATATACCCTCCCTTCTAGACCAATACACATTCATATATGAATCTGTCTTGCATCCCAGCATAGTCCTTTAGAATGGGTATAACAGACATCTTAAAATTCATTTCCAGACAAACTACTGCACTAGAGCAAGGTCATGTTCCCTGGATTTTTCATGAGTAGGCTGTCCACCTTTAGCCATGATCAACTCATTTCCTCCTTTTGGGATGTAAAAGTAAAGGTTTCCCTTGCTCAAAAGCCAGTCGAATCCGACTCTAGGGGGTGGTGCTCATCTCCATTTCCAAGCCGGATGTAACCAGCACTCAGCTCTTGAACCCATGTGCTCTGGTATGATTTGAAACGGGTCAACTTTCATGCATAATTTTGACCTGGGTCTACAGCTTCCCTAGCTGCTCTGGGATTCTTATGTGTGTGGCTAAGAGTTACAAAGGATGAGCAGTTTAAAAAGAGTCAAATGTTGGAAGTAGGGCTGTCAGCCAGTGGCTGGAACCTGGCAAGAGACGGGGGGGGGACATGGGGAGGTGCTGTCATGCCAACGACATGGGTTCTGGGTTCACCCTGAAAATAAGAGCACACCGTTGACAAAATAGTAGTTTTTGGCTTATTTCCTCCCCACACACACATACACACCACCTTGCTGAGCCCTAGTTTGAGATGGCCATCTGCCTTCTGGGGATGCCTGGAAAGCACTGTTCCCAACCTCCAGGTGGTGGCTGGAATTCTCCTACTATTACCACTGATCTCCTGGTGACAGAGATCAGTTCACCTGCAGAAAACGCCTGCTTTGGAAGATGACCTCCATAACATTATACCCCACTGAAGTCCCTCCCTAAACCTCAACCTCCTCAGGCTCAACCACCAAAATCTCCAGGTATTTCCCAACCCAGAGCTGGCAACTCTACTGGGAAGGAGAAAGTGACTTGTGATTCAGGTGGCTGTTGAAGTTGTTGCAGTTAGGGCCTTAGGCCCAAGTTGTATTATATGTAAACTAGGGAGCAAAGCCCATTGTGGAGGAAAACAACGGGCCCCAGAAAGGAAGGGAGGGAGGAAGGAAGCAAAAAAGGAAGGAAGAGGGAGGAGAGTGAAAGAAAGAAGGAGAAAGGAAGAAAGGAAAGGGGGAAAGGAAGGAAGAGGGGCGGAATGGGCTTATCTGGGCCTACTGGGCCCATAGAAGGCCCAGAGGATGGGGGGCGCAATGGGCTTCTCTGACCTACTGGGCCCATAGAAGGCCCAGAGGATGGTGTGGGGGGCGCAATGGGCTTCTCTGGCCTACTGGGCCCATAGAAGGCCCAGAGGATGGTGTAGGGGGGCGGAAGGGGCTTATCTGGCCTACTGGGCCCATAGAAGGCCCAGAGGATGGTGTTTGCGTGGGGGGCGGAAGGGGCTTCTCTGGCCTACTGGGCCCATAGAAGGCCCAGAGGATGGTGTGGGGGGGCGGAAGGGGCTTCTCTGGCCTACTGGGCCCATAGAAGTCCCGCGGGGGGAAGGGGCTTCTCTCACCTGCCTCGGCCTTGAAGGCCTGTCCCTGCGCTCTCTCTGCAGACGGTCCTCTCCTGTCAGAGGACTGGAGCAGACTGAGTCAAAGATACTGACCGGGGCTGACGTGGGCAGGACTCCGCCAAGCAGCCAGTCAGCCCCGGCCAGTGTCTTCTGACTGCCAGTTCTTGTGCCGAATCAATTGTGGCAAGCATAGAATGTTGTGGAACCAAAATTCAAATATATATAAGGACAGATAAAATCTATTCAGTTCCTTCACTAGCACCTGGGATTTGTTCTCTGTGAAACCTGCAGGATCCTCCTAAGTTCCCACTATAACAATTTGGAAGTCTTTTTTCAAGACTGATCTAATGCCAGGTATTCAATGGCCCTGTGTGTGTCATGTAAGGGAGACTATAAATAGCAAGAAGTATATCAATAATGTAGGCAAAGTGGTTTTGCATAAAAGCATACAAAGGGGGACCAACCAGAGAATGTCAGGATCGCTGTATAAAAACTGTATTAAAAGCTAGATAAAGGCCATATTTACAGTTTAATGCTAAGTGGGTTGGTTTATTTTAAAATCAATCCTACTATATTCAATGGAATTTATTCACAGATATCTGCACATGAGATCAGAGCCCTTAAGAACTAGCTGATGGCATTAGTGACCAGTTTCCGTTATTTTCACTAGAAAACAACAATCAGGAATGGCAACAGTTGATTGGTCTGTACTTGTGAGCCTTTAACAGCAGCCTGATCTGTAGATACGAGGCAATAATTTGTGGTCTCATGCCACAGAAAATGTCAACAGATTTTTGTAATCGAAGCTGATGTTAAAAGCACAAGAGCAGGCCATGGCCCCATCTATGTTCAGCTGGCTAACAGGGCAACAATTCATATAGTCGGAAAAAAAATATTCAGAGAATCACTGAGTTTTATCTCATAGGATCAGCAGAAGACTGGCCATTTTTGCACTCTCCACTTTGAATTTAAAAGGTCATCACTGATAACAAACCTGTCCTAGGGTATGCGAATCCACATTTCATTGCTATTAAGTGTTTAAACTCTCTCTTTCTTTGTAAGAATGATTAGTAGTATTCTTCCAGGCCTTCCTGACAAAGGAAATCTTTAATAATCTTAACGGATGGTTCTGTCTGTTGTTCATCTACCATAATGATCTGATCTATGACCCAGCAGGGAGTGGCTGGCAGGATCCACACTCTTTGGAGGTATTTGATGTCTTCCCTTTGTTAATCTGTTACCTGTGCCAATAAGTGAGTTTCTGCATGAAATAGATTTTGTGCCACAGGGAACAAGACAAATTGTGCCTGGTTAGAAGACAGTGTATCATTCACGCATGAGTTTCTGTTGTTTTTAAAGAGATGTTTAACACAACTTTTGCTTAATGCTAACTATACTGCAACTTTCAGCCTTAGGTTATAATATAGGCTATGCTTCAGACTACAATTTCTGGTTCATGACTATGTAATGGATTTATTGTAAAATAAAATATGGATTTCATCAGTGGGCAGGCCACATCAATTTCAGGTTTGCCAGTATGCATTTCCAGTTTTTTCCCCAATGCATGCTACTTTGGCTTCTTAGTCAATGTAGTTTGATAGTTTAGGTTAGTGAGCCCCTATTTGCTGTGTTAGCTGGCACCCATTTGCTGCTTCCCCAAAATGCCTTTCCCTCAAACTACACCTTTCTCTCATTGCAACAGGAGATGCCCGAGAAGACCCCAGGAGGCAGCATCTTTGAGTCGACAGGAAGCACTCATTGGAACCAGCTGCCCATTTTAGGAGGATGCTTGACTTGAAACTAGGGTTGCATTCAGATGGGCAGCTAATCCCGCCATTAGCCCGGCTCTAATTTTAACCTGGTTTTTTAAATCCATTGTTGCACGACCAGACAGCCTCCCATGAATCATCTTACTGTGCACTGCCTCTGCTATGGATTGTCCAGACGGCATCCACTGAAGGAGACATGCGCAGTGAGATTTTTTAAAAAAGAAAGTTTGCACAAGCGCATAGCTGTAACATCACGTCCTTCTTTCTCCGCGCATGCGCAGATTCGAGATTCTTAAAAATGGCACGCGTTTGCGATGGTCTGACGTCAGACCATCCTGAACGGGTACCATTTTTTAATAGCACACTGTAACGATCAGAGGGGGGAAAGTCCATGAATGGCCCGTTGGGAACTGAAAACTCCAGTTTTAAAGTACCATCTTTTTAATACGGCTCCGAAGCATGGCAAAATGGGATGCTTACAGATGAGGTACGTTTCCCAGATGCAGCTGTCTGGAAATTACATTTAAATCCGCTAGGCACTCGTGCATGGCACAGATCTAAAGAGCCATCTGAATGCACCCTAGGTTTACCAATATGCCTGGAGAAAAATGTCCCATCCCCTTAATAGAACCTTAATGTGTGGAACTGGAAGTAAATAACATTACCTCATAAATAACGTACTATTAAGCCTCTAGTAAAGGGAGAGGGTATCTTGTTTTCCAGGCAGTTGGCCACCCTACTTGAAATCTACCAATATTTTGTAATGCCCTCATGGCCACCATCTTGTGATTGGTCCAGATTCCCAGGGTAACCATTTTGTGGAGGAGCTCACTGCCCTTTCTCAAAATTTCAAAAGCCTCCTCAGTTTGATGTAGTGGTTAAGTGTGCGGACTCTAATCTGGGAGAACCGGGTATGATTCCCCACTCCTTCACTTGCACCTGCTGATGTGACCTTGGGTCAGTCACAAGCTCTGGCACAGCTGTTCTCTCAAGCCCCACCTACCTCACAGGGTGTCTGTTGTGGGGAGGGGGAGGGAAAGGAGTTTGTAAGCTGCTCTGAGACGCCTTTGGGCAGTGAAGGGCGGGGTATAAATCCAAACTCCTCTTCTTCTTCTTCTTCTTCTTCTTTATCAATGTATGTGGAACTGAGTGAGTCAGGAAAGTAAACAGGGGGAATAACTCAGGGACCTAAGGGAAGACAGCATGTGAGGGAACAGCTACAGAAAGTAACTCAGCAGAGAAAGAGAGAGAGTTCAGGAGAGACACAGAGATTTCTTTAATAAAGACGTTTCCTTATTACTCCTGCCTGAATCTCTTAATTACTACCGCACTTGAAACACACAGGCTCAACAAGTATGAAGGCCCCTGGTTTAAGCATTTGACATTTTGATTGGATGGTTCTAAGGGTTATTCAAAGCCTTAATTAGTATGATCTTTTCTAAACCTTAAATTAGCATGATCTTTATACTACATGGGGAATAGATTGTGCCTGATTTTTTAATTTTATTTTTCTTTCCACGAGAAGCTCGGATGACGAGAGACTGCCTTCCTCCCACATCATTATTCCAACAACTGATATGGTTAAGCAGAGATAGGAAACTGGCCCAAGGAAAAACAGTGAACTACATGCTTGAGTGGAATTTGTGCCCAGGTCTGATGTTCCAACTCAAGAATGCCCAGTCACCCGCTGCTTTGGATCACAGCCTGTTAGCAAATTGCACAACCACAGTGGAAAGCCTGACAAAATATTTGACAAGTGCAATAAAGGGAGGGGTACTGGTCTGCTACCAGTGCAGAGAACAGTTCATCTTCTAATTTATTCAACAGCAGTTTAATGCTACTATGATCCAGTTGCACTGAAAGATGTTAGGAAGAGGATGACTTATTCTTAATAAAATATACAGGTTTGTGGCAGTGAATTCCTCATTCTGGATACTGCAACCAATGCTAACAGGTGAAACAGTGAGGAGGAGGAGGAGGAGGAGGAGATTGGATTTATACCCCGCCCTTCACTCAGAGTCTCAGAGTGGCTTACAATCTCCTTTCCCTTCCCCTCCCCACAACAGACACCCTGTGAGGTAGGTGGGGCTGAGAGAGCTGTTTCCAGAACTGTCCTTGACAGAACAGCTGTGACAGAACTACAGCTTACCCAAGGTCATCCAGCAGTTGTAAGTGGTGGAGTGGGGAATCAAACCCACTTCTCCCAGATTAGAGTCCACACAGTTAACCACTACACCAAACTGACCCCCATCTTAATGAGTCACGCAGGCTCTGCCATTCACTGTTAAATAATGATTTCACACATGAAAATTGTAGCAGAAAGCATTGCGCATGCACAGGCATTGTTTAGGTTGCACAATTATAAAGAGGAATCACAAAAGAAGAATGAACTATGACTTCACACGTGCGCAGAAACAAAGATGGTGATGAAGAATGGGAACCCCCAGAACATTCACAAGAGAGCTGCTCCTCCTTAGAGGCAAATGTAACTGGCCAATCTGACTTGACAATGGAGAGACATAGTGCTAGTAGGCAGAAGGGTGAGCAGAGCTGGTCAAGATAACCTAACTGGTCCAGACGTGAGGTCATTGATATGCTCCATAGTCTATGGGTTGCAGCTGTGCCAGGGATATTGTGGCCATTAAAACAGAAAGGTTCTGGATTTGTGTGTCAGAAAACATAGCAGAGGGTCATCAGCAGTGTAGCCCAGACTAATGTCAGAAGAAATGGAATGTCATTAAAGAAATGCAAGGAGACTGGTAGCTGTGGCATAGTCATCTTGGTCCAGGTATCTCGCTACAAGAAATAGATTTTTCAAGAAAGGATGTGAATATAGCAACAGTGATGGACATGCATGAGGCTATTGGGAATCCTGGTGGAGTAGATCAAGATGTTGGTGAAGTAGATCAAGATGTCCTGGTGGAGTAGATCAAGATGTGGAGTAGATCAAGATGGAGTAGTTCAAGCAAGGAGCCATCACCAGAGCAATCACATGTAACATTTGCATCCTTGCTTTCCTTAGCCAGTCATGGTTCTGAGCAGCACAACAAAAACAATAAAAACATAAGAGACAATAATACCGCAAACTATGGCAGAACAAATTTAGAGTCCAGTGGCACCGACAAAGGTTTATTCAAGGTATGAGCTTTCGTGTGCATGCTCACTGGAAAGGAAGCTAGATTTCAAACATAGATACAGGCTGAACAGCAAATTAACATGTAACATGATGCAGATGCTTTAAGATATTCAAAGTGAAACTAAATAACAAGCTAAGGTTATAAGGTCAACAGCAGCAAATTATGGCAAATATCTTGAAATTTAATTTCATAACATTTTACCAGGAAGAGCACTGATCTGTTATTTTTGTCAAGCCATTCTTTTTATTACTACATATCATGAATTTAGCCAGAGAGGGGATACCCAGAAGGCCCAGATAAAGCAGACAACTCTTAGCTTTGAGTCCAGGCCAAAAACGAGATGACACATTGGCAAGGCTTCCTCATAGAAACTACTGCTACCCACAATTCCTCAGGGATCTGTGGTCACAGGAACAGGCAGACAAGTGTGAAATGACAGATTATCAAGAGACATTGCTGGGAGACATGCAGACAAACAGAGACATGATTTTTGATGAACTCAAGAGCACAAGAAGGGCCAGCACTGATCTCAGTGATGCCATTTGGGAGGCCAGGCATGGGAGTTTATGCATGATAGTGGGAATCCAGAACATACACAGCAGGAGGTGATGAGCAGAGAGTTGGCCAGAGATCCAGAGATGCCAGTGGTGGAGGGGAGGGGTCTTTGGAGCAGGATGACATGCTTGTGCGCCCCAGTCTCCCACAGATGGGGATAGGTAAAGAGACAATGAGACAGAAATTCATCTCAGGGACACTGGCAAGGGCACTACTGTTATAGGGAAGGAACTGCCAAAGCAGAAACATATGCTTGGGCACCCCATTCTCCCCAGACGTGGGTATAGGTACAGCAACAGCTGATCAGAAGTCCTACACACTACAGCCACCTTCAAGGAAACCATTAGGGTGAGGGAAGAAATGTCTTAGCACAAGGGGACACCCAGAAACAGAACAAAGAGATGGCAGAATGGACATGGTAGTCACTTACTGAAGGGGCCAAAGGATACATGAATAGCAGTCACTGCCTGGTGATAATTGATCTCCAAATGGAATGATATGCTATTGATTACAAAAAAGGTAGCAATAGGCAGGAAGAGGAATACTGCTGGTGCTCTTGGGAGGGCACTCTAGGTAGGATGGATGCATGCAGTGAAACGCTATATTGTTCATGTTTGGTTTTGGAACAATAAATATGGATTCGTCAAGACCTTTTTCAGCACATCACCTATGGACCTTGTGAAGAAATGCATTTTTGGGGTAGAGGTCTGACCTGAGAAAAACCTTTACTAGGAGGTTTTTTTTAAAAAAAATAAAAAAAATATCTCTGGGCAAAGAGCAGGCACCTCAGTTACCTCTTAAGAAATGCTAATAAGTCCAGATAAAGACAATAGGATGGTCCAGTCTCCTCCCCCCAAGCAGATAACAGAGATTTGGAGGTATTAAAGAATATAATGACTTCAAGAAGAAACTTCTGGAGACTTCAGGAAAACGTTCTTTGACCCAGCATGTTCTGGCCAGTGGGAGGGGAAAGAGAGATGATAAAACTCCTGGGAGGAAGGAAGAGAGGTCTCTTTTGTGCTGAGTCCATCAGATCAGACAGAACTCTTAACTGAGGTCTGGAGGAGGCAGTCATTGCCATGCACTGGCCTGGACAGCTGACAGAAGCAGCAAGGTCATGGTGACTCTGTAGAGATCTATAACATTCTAAGCTAAGGAGCCTGTCCTATATTTAACATCTGATAGGGCATGTATAGAGAGAGGGACAGAGGAAATGAGTTTTACTTATTTCTTTTGACTCCCTTGCTTAGTCTGGTGCTGTGCTAAGAGTATGCTTGTGAACATTTTTCTTTTAATAATTACTTTATAACTTTTGCTGTTGGTAATGGTTCTCTGTACCACATAAACCTCCTCTGTCTTGGAAACACTATTTTAAAAGGAGTGCCAGAAGGAGAGGGGGCATCAGTTACCAAGCAGCTATTCCCCCAGTGACACACAAGGCAACAAACTGTCCCCATGGGCAGCAGGAGACACAGAGGGAAGGCCTCAGACTTTGGAAGGTAGCTGGGAGTCCTGACCCTTCTAGCAGGCAATTCCTACAAAGGTCATGTGGTGGTGATGGGTTAGTGAAGAGAGAGAGAAAAGCTTCTCCAGGTGCTGGGAAAACCTTGGAGGGCAGGGTGGAAAGGGGCTTGCAGGCCAGAGCAGGACTGTTCCACCACAGACCTCATTCCCAGACTGGGCTTGATGGTTTGCCTGGGAAGGCTGCATTCAAGAGGTCTCTATGTATATGCTGTTGTTTATCCCATCCCACCCAAAGCTGCTAAGATGTTACCATATATTGTTAAGGTTTTCTCCCCTGGCAAACAGATACTCACCCCTGATTTCTCATCCTTTTAGACAGCCTCTGGTCTTCTCTAGCCTGTGTGCCACTAGCATTATATCATGTGACTTCCACAGCATGGAAAAGAAGACATGGTTGGGATTGTGTGGCATCTCACATCATGACTTGTGCAACTGCTTGCACAAATAGAACAACAACAAGCAACTCCCATGTTCTGTTGCTGCAACAGAGGATCCAGCCCAATGGGGCTTAATCCCAGTAAAATATGCTCTAGATTCTACTATAAAAGTTTTTACCTGGTGCCAAAACTGAAAAGAGACGATGTCAGGCAAATTAAAATGGGGCAGGAATTCCACAAATGAGGTCCAACCATGCTTAAATTTGTTTCTGCAGGTTGACGTGTCCTTTATTAAACCCCTAATTGAGCCATGATTATGGGCCTATGCATTTAATGAGAAGCCTGGCAGTACACTCTAGAGCTACACCCTTTAAAATCCATGGGATTAGACGGGTTGCCCCTCTGATTAAGAGTGCACTGTGGGTGTGCTATGAAGGCAGGCACATTAAAAAAGAATGAAAGCAAATGGCCTGGGCAACAGGTAGGGCAGCCGGGCAGTGCCTGGCAACCAGTGGGAGAACTGTGGGCAGAGATATGGGAGACTGTTTTACTATAGCGTTTTCATCAATTCCTAGAGCTAACCTATGTGACTTCTAGGGTTTTTTTTACTGAAGGTGACATGGCACTGCACACAATGCTGTGGGGGTTTAAATTCTTTCTCCCACAGTGGACAATGGGAACAGCAGTGGACAATGGGAGAGGGAGACACGGGATGCCCCACCTCGACTGGGGGAATGGGACTCTACCAACAGGAATATATTCTGCCATATGCCCTCTGCACTCCACCCCTCTGCCCTCTTTAGATGAGTCTCTAATCCCATTCCAAGAAAGTTACATCTGCAATGCATCAGAAAGACCATTAGAGGCTGTGACTACAATGGTTATGGAATGGCCTCCCTAAGGAGCCTGCCATGTTTCTTTTCCTTTTAATTTCGGGGGGGGAGCAACAATCTTTGTTATTCCTTCAGGTTTATGGACTCTGCTATGGCTTTGGTTTTATTTTAAGTTAAAAAGGGCAACCAAACTCTTCAAAGCTGGATTTGGGCTGTCATTTTATTGCTTTATTTCTATTCTTGTAGTACATAGTACAGCAGTTTTGAAATAAATTTGAGTGAGGGGCTTTGTTCTGCTTCCTCCTTGAGCTGTTGTTGACACCCTACGTGACACTGGATAGTGAGGGATTTACTGGTAGGAAGAGCAGTTACATTGTGGTGGTCTGGAAAAGGCTCTGCAGATACATATCAATCTGAGGGAAATTTAAAGGAGGAAAGGCAGAAGCCTTCACAGATTGAGAGGGGGAGGCTGTTTTCAGGCTCAGGAAACTGGATGGTAAAAGGCACAAACATGTGCCTGCAAGGAGGGAACAAGGAGGATAATGATACCAGATGAACTTTCTCATAGAGAAAGGAAGTTGTACATTGAGGACTGAGCAATGAGTGAAGTTGCAGTGCTCTAAAATGGTTGTGAGAAGATTCTCAGTGAGCTGCACTGACACTGTAGTCAGACGTCTTCAACAAACTCCAATTTGTTTGAGAATGAGCTTGCTTATTCTTGGTCTTGTACACCCCCTCCCACCACACACAAACCTAAAGGTGAAGACTTCCTGGTTTAGAAAATCTTCAAATTGACCACAGTCTGTTGTGGAGGTCCAAATGCAGGCACTTCACCAAATTAGGGCCAGTTTTTTGTCCACATCAGGATTCTGTGGGAATGAAATGTATCCATTTAGTGAAATCCCTGGATTTTGGACCTCACCCCACATTAAACCAGAAGAGCTGGGGCTTTACATAGGTCTTTCTGAAGTATACTGAAAATATGACTTTGTAAATTAACCGAGAGAAAAAAATGCTAAAAATGTAGTCTGTTGAGGACTGACTGAGATGTTACACGAGGGGAGGAATGTTGGCAGCAGCCGAGTGTCCATTAAGGGAGAAAAGGAGGATGGGAAACTTAGCCTGCTCAAACCCCTGAACATTTGGAGAATCCAGGAAGGAGAGATTTTGGCGCATCAGATTTTCAGATGTCCCTCCGTGCTTCCTTGCAGGTTCCCAACTTGTAGTTACAACTAATTTGAACAGGAAAAAAATAACTGCATTCAAAAATAATGAGAGGAAGCCTCATTACATCAGGTTAATTTAAATTTGCCAGTCACAAGGTGAAAAAGCTTCCTTTTGTACATGTATGCCGTCTCATTGAAACAGTGCTGCAACCTGTGCAAAGCAGGTACGCACACTTTGTTTGCAGTGCCAGAGATCCATGGCTCTTGCAGGTCTTGTCCTGGCATGCAGACTAAGTATACATAAAACTTTTCCTCCCGTTGAAACCAACTGATATGAATAATCGATAGACATAAATGGAATCCAAATAGGTGAAATAACCAACAAATGTACATTAATAAAGTAACTCAAATAAAGCAAACAACTTTTCATTGCCCATCCCTCCTTTGCTTATGGAAGTCCCAGGTTCAATCGGTGGCATCTCCAGTCAATGGACCAGGGGTGGCAGAAACGTTCTCTTCTTGGGATGAAGCACAGCCACTAGCAGACACAGGAGATAGCACTGAGCTAGGAGGACCACGAGTCTGACCTAATCTAAGACACCTTCGTATTTGCATATCTGTCAGGGTCTTTCGGGGAGCGCACCGGAGCGCAGCTCCAGGAGGTCAGGAGCCAAGCCCTGCCCCCAGCCGGCGTCCCGGAGAGTCTTTCAGGCAGCCGAATGTCAATTTCAGCTCCATTATATCCTATGGGCCATTGAAGTCAGTGGTGAAAACATAGGGTATATTCTAGGGGCTGGAGGGGAGGATTTGAGGGAGAGGCTCGAAACTCACAGGATAGCTGATGGAGCCTCTCCCCAAGATACCCACCAAGTTTCAAGAGCATTGGACCAGGGGTCCAATTCTATGGGCCTCTAAACAGGTTGCCCCTATTCCTCCATTGTTCTCTATGGTGGGAAAAAAATAACTTTTTTTCCCACCATAGAGAACAATGGAGGAAATGGGGCAACCTGTTTGGGGGCCCATAGAATTGGACCCCCTGGTCCAATGTTCTTGAAACTTGGTGGGTATCTTGGGGAGAGGCTCCATCAGCTATCCTGTGATCTTGGAGCCTCTCCTCAAACCCTCTCCTCCAGCTCCCAGAATATACCCTATGTTTTCACCATTGACTTCAATGGCCCATAGGGTATAATGGGGCTGAATTGCCACTGAATTTCTTTCATTCCCTCCTTTCCTTCTTTCTTTTTCCTCTTTCCCTCATTCTTCTCTTCTCTCTTTCTTTCTTTCCCACCTTCTTCTCTTCTCTTTTTCCTCCTTTCCCTGTTTCCCTCCTTCTTCCCTCTCTTTCTTTCTCTCTCTCTTTCCTTCCTTCTTTCCTTCTCTCTACTCTCTCTCTTTCCTTCCCTCTTTCCTCCTTCTGTGGCCCAACTCTCATGAGAAGGAGTTTAAACTTTAAACCCCTTCTCTCTTAGCTCCCCCACCCAGACCAGCTGGGGAAGGGAAGGGAGGCTTTTGAAGATGCTTCCCCCTTTTGCTTCCCCTTCTGACATCACTTCCGGTGATGTCAGGGGGCGTGGCATATGCTAATAGCCTAATAGCTCATTAGCATACCATATGCTAATGAGCTCCTGCAGCTGTTCTTCTACGAAAAGACCCCTGGTGATGATGACTGCAGATATATTTTATCACTGGGTGTACAAGCAATACACACACACAAACGAAAACCTTAGCTAATTATATCTGAAAAAATACTGACATTTTACTGAGGCTAGGGTTGCCAACTCTGGCTTGGAAAATTCCTGGAGGGTTTTTTTGGAGGGTGAAGCCTGGGGAAGGCAGAGTTCTGAGAAGGGAGGGACTTCAGTGGTATATAATGCCATAGAGTCCACCCTCTGCCAGCAATTTTCTCCAGGGGAACTGCTCCCTGCAGTCTGGAGATCAGTTGTAATTCCAAGAGATCTCTAGGCCCCATCTGGAGGCTGGCAACCCTAACTGGCATACACAATGACCCACATCAAGTCGCACAATTGTTTTGAGGTGGAAATGTTTTTTCTTTACCTATAAAGAAAAATAAAGTTGGGATACCAGAGAGAGCATCCTCACCTTCCTGCAGTTGCAATAATGCTGTCTTGTCTTGCTCCTCTGGGGGTTGTCCCTGAGGCTGAATGGTTTGTAGAAACCCTTGGATGAAACACACAGCGGTCTGAAGAGCATGCTGAAGTCTATTTATTATTGATAAAGAGCCATTGATATTACTTCCCTGGTGCTCCCGGATTGATTTTAGCAAAGCACGCTGCACGCATTAATTCCAGCTGCTGATGCTCATGATGTTGAGCAAAAATGGGCCACATGTATCTGGCTGGAGCAATGCAGAATCACAATGATTCCCTCCCTGGGAAAAAATGAGTTAAAGCAAGATGGTGTTCTAACATGATCCTCTACCTTCACAACATTTTTTTTTTACTGTTTCCATAATGATATTACAGAGTGTCATTGGACAAGTAATAACAGGAACGTATCCCAGGTCAATCAGAATACACGATATATGGCTGGGTTAAAGTACTGAGATCAGGACCTAACTAGCTCACAAAATAAACCAGCCGCCATATTTGTTGCTCATGTATCAGCTCTATTTACATAAAAACAAAGGTGAGCAGGTGCTGGGGGAAGTAGCTGACCTCTCCTCCTTTCTGCTCTGTGGCCTAGCACTCAAACTGATTTTGCCCCAATCTTACTCCAATTTCTGAAATGAATTGGACTTAAAGAAAAGAACCTAAGGAGACTGACATTGTAAAATAAGGTTTAGGAGACTCATGAGAGGTTTCCATTCCCTTCACCTGCTCACCTCTTTGGATGGTAGGCACCTCGCCACCTACCCACTTCATATATTCACAGGGCAGATTGATGAACAACACACAGTGACTACATAACACCTAATTTGGCTGTCTACCTTGCCTGGGAGGAATATAAAAATGTGACTCTCCCCCCAGCCGGCAGCCTGTTAATTAGCTATCTTCAAGCAGAAGATGTCTGCAAAGTGAGACAGGTTCATATCACCCCAGTAAGTGATGCTGCCAGTAGGAAGACACAGACTCCAAAGTGTTACTGACCCCAATTAAACCATTTATTGGAAGAAAGCATTGCTCCATACACTATACTGCAAAAACAAACTGCATGATATGTGAATCAATGGTAAAACAGCATGGCTATAGAAACACCAAAAAGATAAGAACATAAGAACATAAGAGAAGCCAATGCTGGATCAGGCCAATGGCCCATCTAGTCCAACACTCTGTCACAAAGTGGCCAAAAATACCAGGGGCTATCAGAAGGTCCAGCAGTGGGGCCAGGACACTAGAAGCCCTCCCACTGTTGCCCCCCCAGGCACCAAGAATACAGAGCATCACTTGCCCCAGACTGAGAGTTCCTATCTGTACCTTGTGGCTAATAGCCACTGATGGACCTCTGCTCCATATGTTTATCCAATTCCCTCTCAAAGCCATCCATGCTTGTAGCTGCCACCATCTCCTGTAGCATTGAATTCCATACGTTAATCACTCGTTGGGTGAAGAAGCACTTTCTTTTATCCATGCTAACCCGACTGCTCAGCAATTTCATTGAGTGCCCACGAGTTCTTGTATTGTGGGAAAGGGAAAAAAGTACTTCTTTCTCAACCTGCTCTGGCCCATGCATAGTCTTGTAAAACTCAATCATGTCACCCCTCAGTTGTCATTTCTCCAAGCTAAAGAGCCCCAAGCACTTTAACCTTTCTCCAAAGGGAAAGTGTTCCAACCCTTTTATCATTCTAGTTGCCTTTTTCTGCACTCTTCCCAATGCTTTCTGAGGTCTGGTGACCAGAATTGCACACGGTATTCCAAATGAGGTCACACCATTGATTTATACAGGGGCATTATGATACTGGCTGATTTGTTTTCAATTCCCTTCCTAATAATCCCTAGCATAGTGCTGGCCTTTTTTATTGCAGTCGCACACTGTCTCGACATTTTCAGTGAGTTATCTACTATGACTCCAAGATATCTCTCTTGGTCAATCTCTGCCAGTTCGGACCCTATCAACATAAATGTATAGTTCATATTTTTGGCCCCAATGTGCATCACTTTGCACTTGGCCACATTGAACCCCATTTGCCATGTTGACGCCCACTTGCCCATCCTTGACAGATCCCTTTGGAGTGCCTCACAATCCTAGAGAGATGTGATGTCACTTCCAGGATTTCCCCAAAAGTAATTTCATTCCATTGCCAACACCTCCCCACTCATGTCCCCTCTGCCCTAATCTCTTACACATAGGGTTACTAGATGGAGACAGATAGACAGACAGACAGATCCAACTCCAGGTTAAGAAATTCCTGGATATTTAGGGAGAGAGCTTGGGAAGGGAAGGTTTGTGGAGCAGAAGAACCTCAGCAGGATATAATGCCACAGAGTTTGTGTTCCAAAGCAGCCATTTTCTTCAAGTGAACTGATTTCTGTAGAGATCTTGAGTCAAGCATTTTCTGTCAACCTAAAATACTTCACAATGTTGTAGTGAGAATAAATAGAGGAGGGGAGAACTTCGTATGCTGCCCTAAGCACCTTGAAAGGAAGGTGGGATATAGTTTTCTTTTTTTCCTTTCCTCCCTTTTCCCCCTGCCTCCCCCCCTTTTTTACAAGCAAAGATATCTGAGCCCCAAAAGAAAAGAAAAAGTTCTTTGGGTAGCTCACATTCTGAATGGTCTTATTAAGCCAAGTTAGGACTTATCAATATTACAAATATTTTTTATCAAATATTACAAATATTTCTATGTGTCTTCTTTCTTACTGTCCTCTTCCAACACACTTCTCAAAATTCAGATCTCAATTCTACACACAGAAGGTGAATGATGGTAAGGCAGCAGAAGACAGGGAGGGACTTCTTGTCGTATATGGAACCTGTCTCTTTAAGAGACAGGCTTAGGTCTTAAGTGGAATTCCCACTCTTCACAAGCATGGGTGTACCTTCTGGAATGTGCTAGTTAGAACTGGGTTGTTGGTAGTTCAGACTCCAGCCCTTGTTAAGCCTATGTTATTCCTTGCCTTGCTGCTCTGTACATTAAAGAAGGTTTTGAAGACATCCTTCCTGTTGTGTCTCTATGGCCTTAGGGCAGACCATTTACCCACTTCCACACACTTTACAAAGTAGCCAAACACCACACTTCCGAGACTCTGTAGACAAGCTTTTGCCAGCAGGCTCCCTTTGTTCCTGCCTGCTATGCAGAAGTGCCTCAGCATTCAACAAAGAAGAAAAGAGGTGCAGAAGCACTAGTCCCTGCCCAGAGTTCCCTAATGGGTGTACTCTGCATTGCAGTGGCCCATTAAAACCAGTGGCAGCCTGGCCAACCCTGTAAGGGCAATGCTAGAAGGGATACGAACCCTCCAGTGTGGCTCTCCAGTGGGGACTCAAGAGGAGACCTGCAAGGTTTCTGAAAAGAACCGAGCCCGAAGCAGAGTAACATGATTTCAGTTTATAAGTTTATTCGGTAGGGAAGAACAAGACAAGGGAGCCTGGCTCACAGGCCAGCTTATATTCTGGATCAAACCACACCCCACACCCCCGGGATAGGGTTATTTACAGTGGAACAGAGTTCCATAGGTCTTTCTCGGCTCCCAGCCCTCTGATAGGTGTGAGCTAGGATCTGTTCGGGCTATTGTCTCTGGTCCGAAGCTTGAGCTCTTTGCCTGGCCATGTGCAGGCCTTGTCAGCATATGAATAGGAATGCCAGCAAGATGACAGCTAGTTAGGTTCTTAGACTGAAGTGGTCTAGTTTGACAGGTATGTGGTCACTTGATATGTCATATGATAAGTGAATTGCATCAGCTTTATATGGAGTCACTATGACTCAGCAAGTAGATTGTGATTGGCTGACTGCTGTATATATTCTGCTGTGTACTGGACATTGAACAACCTACATGGTTCCTGGTGCCTGGCGTAGCACTCTGTTGGAGTGACAGCCTGTTTGGAGTGACTACTTGGATTGTGTAAATATCTGTATAATAAAACTGTAAATAGTCTTATACCAGCGCAGTGTCTTCTGCTTTGTTACAATGTTCAAACACCGTCAGGCCTTGCCTCGCACGTGGTTGAACCCAGTACATAACAATTTCCTTCATATGTAATTTGTTCAGTTTTTTTCTCTAACAGTTTCAGACTAAGATGCCAGAATGATGGTGTGTTGGAAGAGGACAGTAAGGAAGAAGACACATATAAACTGTTGAGAAACAGTTTAAAATGCAATCATGTAAGAATGGGCAAAACCAGGGCTATTTTTGGGCAGGAACGCACAGGAATGGAGTTCCAGCTGGCTTACAAGTTGGCCATGCCTACAGCCTCCCCCCCACCAAGTTTCCCAGGCACCTCGCAAGCCACGGGGCACCTGGGGAAGCCAAGCTGATCCAGGGAGGGAAGGCAGTTTAAACTGCCTCCCCTTCTTGGGTTCCCGATGGGGTGCCTGGGGAAGCCAATCAGAAACTGTCTTCCTTCCCTTGGGTTCCCCAAGCACCCCGCAAACTGCAGGGCACCTGGGAAAGCCAATCCTGGGAGGGAGCTGTGCGGTCAGGAGTGTGGCCTAATATGCTAATGAGTTTCTGCTGTTGGGTGTGGCCTATTGTGCTAATGAGTTCCTGCTGGAACAACCAATGTAATATTAAAGACCAGAATGTATTTTATCTCTCTATCCTTATTCTAATTCCCAGACTTTTTTTTTCTGTGCGGATACCTATTCCCTCCAACAGGGGCCTCACTCTCCCCCAACAGCTTTTCCTGCATAGTCAGTAGACTTCCTGGGTTTGTAGAAAAATCTGAAAAGTGGGGAAATCCCTTCAGGGACAGTTGAATTCCCCCAAAAAGCCTTTTGAAATGACCTCTACAGGGACCTGACTCCAGGCAGCAATGGTGAGAGATTAGAACGTTGGGGGGGGGGAGACTTCTAACTGGCTCTGTCAGTCAAAGGGTGGGGGAAAGGCCCTTTCTTTCCAGGCCTCTTTCGGCCTTGGAGGGAGGGGGAGGGGGAAGCCTTGGGCCAGGCTGGGGGATTCCTAGAGGTTTTGGGGTGGAGTGCAAGGAGGGCAGGATTTGGGGAAGAGAGAGGCCTCAGCTGGGCATCATGCCACAGGATCCACGCTCCAAAGCAGCCATTTTCTCCAGGGAGACAGATCTCTGTTGTTCACAGATCTCTGGAGTTCACCCTCCAGCAGGCCCCACTTGGAGGTTGCCAACCCTAGGCCTGGCAGCAGTCTAGGGTTGCCAGGTCCCCCCATGGGCACTGGCAGGGGATGGGGGTAGTGGGGTTGCCAGCTCCAGGTCTGGAAACTCCTGGAGATTTGGGGATGGAGCCTGGGGAGGACAGGGACCTCAGTGGGGTACAATGCCCTAGAGTCCACCCTCCAAAGCATCAATTTTCTCCAGGGGAAGTTATCTCAGTAGTCTGGAGCTGAGCAGTAATTCCAGGGGATCCCCAGATCCCACCTGGAGGCTGGCATCCCTAGGCAGCACCCTCTGGGTGACTTGATACCACCTAATTTGCATGACTCAACTTGGCCTGGCTGCTTGCTGCTGTTCAGCAGCCACCCTATGAAAGCCAGCAGTGGTGCAGCAGTTAGAGCCTCAGAGTAGGGTCTGCAAGACCCAGGTTCAGATCCCCATATTGCGTTGGAAGCTGACTGGGTGATTTTGGACCAGTCACATACTTTCAGCCTAACCAACCTCACAGGGTTGTTGTGCAGATAAAAAGGAGGTGAGAATAATGTAAGCTGCTTTGGTCCCCACTGTGGAGAAAGACTATAATTTTCCTTGGTAGAAGCTGTGGGGGAGGGGGTGGAGACAAAAAGCTGAAGACAGATAAAGGCAGATAAAGGTTAAGTTGGCTGTTGGGTGGGAAGGAAATAGGGTTGCCAACTCTGGATTGGGAAACTCCTGGACATTTAAGGGGTGGATCCTGGGGATGGTGGGGTTTGAGGAGGGGAGGAACTTCAGACCAGTTTAATGCCATAGACTCCACCCTCCAAACCAGCCATTTCCTCCATGAGAACTACCATTGCCAGCCTCTGGGTGAGGGCTGGAGATCACCCAGAATTACAACTGTTGTCCGGGTGACAGAGATCAGTTCCCCTGGATAAAATGGCTGTTTTGGAGGGTTGAGTCTATGGCTCCACCCCCAGAAGGGAGAAAGAGTGTGAGATAGGTAAGGGTAGAGGGGAGGAAGCAAAGGTGTGAGGAATGGGATGACCATCCCGCAAGTTTCTTGCGGGTCTCCACTTGTCCATTCTATACGCAGAATTTATCATACGGAAAACTGGATTAGATTTAGATGAAAATGGTGTGAAAATTGGAGGAAGGAACGACATAAATGTGTTTGAGATCAAATCAAGCCTAGAAGCTAAAATGACTGAGGTTATCATACTTTGGGCACATTATGAGAAGACAATAGGCAATGGGAAAAATCATGCTAGAAAAAGTTGAAGGTAGCAGTAAAAGAGGAAGACCCAACATGAAATAGATTGACTCAATCAAGGAAGCAACAGCCCTCAGTTTGCAAGACCTCAGCAAGGCTGTTAACAGTTGGATGTTTAGGAGGTCATTAACTGACAGGGTCATCATAAGTCAGAAGCAACTTGCCAGCACTTAACACACACAGTATTAAAGAATTATATTTATGTGCTGAGTAGTAAACAATGACCATTGATTGCTCCCTGGAAACATTATGAATAAGATCATAAAATATAAAAAGGAGTTTAGTAAGTAAGAACCAGCTAGGCATTGTTAAACTTTTAATGAAGTGCTAGTCTTCAGAGGATTGAATTTCCTGGCTCACAGTTATTTTTACAGCATAAAAATAGGTACCACTTAAAAAAACAAAAACAGAAGTGGTTAATGATGATGCAGCCAACTCAATTCAAACACCTTTTAAAATGGTCTTAATCTCAGATTTCTTTATTTTATTTTATTTTACATCTCTAATTTAAAAATGAAACAGAGGCAAAGTTAAAAATTAGAAAGCCTTACAAGCAGACAATGAAAAACTAACCAAGGCAATGAAACAGTCAGTGTGGGCTAAGAAATTCTGAGGAAACCAGAAAATGCCACATCTAACAAAGAATGACAAAGGCAGAAAACTCTGAACTATAACAAAAAAGATGGTGATACACACAACAGACAACAATGCAATACACTAATATACTGTCTCCTATATATGCAGTCGCTCAAGCTGAAACACCTATGTTATAGAGTTTTCCATTATAGGTTAACATAAATTTATAAAATGTAAAGCCACCAGGAGAGAAAAACAAAATTAAAAAAATAACTACATTTAATGTGAACTAATAAAAATCTATATTCAACTAGATCTGTTTGACAGTGTACTGTCACAACAGAATCAAACTCCCAGACAGCACACACACCCGTGACGGGAAAGACCTTAGCTTTGTAGAACTATTCAAAATTGGCCATATATATTGGACATTAATAGCCTTGCTCAGGTGTTGTAAACTGAGGATCACAGCTTTCTTGATTGAGCCAATCCATCTTTTCCTGCTGCCTTCAACTTTGCCTAGCATTATTGCCCTTTCACTGATTCTTGTCTTTTCACAATGTGACCAAAGTACAATAATTTCATTTTGGCCATTTTAGCTTCTCGGGGGAGTTTAGGCTTGATTTAATCTAGAACCCACTTATTTGTCTTTTTGGTGGTCCATGGTATCCATAAAACTCTCTTCCAACACCACATTTCAAATGACTGATAAGTCTAGCATCCTGTTTTCTACAGTAGGCAATTTGATGCCAATCTGGCCAAAGGGCTGGATTTATCCAGCTTTTCCACTCACCTGATTTCCATGCTTACTCCATCCCATGTGCCTTTTATCCATGAAAGTTCCATGATCCTCAGCAGAACGTTTAAAGGAACTCAGAAACCAAGATGACAGAGTGCTATTTATATGGTTTCTTTCCATGAGCTGTATTAATATATACTGGCCTACAGATGAGACAATTTCAAAAGCTTGCTGGTTTGATTCCAATAGACCATTTCAGGTTCATTTCTCCCTTCGCCCATAAATCTATGTTCATTTTATCTTTCCTCATACCAAAATTTCCTCATTAGTAAGGAGTAAATTCCCTGACCGGGATGGCTAGCCTGATCTCATCAGATCTCAGAAGCTAAGCAGGGTCAGCCCTGGATAGTACTTGGATGGGACAATGACCACCAATGATGTCCAGCATATATAGAAGCAGGCAACAGCAAACTGCCTCTGAAGTTTCTTGTCTTGAAAACCCGATGGATGGGTCACCATAAGTCAGCTGCAACTTGACAGCACTTTACATACATACAATGTATAAATGGCATATTAATATCAAATGACATACATCACAAAAGTGGGGTGTAAAAGAAAAGAATCACCAATGACAGCTACAAAAATGAAGTGAACCAAAATCAATGACATCTGAAATCAAAAAGAAATGAAAGTAGCCATCCTGGACTCTTTTCATATCCCAAAATGCCAGTTACTGGCACGTCCAGGGCTTTTTTTGGTGATAGTACTCACTGGAACTAGTTACCAGCATCTTTTTTTCAGGGGGGTCCCAAGTCCTGAGGGAGGAATTGGTAGAAACTGGTACAACCTAATAGATGAATACTGGCATCTTTTTGTTTACAAAGGAAGCATTGGGCATATTCGTGAGGGTGAGCCACTGCTTTCTAGCATTGTTTGTGAGCTTCATAAGGACTAGCCTAGGTGACCTTATGGACTGATCTTGCAGGGCTTTTATTCTAGAGCGGGGGTGGCCAAACCATAGCTCAGGAGCCACATGTGACTCTTTTACACATATTGTGCGGCTCCTGGCAGGGCAGCTGGGGAAGTGAAGGGGAGGCAAGCCCTCCCTCCCTCCCTCCACATCAATTTGCGCACCCTCTCTCTCTCTCATTCTCTCTTTCCACCTCTCTCTCTCTCTTTGACACATAAATATCATTAGCAAACTAATAAATATCTTTGGACAAATAAATATCGTTATCAATATCTGTTTTAACCCCTTTGTTTTTATTTTTGGCAGTCTCATTTAATGTTAATAAAAGGCAAATGTGCATGTTTTTCAATAAAAACGTGTGTGAAATATTTGCTCATGTCTTGTGGCTCTCAAACATCTGACGTTTATTCTATGTAGCTCTTACACTGAGCAAGTTTGGCCACCCCGGTTCTAGAGCTTTGCTGCTTCTTAGCATTCCACTTGCCAGTGGCCATCATAGTCCTATAATCCATGACACATTCAGCTGACAGTCATCTGTCAATACATATGCATGTATGACCTGGCATTTAATGATTCTCAGTGAACTGTATGAACTAGTTGAAGAAATATTGTGTTAAGAAATGAACTGAGGTGATACAAAAGCTCTGTCTATAGCGATTAAGCTGCGATGATTCATGCTTAGTTGAACTTTGGTTTTCATTCCTATTCATCATGGGACAATTAAGATACCATTTCACAGGTGTCTGAATCCAACAATTCCTAGCCACCAGTCTGTGGGCCACCTTTGGTCTGCAGCTATGATCACCCTTATCATGCATATATAAGCCCTTGCCCCCAAATGGCCCAGAGCTACAAAGTTTTCATATAATATCGAAGCAGGCTCACAAGACTGTCATTTCCTGCAATATTCTTTAGCCGGTGTACTTATAAACTGCTGCATTAATACTGTGTGTGTTGTAAACCCTCTGTAATCTAAATATATCTTTAAATGCATCCAGGCATCATACATCAGTGAGTCATCAATACATTATTTATAATATGACACAGAAGGAAGACTCATCTGGAAAATCAAATCAATACTGTGCATAGAACTAGGCTAACAGCTGCAACGATAAGATATCATAAAGGCTTGTTAGAAATAAATGGTTCTAAATATTGCTTGTTATTTTTAATCCTGGCGAATATATGGGCTTGAATGGTCTTTCTTTTCAGTGCAGGTCTGCAGAATCAATAGAAACAAAATAGAAACAAAGAATTATATCATACACTATCCTTTACTATCCACAAGCAAAAAAGATCAACCAAATAGAGATGTTCACGTTACGAATAGCCTCTAGCATGACAGACCTTCAGACATATTTATTTTCTGCAGCACAAGACAGTAAACTACAAGTGCATATAATAAATTACCATGGACTGCTTAAAGCAGTGGAGTCCTATAAATCATCAAAGCAGAGACTATTGCTGCAAGATCTGAGGAGTGGACTTAGAACCATCAGGAATATCAACGGAGTCAGAATTACTGATGTCTCCACTTTTCACTTGCAAGCTTTCTGTTAATTGTGCATTCAGTGGCTTCAAATGTACCCAATATTCCCCACTTCCTTTTTCTTTGAGGTGGAAAAGACGATTGGAAGAGATTAGCAAACTGTTTTCTAGAAAAACCTGTCCACTTTTTCCCACTGAGCAACCCATGATAAGCTTCCTGTGGACCCTAAGGTTTCGCAGGAACAGTTTTAAAAAGAACCGGGCCAGATATGTACAATATATCTAAGCAAAAAAAACCCTTTATTCTTTAATGAGATTAAGACTGCAACTTTTACTGAAGTCAATGGGACTGTCTTTGGAGTCTACATATAGATTGGATTATATACTATACAAAATAACCTTGACTAGCCTGATATCATCAGAGCTTGGAAGCTAAACAGGATTGGCCACAGTCAGTTCTTGTATGGGAGACCACTAAGGAAGACTGGAGTTGCCATGCAGAAGAAAACAATGGCAAACTACCTCTGTTCATCTCATGCCATGAAAACCTCATGGTTATGAGGTCACCATGACTCTGTTGTGACATGATTACATGTGATTACTATTGTTATTATATACTATGCAGTTAAAATGTCAGCAGAATTTTCAATTTTCTGTTCATGAAGGGATAACAGAAAGAGCATTGTGGTATAATTCATAATTGGGGCAAGAAAAATAAGTATTCTTAGCAGATGAAGAAATCCTGTTCCAGGACCACTGGAAGTCTTACTTAGATCTATTAATGTTTTTGAAGCGTTACCTGACTGTTGTATGTTCAGGATCTTCTCAATCCATGCATGTTTTTCTATATCCCCTTTTATTTAGTGCCAATTAAATAGAGAAGTATCTAGAATTAGCAATTCCTTAATCTTTTTTAAAAAATGTGTATATGTGTTTGCACGCACACCTGGAAGCCATGGCGACCTCTGGTGACTAACCCCTATTAGGGGCCTGGAAGATATTCAGAGAGGTGGCTGAAGAAAGCCTGCCCCCACCTCCCTACTGTTGGTATTCCAAGGAGGTCTCCCATCCAAGTGTCATGAGCTGGGCTGGGCTTGGCTGAGAGGCAGGAGTCAGGTCCAGTCCGGGAGTTGTAGCCAGGAGAGGCAGAACAGGAGCCAAGTCACGAGTGCAAGAAAGTGGTCATTTGAAGCAGGTCAGGGAGCCAGAAATCCGCACAGGAGTGAAGTCTGAGAGCAGGAGCTGAGGGTGAATGCAAGGTCAGCGTGGATGCAACTCATTGCCTCCACAGAGAGCTCATTCCCAAGTGGGAGCTATATAGGCCTCCAGCTGTGCTTCCCTGAGCAGTGGTGATGCTCCTGTTAGTACTCAGGGCTCGGTGCTCACCTTCCCTGCCAGCGTGCGTCTTGGTGGTGGGTTGCTAAGTCCTTGTGGAGCCACTCCCTCAGCCGAGCCACCCGTGGAGGTGAATCTGGCAGGCTTTCCATTTGCACCTGTGCCTCATTGGCTGCTGCAGGACCAGGTGCAGGGGTTACTGACTCAGGCACTGGCAGCAGCAAGCTGTCAACTCTCAAGGAGTCAGGGGGGCCAGCTTCCAGCTCTGGTGATGCTGGCGACTCTGGCTGTGCTGCCAACTCGGGCAGGTGCCCAACACCATCATCATCGCCCATGACACCAAGTACTTGCCAGCCAGTGTTCCTCCAAGCTGAGTTAGTGTGAGTTAGCTCACAGTTTTTAAGCTTCCAGCTCACACATTTTTGTCTTAGCTCAGGAAGGACGGCTCCAGAGCAAACTAATTTCTGCAGCAGCCAAACTGCTCACTCACAACTTTAATGCCAGTGGCTCACAAAGTAGAATTTTTGCTCACAAGACTCCACAGCTTAGAGGGAGCATTGCGGAGTCGACCCTGCTTAGCTTCCGAGACCTGACGAGATCGGGCTTACCTGGGCTCTCCAGGTCAGGGCAACATCCTTAGTCTTGAGGCACATCTACATCCTACCATACTTTGAGCTTGTCATCTTGACGTCACTTATTACTAATAACTAAACAATGGAATGAGCTAATCTTCTATAGCTATTGTCTTTCTTGTATAAGTCGCCTATAAAATGAACATACCTTAAATCTTTTGTTCAAAAACCAGATTGTGAACAAAAATGTTTTACACACATGACAAAAATCAGAACAATAGTGTCTCAGACCACCACTCAAAACTTGCATTTCCTGATACTTCTGAAATAAAACCTATTTGGTTTCTTCTTTTTGGCAGATCTGAGATCATTGAACAGATATGCCAAACTCTCAGATCCTTTCACATGTCTATGGAGACAGCCATCACTAACTTTTTGCATTAATATAGGTAGTTTTTTAATGTGTGAGTTACTTATGACTGTGTTCCACCTCCACCCATGGAGATCAGAGCCTCATACATAGGGTTCTGAAATAGTGTCCTCTACAAGCACTGGAGTAGACTCTTATAGCTCTGGTGATGGAACACTGCATCATATGTCTTCAGAGCATTCTCTCAACATTGGTTCCAGATATGTAGTACAGGATGCATTATTATTACCATAATTCATCAAGAGGCTGTCTCTCCTCCCTGCTGTACACATGCATACTGTCCTATGTTCATGAGAAACAGCCTCATAAAACAGTTTTTGTTTCTTTGCAGTAAATACAAGGTGACAAAATGATACAAAGAAAATCAAATTACAAAAGTACCTTTAGCTGCTAATAGCAAACTGGTGCTGGAGAAGACTCCTTGGACTGCAAAGAGATCAAATCAGTCAGTCCTAAAAGAAATCAACCCTAACTGTTCCCTGGAAGGCCAGATATTGAAGCTGAAGCTCAAATACTTTGGCCACCAAATGAGAAGGGAGGACTCACTGGAAAAGACCCTGACGCTGGAAAAGATTGAAGGTCAAAGAAGAAGGGGATGGCAAAGGATGAGATGGTTAGACAGCATCATTGATGCAACGAACATGAAATTGGGCAAACTCTGGAGCATGACGGAAGACAGAAGGGCCTGGTGTGATGTGGTCCATGGGGTCGCGAAGAGTCGGACTCGACTGTGCGACTGAACAACAACAACAACAACAACAACAACAACAAGCAAACTCAGGTACGTCTATTGGTTCATCCATCCTGCACAAACAGAGAGTGTTTTAATTATTTTTTTAGCCTGCCCACAAAGTTGATTGAAGGTCCTAGCAGCTAATTGCAGCATAACAGGGAGTATAGAGACAGAGAAATATATATGAATGATGTCTGCAGGAAATGGGCAACTTTTGATGCAGTCCTACATGTTCCTCAAAAGTACATTCTTTGGTAGTCCATTAGGAATGGTTTGTTAAATCAGCCACTTTGCCATTCAGCAAAGTGTTTGATTACTGGCTCTCCTGTATTACATGAGACAGGATAGCCAGTAATCCAGAAACCGTGAAATGGTAGGTTTTATGGTAGGGTCATGAATCCAAGGCAGCTTTACTAAATCTGTTCCCAAATTCCATCAACAACATACTTGTAGATGATAACCAGGTTACTTCTAATATAGAGTGAAGAAATAATATGGACCCTAATGACAGGTCAGATATGACAGTGAGAACTTCTGAAAGAAGAGTAGAAGTTACAGTGAAATCTTCTACCAAAAAATGCTAGCAAAGAACTATGGAACAGTGGCCAACATTTCTTTGCCCAGGTGCTAAAGCCACCTCAATATGGTTCAGATATGATTTGGGGATTGAAATGGCCTTGAATGATAGAAATAGTGAATCTGTTGATTTTTCTAGGAGTTGAAGATAGATGGGCTACATTGCGGACTGAAGCCTTATGCTCCAGTGGTTTTGCGCTGACTTGCCCAATCCTTTCTAGAAACTGGTACTAGAGGACAACTATTTGACCCCTAGGGGACCGCGCACAGTTCTATTCCATCTCCTTAACATCTGCATAATATACTGGGTGAAACTGTGGGAGAACTGGGGTGATGCCCTCAATATGCTGACGACACCCAGCTCTGTTTCTCTGTACCAACTGAATCAAGTGTTAGTGGTAGTATCTGGACAAGGTGGTGAGCTAGACGAGGACCAATAAATAGAAGCTCACTCCAGACAAAACTGAAGTGCAGCTGCTGAATGATAGAACTAGTTGAGGAATCAGAAATCAGCCAGTTCTAGAGATCTTAACAGTAAAATCCTATCTGAAGAAGTGATAATAAACTGGAGAAATGAGCAGTGACTCATGAAAGCTTATGCCCTGCCACAAATTTTGTTGGACTTTAAGGTGCTACTGGACTGTTACACTTTTCTACTGGTATAATCCTAAACAGACTTATACCCTTTGTAAATCCACTGAAGTCAATGGGCTGAGACAGTTGTGATTTAATTTAGGATTGCAGCGTAAATCACTTTAAAATTTAATTAGTTTTTTTTCCAAAGAAGAATGTCTTGAAAGACATAAAGGAGATAAATTGCTGACAACATAAAATATGCTAGATACATCTTTGCTGAAGCATATTGGATAGGATGATGATGATGCTTAAAAAAGACACCTAATTTTGAGAACAGAAAAAAATTAACCATTAAAGATGCTTCCATTTATCACTACAATGCTTTTATATAAGTTGCCCCATCATGTTCTCTGTTACTTGGACAGGTTATCAGTAACCGATTGACTATATACCAAGCTATAATTAGGACTGCCTTTCATATGTTTATTTTCTAGCAGTGACATTTTCAAATGAGCCTTAAGGATGAGTTTAGGGTGAATGAACATGCTGGCAGGCTTTCAAAACTTCTGTACTTGCTGCCAGCAAGCCCGAATTTTCTTACTCAAATGCCAATAAGCTAGATGTCAGATGTCATCTTATATCACTGCTAAAAGCCTCTAAATCAGTTGTTACATCCCCAGGAAAACATGAATTCGTGCATTGCTGCGCAATGCAGAAATCTATTACAAAATGGAACGGATCTAATCACCCTTTGCCAAACTGGAAAGCAGAAAGACCTTACAGGTTCCCAGCCTGTACTCCTCACCAGAAAGCTTGAAGCTGAAAACTGGATACAGCAGGAAAGTAAACAGGAGAGGAAAGCTATCTGGCAACAGGAAGAGAAGTATGGACCCAAACATTCCACCTGGTTTACTGATGTCACTTGGAGCTTTAAAAACTAATTACATTGTAATTTGAGCTGAGATTTCTTTTCTGTCTCAATCTGACTGGCCTTTAATTCCATGGCAGCTGTCGCCTCATTTATCTCCTCTTCTGTACTCTCAGTACTTAAATGGTAGTAGCCATTTATGGCTTTTAAAGGACACACAAGAAGGCTTAATATGCCACAGGGGGCCACTGCAAGAATTGCCCTATTGGATCAGGCCACGCTTCCCTCTAGTCTAGCATTCTATTTCTAACACCAACCAAGAAGGAAATACTGGAGGCCAACACCAATGAAAATGCGTGCAGCATAACACTTACTCAGACTACTGGTGCATCTTAGCTCAGCCTTGTGTAACTGTCAATAACTCTCCAGGATCCCAGGTGCAGAAGGGTCTGAGCCCCATCACTCTCTGAGATGCTGAACTGGAGATGCTACCAGGTCCTTTTGTCTTGTAAAGCCTGGCTTGATTAGTTAAACTATGGCTACTCCCTCCATTCTATAGGAGAGGTCCTCTAGAAACACTTTAGGGAGCACTGGGAATTTCATAAACTCTGCTTTTGAATACAAATATATATATATTATGTATAAATACTGATAATTATTGAAAAATATTGATGTATAAATGCTAACATTTATTTATGTAAGTGGAGATTTAATTTGAATATAAAAAGAAACAGATTATTATTAAGAAAAGATGCAGTGGCTCAATACATTTGTCAGTAAAACTCATCAGGGAATACTTCATTCCCCCAGTTCTCTTCTGATAATATTTTTTGCATGTATATAGTTGTTCATATGTTCTTGGAAAACTCCTTCTACCCCACCCCACTCCCAAAATTGTCAATGGATCAATGAATGGCTTAAATATTAGCAAGCTTAAGCATTGAGTCACTCTGATTTTTACCCTTTGTTTCTTTCCATTATCTGTTTTATAGCATATTCTAATTATGCATCTGAGCCAAGAGGTTTTGAGCAGATTTTTAGACACATAAACAGCAATAAATCCTTTCATTGTAGCCTTGTTACAGACTGCTAAACAAAGCAGCATGGATGGCTATGATGTCAGCTGTCCTGGGTGATAAAATAACTGTTATGAGAGAGAAAGAATATAGGGTACATTTCTAGGCTTTGGTTTCTCTCTCATGCTGTCTCTCCATTGCAGTGACAGCACGAGGTCAGTCTCTTGATACATTCTCCTCTTCTATTATATAAAACACCCAGAAACACTTTTTAAAATGTACAACTTGACTCGGTACAGTTATCTGTCAATGTAACTTTTGTTGTTTATGCAGCCACTACTGAAAGCAAAAAAATCCATTTAATCTCTTAGTAAGACTTCCTTTTTTGCTTTTCTGATGCAGCCAAATCCTCCTGCTGCACCACCCCTAATCTTGCTAAAATACTACAGGGAAGTGGGGGGATGGAGATTTCTTGTGTCCCCCCTCCAGCAGCCTAATTTCAGCAGAAACAATCCCTCAAAGCTATGGCTACACTTCTCAGTGATGACTAAGTGAATGTCCTACTGAAACCAGGAGGAGTCTTTCACTTTATGCTGGCAGAAGAAGGAGCAAAGAAACTCTTAACAAATGGGGAAGCAACAGTGTGGAGCAACAAGACAGTTTTAGAGAGAGGGATACCAGCCTCAGTTTGTCCAGGCTTTGCAAAGGGTAGGGACCATTGGCAAGCTCCAGCTATGCTCCAGCTAGACTGTACATGGGAGAAACATAACCAGGATGTTCTATGCTTTTTTCTTCTTCAAGCAGTGATGGGGAAAGCCCAAACAGGATTGAAACAGGGGAGGAAGTGTTTTGATTTATACTCCACTTTCCTATTACAAAAAGAACACTCAGATCCCGGGAGCTAAGCAGGGCGAGCCCGGTTAGTACTTGGACGGGAGACCTCCAAGGAACACTGCAGAGGGAGGCAATGGCAGACCACCTCTGCCTCTCACTTGTCTTGACAGCCCCTTCCTGGGGTTGCCATATGTCAGCTGCAACTTGACAGCACTTTACACACATTTCTGCACGGCTGGGGAGGCGTGGTGTTTGGGGAAGGGGAGGGAGCTCAGTGGAGATAAGATGTCATAGAGTTGGCTGTTCAAAGCTACCTAGGGTTGCCAGCTCCAAGTTGGGAAATATCTGGAGATTTTGGGGGGTGGAGCCTGAGGAGAGTGGGGTTTGGGAAGGGGAGGGACTGGAGTGTAATGCCATACAGTCTGCCTCACAAAGTGGCCATTTTTTCCCAGTGAACTGATTTCTTTCGACTGGAGATCAGTTGCAATAGCAGGAGGTCTCCAGCAGCCCCCTGGAGGTTGGCAACCCTGAATACCATCTCCTCCATGGGGAATGGATATCTGCAGTCTGGACTTTTGTTATAATACACTGGCTGAGAACCAAGAAAACTAGACACATCACTGGATCTCACCCCAGAAATTTTTTCCCCCCATAAGAAGATGCAGCCACTGAAATCCTGCTCAATGCCATGCCTTCCTAAACAACCTTTCGTGCTGTTGGTAAATATTCAGGAAGAAATTGTTTGGCAGAAAAACATATGTAATGCCACATTCTGAACAATGTCCCTTTGTGCAGGTGTCGGCCAATATGAAAAGTTACGTTTGGCTGCTTTTCTTTGCCTCATGATCAAGTTTTTCCTTCAGAAGAGTCATCACATGCCAGGTAAACTTAGTAATACTGGCGACCAGTACTGTACACAGTATTCCAAAGGAGGTCGCACCAATGATTTATACAGGGTCATTATGATACTGGCTGATTTGTTTTCAATTCCCTTCCTAATAATCCCCAGCATAGCGTTGGCCTTCTTTATTGCAGTTACACACTGTCTAGACATTTTCACTGAGTTATCTACTATGACTCCAAGATCTCTCTCTTGGTCAGTCTCTGCCAGTTCAGACCCCATCAATGTGTACTTATATTTAGGATTTTTGGCTCCAATGTGCATCACTTTGCACTTGGCCACATTGAACCCCATTTGCCACATTGCCGCCCACTCATCCATCCTCAACAGATCCCTTTGGAGTGCCTCACAATCCTCCCTGGTTGTCACCACCCTGAACAACTTCGTGTCATCTGCAAATTTAGCCACTTCACTGCTTACTCCCAATTCTAAATCATTAATAAACAAGTTGAAAAGCATTGGACCGAGTACTGATCCTTGTGGTACCCCACTGCTTACCATCCTCCACTGAGAAAGTTTCCCATTTATACTCACTCTCTGTTTCCTATTTATAAGCCAGTTTTTGATCCACAAGAGGACTCGTCCTTTTATCCCATGACTATTGAGCTTACTTAGGAGCCTTTGATGAGGAACTGTATCAAAAGCTTTCTGGAAGTCAAGGTAAATAACATCTATTGGGTCCCCCTTGTCCACATGTTTGTTCACTCCCTCAAAAAACACTAACAGGTTAGTGAGACAAGATCTTCCCTTACAGAACCCATGCTGAGTCTGCCTCAATAGTTTTTGTTCATCAATGTGCCTACTAATTCTTTCCTTAATAACAGTTTCCAACAACTTGCCCGGTATCGACATCAGACTGACTGGCCTGTAATTTCCCGGATCTCCCCTGGAGCCCTTTTTAAAGATGGGAGTGACATTAGCTACCTTCCAGTCCTCAGGAATGGAGGCAGATTTTAAAGAAAGGTTACATATTAATGTAAGGAGATCCACAAGTTCACATTTGAGTTCTTTCAGAACTCTCGGATGAATGCCATCCGGGCCTGGTGATTTATTAGTTTTTAAATTGTCCATCAGTCATAGGACTTCCTCTCTTGTCACCTCAATCTGATTCAGGTCTTTCAAACCCCTCCCGAAATCGGTGGTTCTGGAGTGGGCAAGCACTTGTCATCTTCCACAGTGAAGACAGGCAAAAAATGCATTCAGCTTCTCAGCAATTTCCCTGTCATCCTTCAGTAGTCCTTTTACCCCTTGGTCATCCAAGGGCTCCACTGCCTCCCTGGCTGGTTTCCTCCTTCTAATGTATTTGAAGAAAGTTTTATTGTTGGCCTTTATGTTTTTTGCGATATGCTCCTCATATTCCCTTTTTGCTTGCATTTTAATTGCCACAGCCTGTGTTCCCTTTTATCAACCTCACTGAGACTAGCTTTCCACTACTTAAAGGAATCCTTCTTACCTTTTACAGCTTCCATTACTTTATTTGTTAACCATGCAGGCTTTTTTCTATACCTATTTGTGCCTTTCCTAACCTGAGGTATATATTTTTTCTGAGCTTAAGGGATGCTGAATTCAAGTGCTGCCCCTCCCCTCCCTTTCCCCCGTTTTGGAATGTGAGACTGTGGTATTGGTACAGAAATTAGGCTTTGGGCATTCAGAATATAAGAAAGTTTCATAAATGCCCTGACCTGGATAGCCCAGGCAAGCCCAATCTTGTCAGATCTCAGAATCTAAGCAGGGCTGACCCTGACAAGTATTTGGATGGGAGACTTCCAAAGAATACCAGGGCCGGGAGGCAGAGGGAGGCTATCAAGCCACTTCTCTGAACATCCTCCATGCCCCAGTAGAAGTCGCTTAATGTCACCATGACTTCCAGGCACAGGCACACACACAGAAACACACATACAAATGCAAAAAAATACCAGAAGGAGGAGAAGGAGGAGAAGGAGAAGGAAGTTTCATAAACAAAAAGAGTACACATTGCACAAACATCAGGGTGATCAACGACAAAAAGAAACAGTGTAAATACCCAATCCTCTAAACATATCCTAAATAATACTGCATTAGAATAGGCTAGTAACTCTTAAGTTGCAGAATTTAAAATCCTCTGTTACTTTAGTTCTCATTGTTCAGGCCTTCTCCCCTTCCTTTGTTCACTGACACATGCTTAAGATGTGCCCTATTAAAGCTTTCATGGCTTGAGCCAAATGGCTAAGAAGTAACAGCAAGAGGGAGCTTCTCCCTCATGTCCAGAGAATTCATAAGCTTCTGCTGAGAGTCCATCACCTTCCAGGGCCATTCCAGTTTTTTCTGATTGCAAAGAAAGCAATATTGGTCTAGCCTTCTGGCTTTCCCATTCTCTGTCCCTTGGGTTTCACATTTAAGCTGGGGTTTCAGGTACTTTACAGGGTGCTGGACAGTTGCCTCTGCTCACCAGCCAGATAATCAGTAGCTTATAAATAAATTGATGAGTAACAAAACAAAAAAAAAATTCCATGAACCTCTGGTGCATGTTCCTTCAAAGAAACACCCTGTACAGGAAGCCCTCAATTTCCCTACCACTTGGAGAATAAAGCAGTGTAATTTGGGCTACACCAGCATTTTGGTAGGGGTTAGGTCATCTTTCTCTGTCTTCCTCTGGGGATCTGTTGCAATTAATGGTGTCTCTTTAGAAGGAACAGATCATCTGGCTTGATGATTAATGCCTCGCAGCTTTGCAAGAACACTGGGGATGCTAAAACAGCTCAGACTAATTAGAAAGGCTACACTTGAGCCAAATACCAAGTTTAAGGCCCCTAACTCTAAGAGTTCAACAGAGGTACTTGCTGTGTTTCTCCTTGCTTCTCTGACCCGAATAATATTCAGGCACCTAGGGATCTTCTTTAGCAAGCATCAAACAAATTACACTCTGAAGTGCACACTTAAAGCCTGGTTTGGTTTCATCAGTATGTTTGCCTCCTAAACCTATTGCATAAAATCTGATAGACCTTCAAATGATGACAAGGTCTTCATTAAGAATTTGAGGACACATAGCTAAGAAGAAGAAGAGGAGGAGGAGGAGGAGGAGATTGGATTTATACCCCGCCCTTCACTACCCAAAGGAGTCTCAGAGCAGCTTACAAACTCCTTTCTCTTCCCCTCCCCACAACAGACACCCTGTGAGGTAGGTGGGGCTGAGAGAGCTCTGACAGAAACTGCTCTTTTTCAAGAACAGCTATGCCAGGGCTTGTGACTGACCCAAAGTCACATCAGCAACTGCAAGTGGAGGAGTGGGGAATCAAACCCGGTTCTCCCAGATTAGAGTCCGCGCACTTAACCATTGCACCAAACTGGACAAAAAATGAAATGGCTTTTTAATAGTAACTTGTACAGGAAACAAATGATCACAGACCTCTCTGTCCTTTTCAGGATTAATATTGAAAGTTATTTTTTAAAGTTTTGTTTCGGCTCTGCATTTCAAAAGCACATGGAAACAAAACGCTTATTTGAATTTGGGCCAGCAATAAGCTAAGGATTACAGCCCACACAATGATACTGATATCTTTTCATATTTCCTATCAGCGTGCTAAACCTATGTCTGCTTCTCCATACCCTGCCCCGGGGAAAAAATAACTGCACACACCAAACTAGTAATCAGGAGAATGCAAGACCAGAATCCTTTCTATGATAGGTTTAGACATGTAGGGAGTTTTTTTTTAGGGGGGTATGTAGGAATATTCACTACTGTGAATCTCCATTTGCCGGGGTAGCCAGGTCCCTACCTTTTGCTGGCGGGGGATGGAGAAGCTCCCAAAAGTAACATCATCATGCTAGACACGTCATCAGAGGGATGCTCTAGCATACAGCTAGAAACTCTATGATATCATAGAGTTTTCAGGTAGAATGCTAGAGCGTCGCTCCACAATGTGCCTGGCATGATGACGTCACCTCTGGGTGATGTCATTTCACCGGGCATGTTGGCTTGACCCAGGCACTTTGGAGGTGGGGTTCCCCCCACTGGCCAGATCCGGGCCAGCAGATTGGGGGGCCCTAAAGTGGGGGATCTGGCAACCCCACCATTTAGAGTGTTAAGTGGTAGTCAATATCAGCTCACCACCTCTATGTGGGCCACATGGCTAGGGCTCTGGACAGTTTTTAGCCTTATATAAAACTTACGAGATATCAGGCCTAAATATGGTGTTGGGAGTCTATTGCCAACAAAATGATCTTTCCTACCAACCCAGTCTTTTCTAGCTCTGGATTGGCTCCCATCCTTATGCATTTACTATATTCATTTCTCACTTGCATTTTAATGAAAGTAGATCCTCAAGGCGCCTTACAACACAAAATATAGTACTCTTTTTAAATCCTGTTTATTAGTTGTGCCTTATTAAGAATCTTGCTAATTAGATGGTTATGTTTTGTGTCCTTGCAAGCTGGTACTGCATGGTCAGTTGCTTTAAATCTAAGGCTATAATGTTTTAAATAAAAAAATTAAACAAACATGAAATATAGCTATATCACTGGATAATCCTACATTAATTGTAGGATAATAAATCCTACACCAGTGCAGGGAAACTTGGCCCAATGAGGGAAGATTCACCAGGAAAGGAAAAATTGGATCCAACTCATTTTTAAAAAATAAGCAGATGGCTAATGCAATGGATTCCTCAGACATTAATCCCTGCTTTCACTCACCAGAATACAGATCATATTTCACCCTTAAGTAGTTTAGATGCACTGGACCTCAACAATCAGCCAGATTCTCAAGCCACCAGGACACTGCCACGTGGACTCCTGCCTCTCAGCCTGTCTCCTGCCTATAAAACTGTACTGCCAGGTGGTCATGGTGTTTGTCTGGCAGCGTAGCTGTGGCATTTCATTAGCAGCAATTTTGCCATCTGTGCCGGGTTGCTGCTGTAGCTGACTCAGCCATCCTTGCAATTCAAATCGAATTAGGTGTGCACATTATATTTATAGAGCTCAGTCATAGTTCAGCCTTGCTCAGGGGGTTGATCAACAGTAGCCAAAGAATTGCTGGAGAAACAAAAAAGTTGTACTATATGAAACTAGACTTAATCACCCTTGCTAATTAGGACACAGCTTCTCGTGGGAACAAGATAAATTCAAGAAAGTTGTACCTTGAAAGCAGCTGTGACTTTTTCACTCTAGTGAACTTCAGTGTGGATTTTGTGTTTTGAGAGGTATTGTACAGCTGAAGAATTAAAGCACAATATGTTGTCGAAGGCTTTCACGGCCGGAGTTCATTAGTTGCTGTAGATTTTCCGGGTTGTGTGGCCATGGTCTTGACATTGTAGGACCTGACGTTTTGCCAGTAGCTGTGACTGGCATCCTCAGAGGCATAACACAGAAAGATGGAGTACTCTCTGTGTCAAGGTAAGCAGAAAAATGGTAGGCAGGTAATTTATATTTACCCTGGAAGATATAAATCAGCTCTACCCCACCTTCCAAGGTAGATATAAATTACCTGCCTACCATTTTTCTGCTCACCTTGACACAGAGATTACTACATCTTTCTGTGTTATACCTCTGAGGATGCCAGTCACAGCTACAGGCGAAACGTCAGGTCCTACAATGCCAAGACCACGGCCACACAACCCGTAAAATCTACAGCAACTAATTAAAGCATAATTAGCTGTACTGGTACATAGTAAAATCCAGAAACTTGTGTTGAAACCAGACATCATAATGCAACTAAGCATGCAAGGACTGAGGTATTATACAACTTTTGCTTTCAGGTAATATGGGTTGTATTCCTGGTATTGTATTCCTGGTATTGTATTCCCATTATCTGCAACATCTGGTTATCTAATATCATCATTATTGTATAGTATATGGCCCTTCTTTTTCATTGTTCCTTGCATTTATATCACATCCTTTCTCTAAGGAGTTCAGGGTGGTATACATGGACAAGTAATATTACTGTATCTCTCCTATTTCTACCAGCATTGGAACGATAGAAGACAATTGGCCCGAGATCACAAAATGAGCTTCATGGCCCAAGTGGGTATTTGAATCCATGTCTCCTCAGTTCAAGGTTCAAGCCTCTGATCACACTGGCTATTTTTTCATAATCTCTTTCTTCTTCTTCTTTAATTTTATTTTTTAGAAATGATACATCAGTTTGCATCATTTCACACCACAATCTATAAGCATTTTAAAATTTCAGGCACAAAACATTGCAACTCAGAGCAATTCAGATACAAAAACACAATTTTCCATGATGCCTGCAATACAACACTCACTGACTGGGGGAAGAACACGGGCGGGGGGGTGTGGAGACAGCAAAATCAAATAGTTCTGGCAGAGAAGGCAGTTTGTTTTCTGAACACATCTCTGGTTGAGATGAGCCCTTAACAGTACCTAATAGGTTTGCCCAAATGCCGTCCCCACTCCTGGCACAGCATCACCTACGGCAAATTAAACTGAGGACATTAAAATTATCCCTAAAAAGAGACCTCTCCCCCCCTTCCCCCAGCAGGGAATAATTCCTTACAAACTGTTTTTTCAAACTCCCAAAACAAAATCAGTAGAGTAAAACATATAGTTGAAATGAGTGAACACCATAGCAAAACAGCACAGATGGAAAGGAAAAGAAAACTACCTTTTACCCTACTCCTGGAATAAGGTCAAGGAACAAGAGTCTTAGATGAACTCAAGGGACTAACCACCTTAAAGTGTGAAGGCAAATCCATCCTGCCCCAACAGGGAATTGGGAGGGAATCACTAACAGCCCTCAAATACTAGAGTGAGGAGGGGCAACTACACACTTATCAACATTTAAGGAAGAAAAGAGGTGGATTAACAATAAGCCTGGCAGGGGGGGAAATGATTTAACTTGGCCAATTAGATGTTACTGTTTTCACAAGCTCACTATGGGAATCTGCAGTCATACTGAAGCTGCAATTGCCTGTGGCAACTCCTGGGTAAAAAGCTGCAGTCTCACAATAGGTCGAATGACAAAAATTTTCATTAGTTTAAATTGATTTTGGCCCAACCAGTACTAGGGAGTTATTCTGTCACTGGCGTCTAGTGCCTTATGTAACTGTTGTTTTATTTCCTGTTTCCATAATTCTCTATCTGCAGTCTTGCAATGGTTTATAACCTTGGCATCATTAGATGCATTCATTGAAGTTGGTGTTGAAGAGATTGGATCGAGAAGTTGAGATGTTTCTGTTGAAGAATGAGTAGCATCTTACTAGGTCATGGTTTTGGTGAGTGATGAGGATAGAACCAATAGAGAGTTGTCCAAAATTGTAGCTTCCAAACATGTAGCTTTGCTTAGTTTTGGGGGATTCTGGAGATTTACCAGTTATTGTCTTTCATTAGAGGAGTATTCAACTGCATTAAGTACATTAGGACAGTTATTTGTCTCATTGTTCAGTTAGCTGAAACAGATGCATTTTTCTCATTTCTGAGCCAGTTGGCCATAGACTGTTCTGTCCCCTTCGAGGGGAGGCTCTTTTGAATTTTCCCTTGTGCGTGTAATAGTGAGGGTTCCTTAGGACTCTTTTGATCTAATTTTGCAGGCTTCTGCACACAAGTATCAGAGCATGACTGGGAATTAATTGTCTTTTTGAGCAAATTCCCATTAAAGGATTTAAGCAGATCTTGGGCTTGCTCCCCATAGAGGACATTTTATTAGCATCCCATAACAATAATTTCCTCAGTGAACACTCTTATAGGGCACATGTGAAATAAAGCAAGAAAATTCCTCATTTTTAGCAGCATAAGGGGAATGGTAGTTTGTGTAAATGTTAGTAATACTCTCCAACCAAAACTAATACTTGGAAGTCTCGTTACCTGCTCAAGATTGACAGAGTGTGGCTCAATACAAAGCAGCTGACTCAATGATTGAACAATCTCCCGTCTGTTCACCCATCGACCTTGGTTTAGAGAGTTTCTGGCAATTAACAGTACTATTTCGCTATTTTGCAAAATTAAGTCACTTGTCACTCTTTTAGTTGGATACACTATTTCACTAGTTCAAAATTTAGAAGTACTGTTGGAATTTTTTCCTTTCTTTGCTCTTTTTCTGGAGGAACTTTCATCCCATCTCTTAAAGCATCCAGCTTAGTTGAGGTTTTATTAAGTTGCTGATATATGTCAGCCAGGGTGTCCACTTTGAGTAGACACTGATCTGCTATTTTTAACAAATCATCCTTAGATAACCCTTTCACATTTTCTTCCAGAACCACGAATCAAAATTAGCAGACTTTAAAAACTGCCGAGTGGTAGGCAGCTTCTTCTCTTTCTCCCCCAGCCATATCAGTCCCATATGAATGCAGGGGGGATGGTGTTTGAAGATTTTGTTCTTCTGGTTTTTCTAAATCTTTATATCAGTTAGTAGAAGATGAGGTAATTAGTAATTCACTCGCCAGTTCTTCCTGAAATGAGTCATCGGTATGCAGCGGCTTTGCTGACTTAGGGGTGGAAGATGATGGCATACCAGAATTCTTCCTAGATCTTTTCCTTTTGTTCTTCATACTTATTGTTTACCTTTTCCCCTGGACCCTTCTGCTCCACAGCTGTTAATGAATCTGTTTCTATCTCACAGCTGTCAGTTGTGTCTGCTTCACCACCAGTGGCTTCAGCTTGTTTGCACTTAAATAGGTAAATTTAATTTGCACCAGCTATCATTGGAATGTTCCTTGTTTGTGTTGTAGTTGTCCTTGTAATGCCTTTCTATCAGCAGATATCCGTGTATTCAGTGAAAAACAGACGATTAAAGGGTAAAGCCTTGAACCAGCTGCTGCTGCTCTGCCTCTATCTTCCTTCAAGAGTGGATCCTTTTTTCATGATCTCCTTCCAAGGACTCAACACAGGCAACAATAGCTGGAGAAGAATATAGACATCTCAACAAACCATTGAAATTGTATAACATAGAAACTGCATGCCTTGTCATCCTGGAAGCCTATGCCTTAGTAATCATGGAAAGCAAGCCCCAACTGGCAAATCCTCAGCACTTCTGGAAGAAATTCAGGACCGTGCTTCATTCCAAAAACACTAATCTAATTATATAAATAAATTCCATTTAATATATTATAAAAACCAAATTCATAACTGGAAAGTCTTGCTGAGAACATGCTCTGGGATGGCAATACTAAAGCTATGGATTTCGGTCTCAGTATGGGAATCTTTAACTTTGAACAGGCTTTCTTTTGAAGATGGGAAGAAATCTATACAATAATTGTTTTGAATATATCATGTTCAGTGTTGCAAATGATTCTTAATGCTCCAACCTGGTAGTTTTAGCATTTAGAATACTCATTAGAGGAGTTATATTTTCCTCTATGTGAAAAATACCTGGAACTATTCCTTGAGAATATGCATTGTTGATGATGAACTGACATTTGTCTGTTGTTTGGCAATGCTGATGAAGACAGGAGTCAAAATATATTTGGTAGTTTTTATTGGATTAACCTGATTTCTGAAACTGGATAACCTTTGGATTGTTTGACTGGTTACATTTAGATAAGGTTCTTTTTCCTTGAATTTAATTTGGTTGTGTGTAGATTACTACTGTAAAGACAACTCAAATATATGACTGTTGAAAAAAATTATACACATCAAGCTGGATGAGGACTAAAAATTTCTGCTAATGGAAGGCTGAATTTATCCCCTCCCACTGCAGAACACTGATTTGTCCCTCAGGCTGTTCCTTAAGGGCCCCTTTGCCCTGGTGCAGAATTAATGGCAGATGAGGGGGTGGTGGGAAGAATTCTGTTCTACTGACAGAAGTGGTTTCCATTAGCAGTACATTTAGTCTGGAATGGATCCAACAGAGAATATACTTAAATTTTAACCAGCTTCCATCTAATCCAGAAGGTCAAATTTGGCACAAATAGTACAGGCACTAGAAGGGGAGCATCTTTTGTACACTCATACGTTGTGGGGGGGAAATCATACTAAGTACTATGAAAAATAAATTCTGAACATCCCAATGATAAACTTTTTGCAAAAGTCTAAACTTACTGGGTAAAGGACCTATGAATAATCACATCATAACTGCCTCAAGTTTTTAAAACAAAATTAAAAACAAGACATGTCAAAATAGATGTATTCCAGAGAATAAATCATGTTTAGTGTTCTTACAGACCTTATAACAGAAACAGTTAATGAGATGTACACAATGTTAATGGATGGATTAGTAATAGTGTTTATAGCAAAATATTGAAAAATGAGTTAAACCATATATATAAGCCATATATATATGAATTTCAGTGGTAAGATTCTAGCACTTGTCATGAAAAATTGATTAAATAAAAATTATAACAATTTTATTTGAACCACAAATTCACAATGACTAGTTTGGAGTCTATGTAGCACTTGCAGAATATAGTTTGACTGTAGATGGTCTCCTACAGAGGTGGAGAAGGTTTATAAACAGAAATTGGAGACGAGATTTAAGTTTGAGGGACTGGGCCAATTTAAAGCTTTTAGCTTAGCTGATAATGATCTGTTTTATGAACTACTGGAGGAAGAGGAAGTGTGGACTCAGGTATGATGAGTGAACAGTCTGTGGCAGGCCCAGATGGACTGCTGGTGAGAGACTTAAAAATGGACCCTGGTGGGAGACAACTCTCTTGTCTCTATAATATCTGGTTAATGAGGGGACATATCCCAGATGTTGTTAAACAATGTAGTTCTGTCTTGATACCAAAAGTAGAAGATGAAATTGAGTTGCAAGATATAGGAAATTGGTGATCTATTACGATTGGTTCTGTGGTCCTTCGGTTGTTTTCAAGAATTTTGGCTAGTAGGTTGCAAAAGACACTTAAATTTTGACCGTAAGTGATCAAGGTGTCTCCCCTGCCAGGCATATCCAACAAATGTTGTATGCCCCTTCTCCTTTCAGATCATTCAAATGAATTGTTTAATAAGGAAGCACCTGGTCAAATCATTTTTATTAATTAGGTATGCATCATAGAAATTAGTTTATAACGAGGCTATCAAATATGTATTGTATCTACATGTCAGGAAGGGAAGAGCAAGACACCCCTCCGGCCACTCCTTCCCATAGTCAAGGGAAAACCGGCACTCACCGGGGAGCACAGTTTGGCAGAAGTGCCGCAGCCAGCCGTAGGGGGAAGCTGGTCCCTGAAGTGGACAGGACTTTCAGCGGTGGGTCTGACCACCCTACCAAAGAAAACAGCAATGATGGAACCTACAGCCAACCCCAGCGGGCTGGCTTTCGACTTAGCTCAGTTCACCAGTGGACGGCCAACAGCCAGGACCAAATGATGAGGGAATGGGTCCACCAACAACAAGAATCCCAGGAATCACTAAAGAGGATCTTGAAAAAGTTTGGAACACCCCAAGTTTGAACTCCCAGATCTCAACAATCTATTTTAATTCATGCATGATTTTACATAGAAGCTATTTTACTCCAATGAAAATAGTTACGTTTGCAAGAAATCAGAGTAAGAAATGTTGGAAAGGTTGTGGCTCGATGGGAGATTTCCTGCATTGTTTTTGGCTGTGCCCCTCTATTCAAAGGTTTTGGAATGAAGTTTTATGTCAAATTGAGAGAATAGTTGGTCAACAGATCCAGAAAAATCCAGAAAATATTATTTTAGAAATTGGCTTAACAGAACAAGTAGATAAAGTCAAGCTGGGCACAATAACAACTTTGTTAGCAATTGCGAGGTTAGAGATTGCTAAGAAATGGAAACAGAAGAAAGGGCCTTCAATTCGAAATTGGTATGACTCTATCTGGAATCACTTTATGCTAGGTAAAATAGATTATTCTACAGGTATTCAGAATTTTGAAGTTTATTGTAAATATTTTCAAACAATGTGGTCTCATATTGCTAAATTTTTGCAAGATAAGGAAATAGTCTCCTCTAATATACATTATAAGGAGTTATTGAATTTTTAGACTTAAGGAATTATGTATTAATGGATATACTATGGATTTCTTTCTCTGTGTTATACATGACTATGGATAGAAGTAGTTTGTATTTGTATTTATAATGATCTTTGGTTGAGTTTTGTAGGATACGGTTGTATAGGTATGGTGGAATTTTCAATAAATATTATTAAAAAAAAGAATCCCAGGTATTATTGGTGAGAGATACGTTTAAGACCTGGGAACAAACTCATGCCCAGGGTGTGATTCGGATGCCCAGCCCATTGTTAACCAAACTAGCCCTGGAGGTTGACATAGAGGCATACTTAGAGACATTTGAGCAAACTGCTGAGATAGCCCAATGGCCAAGGGAACAAGTATAAAGAAAACAGTTGTGAGCATCTGACACACAAATCAAGCAGCCAACAAGACTTGCAAAGAAAATGCTTTCTATGTATTACAGTCTGAAGCATTACAACACAATAAATAAATTCCTACAAATCATAAGAAAATCCTAGTGCAAAGGTACATCATAGATTAGAGTAGTACGCCTGGGATCCACTAGAAACTTAGCAGCATATTTGAGCCTGAACATTTATTGAGATCAGTGTCCTATCTGAATGCATTATCTTTCATGACTTGTTGTAAAGCACTTTATGAACAAGAGAACTTTTGTACTACTCTAATATTTCCTGAGGAGGATCCAATTTTGAAACGCTGTTATATAATCCGGAGACGTCGTTGATGATGTACCTTTGCACTAGGATTTTCTTATGATTTGTAGTGATCATGACAGTACATATTTCCTTTTATATGTTGCTGACTCTATTGATTATCTTATTGCTGGCTTATCTAGGATCATAATAAACTTAAGTAAATTGAGTAAGACCATAAGTGAAAATGCATGACTTTAGTGGAAACCATAGCAGATCCCTAATGCATGGAGTTATGCTCTTCACATTCTGCAATAGAATGACAAGGATACCAGCTATTCAGTGCACATCAAATATTGTAATTAAAACTGTGTTTCATTTTAATATATAAGTAGGATTTTGGAAGCTAAGCAGGGTTGGCCCTAGCTAATATTTGTATGGGAAACCCCCAAGGAATACCATAAGTGTGACATGGAAACAGGCAATGGCAAACCGCCTCTGAACGTCTCTTGCCTTGAAAACCCTATGAGTCAGCTGTGACTTGACAGCACTTTCCACCACCACCACCAGATAGAAAAGCGAACCCACCTGTCTGTGATTCGGTTAGACAGTCAAGACCCAAAACATCCTCTCACTGAAGGAAGTTTGCACTCTAAAATCATGTCTTGAAACACCTATCTGATATGGTCAGATATGGTGAACCAGAGCCAAGCCAATTTCAGGTTTCTATTAGTCTCCTAACATCAAAGATCTGCTTTTCAGTCAAAATCTGCATCACTGCTTATTTGGTGTGCATCTTGCATCCAAAATATTTTCTGTGCCTCTACAAAACCTTGAATACTGCCAGAATCCCAGGGCCGTATTTATCAATGATGGGGTTTCAACAGTATGGTTGACCATCTAATAAGTGCTCTGCCTTCCAAGCACTCATGTGATATCTCCTTGCTAGAGTTGTCTGTGGTTGAAGCACTATCATCAAATTTACTTCTCCCCTGCCCTAAGGGTCCAGTCCTTATCCAAGATACTGTCACAGAAAGGCCAGTCATTACTTCTAGGTTCTGTGTTCCTGATGAATCAATTAGATTTGACTTTTGATAGCACAAATGCATACACCACTGAACAGCCATTACATGCTACTCTGGAGCTATATAGCCTGTGTCTCATCAGTGACTGGCCTTAGGGAAACTGCTCTAACTGACTCTTAATTAGAGGCTCCTTTTTGTAAGACTATGTTTGTTCTACACTCCTTGTTCATAGCCAGTGCAGTGATGACATTAAGCAGAAGGCTACATGCAGAGAAAAGGAGACTTTCTCGATCAAGAATGTTTACTACTGAGCCATGTGACTACAGTTGCTTGTATCAGTATCATTTGGACCATGAGTGCAGCACACTTTTTATTTTCAGCATACTAAAGACAAAACAAAGAAGACTGTTTAGTGGTCAAAAATATATTACTCCCCCGAAAATCATTCTTGTTGGCCTGAAGTCACCCTGTTACCAGGGTGATTCCAGCAAATCATGGCCAAAAATTTACATACAAGCCAGTCATCAGTGAGCCAAATTCCTCAATGCTATGCATAACCATGAAACTGTATTCATATATTTTTCCACACACCATGTTGAATTATCTAGAAAATCTGAATCATTTTCCTGATTTACAAAACTACACGTACTTATCATTCCTCCAAGAGTCAGCTAACCAATATTCAGAAACTGAAAGAAATACCATAGTATGAATATTCAGGTTACATGCAATGTTTTGGGAATGATAATGAATGTGTTTGCATGATTCCTAGGCAGGAGATACAATGCATACTGTACCGGCTCGGGCCTAGCCCCCCCCCCCTGCCGGGACCCAAGGAGTGATGGCACCGGGAGGCGCTCCCTCCCCAAACCCCAGGAAGCCTCCCAAACTCGACGTAACTGGCCCGGAGAATCTTGTCGGGTCGGGGGCCTGCCTGGAAAGTGGCCAGAGAGGGAACAGGCTCGAGAGGGCCTGGAGCCAGCAGAGAGCCCCTCTCAATGGGGCGTAAGGAGGAGCACGATGGGCGGAGATGCAGGCCGGGGCTGAATGGTGCGGCGACAGGAAGGAGTGGGCCGAGGCCCCAGAAGACAGCCCCACCCGAGACAACGTGGGTCAGGGCAGTGCAGAGGCCTGCTCGCGACTGGAGCAGATGCCAGGGCTGGGCCAACCAGAGGCTGAGTCCTTTGAAAGACAGGGGCAAGGGACAAATGGGTGGCAGGTGGAGGGTAGCCAGGGGCAGAGCACAAGCCATGAACGGGGAATAAAAGGAGGGGAGTTGAAGGAGGTCAGGGAGGAGAAATCCAGAGAAGGAAGAGGTGGTCAGGCAGTCTGCAGCCAGAGAGAGAAAGCCGAGACAGTCTCCCACCACGCAGACCAAGACCTGGAGGGAGCCTCTGTCCTCTAGGGGTGACGCAACCCCAGGCAAGGCGGGCTCCTGCATCTGAGGCCTCCGGGGCAAACCTGCTTGGCTCCCCGGGTTCTGGACCGTGCTCCACCGGCTGCGAGTGGGTGGAGCCCCGCCACCTGGCATGACAGCATGGTGGAGAATGCAGGCACCCGAGGCCCGCTAGCCCACCCTCCTCCACGCCTCCCTACCCCACCAGGCTGGCGACCGCCGCCTCGTGCTCCCAGCACACTGGAGATTGGGGAAGAAGAGGAAGGCACCACAGGGATGAGCTCTGACGAGAGCCAGGACTCAGTCCTAGCCCGCCCTGACCTACAGGGCCCCAGGATGGACCCCATGGATCTCGCCCAGTTTGGCCAGTGGTTGACCAGCCACAATGTGCAGCTACTCCATGATGTCGCACAGCAACAACAGGATGCCCAAGCATCCCTAGTATGGGATCTTCAACAGGCTATCGCCTCCGGTGCTGGGGCGGGTCGCCCAGGAGGTGGATGGCCTGGACGCGGGTTGTGGATATCGCTTACAAAGTTGGGCCCGGAGGACGATGTAGACATTCATTGAGACATTTGAACGAGTGGCTGAGGCCACCCAGTGGCCCGTGGCTCAATGGCCTTTTATCCTCAGCCCCTATTTAACCGGCGAGGCACAGGCTGCCGTGAAGGCCCTCTTGAAGGAAGAGGCAGCCAACTATCAGAAGGTGAAGGAAGCTATTCTGGACCGACTGGCCATCACCCCGGAGTTGGCGTGGGTGAAGTTCTGGAATATTACCTGGCAGAGCACCGACCGACCCCGGGGATCTGTGGCTTGGGCCGTTCCCCATGGTACAGGTCTTGGGGCCCCTGACTTATGTGGTACAGTGTGGACCATCCAAGAAGCAAATTAAAACCCTCCATATTAACACACTGAAAGAATGGGTGCCGCGTTGGGAGGGGGAGTCCCAGGCCAGCGTGAGGTGCTCCTTGGCCCAAGAACCAGGAGAATTAGACCCCTTTATATGGCCCTGGGAAGAGGAAGACGAAACCGCCAGAAATGTGGAGCCCCTATTGGACCCTGAGCTTAGTCCCGATCAGCGACAGGATGTGAGACAGCTCTTACAACGCCTACCCCCCATCTTTTCCCTACATCCTGGGTGCACAGACTTGACAGAACACTGCATCCCCACGCCTGACGGGGTAACCGTCTGCTGTTGAAGGAGACCCATCCCGCACAAATGGATATCAGTCATCGAGAAGGAGGTGTCTGAGATGTTACAAATGGGAGTTATAGAACCTTCCCAGAGCTCATGGCGCAGTCCCGTGGTCTTGGTCCCGAAACCGGACGGGAGCGTCCGGTTTTGTATTGATTATTGGGAAGTCAACAACATAGCCAGTTTTGATGCCTATCTGATGCCCCGAGCTGACCACCTGATTAATCAACAGGGTCAAGCCCGTTATCTCTCTGCACTGGACTTGACGAAAGGCTACTGGCAGATACTGGTGAAGGCTGAAGGCCGTCCCAAGACCGCGTTTGCCATCCCAAGCGGCTTGTACCAATTTTGGCGGATGCCCTTTGGCCTCCACGGGGCTGCGGCCTCCTTTCAATGCCTCGTCAATCAGGTGTTAGCTCAATGTGGACAGTTTGCATGGGCTTACATCGATGATATCGTGGTGTGTAGCCCTGACTGGCTAATGCACCTGCGACATCTCGAACAAGTGCTACAGGCCCTGTCCAAGGCTGGACTAACAGTCAACCCAAAGAAGAGTCGCATCGGTTTCCAGGAACTGAAATAATTGGGGTTCCAGGTGGGCCGGGGGCAGCTGCAACCATTTCCAGAAAAGGTAGCGGAGTTGGAGAAGATGGATCACCCCATGACAAAAAGACAACTGCGCCGCTTCCTTGGCTTTGTGGGATATTACAGCCACTTTATCCTGCATTTCGCATCCACCGCTGTGCTGCTCATCAACAGCTTGCACAAGACCCAACCCAACAACATCTGTTGGTCCCCAGAGAAGGTGTGGGCTTTCAACTGTTTGAGATGGAGCCTGTCACATGGACCTGTCCTCCGTAATCCCGACTTTACGAAGCCCTTCACCTTATACACCGACGTGTCCGAGACGGGATTAGGGGCAGTACTGGCCCAGGAGGTCAACCACCAGGAGCACCCGATCCTGTTCCTAAGTCGGACATTACAACCAACCGAGCGACGGTACTCAATGGTAGAGAAGGAAGCATTGGCAATCAAGTGGGCCGTTGGAGCACTGCAGTTTTACCTAGCCGATGAACCTTTCACCTTGGTGGTTGACCACGCCCCCTTCAGTGGCTCTCTCACATGAAAGACCACAATGCTCGTATAGTGAGGTGGTATCTCTCTCTGCTCCCTTACAGGTTCACCGTCCAGCATCACACCAGGTCCACGCATCTCAACGCCAACTTCCTCTCACACCTCCATGACAACCCTGGCACTACAGGGAGCCTCACGCCTGGTGGGGGTGTATGTCCTGGCTCGGGCCTAGTCCCCCCCTCTGCCGGGGCCCAAGGAGTGACGGCACCGGGAGGCGCTCCCTCCCCAAATCCAGAGAAGGAAGAGGTGGTCAGGCGCTCTGCAGTCAGAGAGAGAAAGCCAAGACAGTCTCCCACCATGCAGACCGAGATCTGGAGGGAGCCTCCATCCTCTAGGGGTGACGCAACCCCAGGCGAGGCGGGCTCCCGCATCTGAGGCCTCCAGGGCAAACCTGCTCGGCTCCCTAGGTTCTGGACCGTTCTCCGCCAGGCACAACACATACATTTTCCAGATGTCCTCAATTTATGCCTCCTTTGGGCAGTAGCCTCAAGTCACAGCTGGTACATCACAGTGCATGAATGTCAAATTTTACTATTGCTATCTCATGCCATGAAACTAAAACTCTTAATTGTGTTTACAAAGTTCAGGTGATTGCAAGGATAACCACAACTGCTGTTTCTAATGACTGCCTTCAGAAATCAAGAACAATGGCAAAGTTAGCATACAACGAGCAGGGACCTCCAAGGACTTGCAAGGTAGCAAAAGGACCCACAGTGCATACTTAATGAAGGGGGCATGGAGGACATGGTGTCACCCTGGGCCGCCATGAATACTTAATGAAGTGGGAGTGATGGAAGTGACATTACCAGGCCTGACATCAGCCTCCCCACCCCTTGCCACATCACTGGAAGTGACCCACCTGATTCTGCCACCGGATTTCATTTGACCAGCCCCAGCCCTGCCTCCTTGTCCAGTGTCACCCACTGTAGCATCATTGAACTTCTGCCTGCTGCAGCCCATCCTGGAAATGGGGCAACCACCATTGGGAATGCTCAAGTATGGTCATATGACCCCTCTAGCAACATGCCCCATCACCCCTGGACAATTGCCAATGGCCTGGGACCCACCCAGGAGGAGGTGATTGAGGAAAGAAGCCATTTGCACTAGCAGATACATGGTCAGGCTCTTGCTGGGGATATGGACACTCCCATCAGACCCCTGGTACTTTCCACCCCACTACCATTGGTGAGATCTAACTTTAAAATACAATATACCAGCAGGGACAAGGATGAAGAATTTGTTCCTTCAAAGCTTTACTTTTCTGCCCTGGTGCTTGATGAAGAAACACAATTCAGTTTGTATGATGAGAGCATGCTGCCTACAAGCAAGGTTTCCCAAATATTGCACAGGCTGCTGGAAGATCTGCCAGATTCCCAGGAACTGATTGCCGCTGAGAACTCTCAGCCACAGGTAATTTTGAAAATGTATTGGAGGGGGGAAGAAAGCAACTGTGGTGTGGAATATAAAGCATGCATAGGCCTTGTAAGTTTAAAAAAGTAAAATGGGGTCTTTATTTTCTAGTTCCCTGCCATCAGTGATGAAGGTGCAAGTACCAACATGCCATCTACCACTGATGACAGCCAAATATGGGATATTCCAGACTCTGTAATGGTGGAAGTTCCAGATTTCCAAGACCCAATTCCAGCAGAGAACTCCCAGAAACAGGTAATTTGGGGGAAAATGGAAGGGAAGGGGTAGAAAGTATCTGGGAATGGTATAAAAATGTTGCATAGTGCTTTTAAGTTTTTTTAAAATGTGGACTTTATTTTTAGGATCCCACTGGCAATGAGCCAGCAATTCCTCAGTTAACTTGCACAGGCCATGCAGAGAAAGCACCAGCAGAGAACAGCCGCATACAAGTATTATTTCCCAGATTTGTTGTTCAGGCAGTGTCCTGGCGAGCCCCCATTTGGTATGTATTAGAGCCATTTAGTTTCTAGCATCTGCCAATCCTGGGAAAAAGCCTTAAAAATGCCTTCTCAAACCTTTCTAACAGGAACGACCAACAGCTGCAGCGCCACTATCTTTTGGCATTACCCCCTATGAAAGGGTCGTGTCTTTTAGAAAACTTCTCAACATGAAAACTGATGGGGATACTGCCTTTATTCTGCCTCAGCACCGTGAAGAGGCCATGAGGAGCATTGTAAGAGCCACTGTTTATGGTGCTTTGAGCCACTGTATTAATGAATATTGTTATGAAACATGCATGGGGTGTACTATTTAAGCCGCAGCACATTCTTCCCATGATTGTCTTGGGTGGTCTCATGAAATGATGGACAGAAAAATTAAATTTGTATGTGATAAACTGTGTTCAGGTCCTATCCTCCTTCTTGTGACTTCAATTGCCTATGCTTTAAAATGTCTAGTTCTCACTCAAGAACATATGGACCTGGTTTTTTTTACTTATTAAATAAAGTTGGAGATGCAGTTGATTCCCAGCAGGCTCTTGAAACCATCTTGCAACCCTCCAATAAGAAAGTGTTAAAGCATGTAAGAGGTTATATTAAAGACCTACATTGCAGGTCCTTTTTTATTTTCCAGAAAACTCAAAAATTAAATGGTGTCACAGTGATGTAAAAGAGAGAGAGAGATGGCAGCTCATTTTTACTGCTTGTAAATAAAGTAACCATTTTGAAATTCAGTGTTGTAAATGAACTGGAAATAAAGTAACCATTTAAAATTCAGTGTTGTACATAAACTGGAAATAAGGAACCATTTTGAAATTTAGTGTTGTTTTTCTTGCCCAGACATGTCTCATCCACAGAAAGGGGGGGGGGTGTTACCCTGATTAAATCTATCAGTTTTGTTGTTGTTGTTGTTGTTTGAAAAAAGGCAAGGATAGTTACTGTAGTCCTGTTATTCCCCCACACACCAATATTTAGATCTCTTATATTCACAAGGGATGGGGCAAATTTATATACATATTATTCTATACATATAATTGTTGTTGGGTTTTTTTAAAAAAGGGTGACTTACCAAATATCCAAAAGCAGACCATGTGCTCCTGCAGAGGCATGGTTGGGGAGAGGTCAGCTTCCAGAGGTGGGGTTCAGTTCGTCAGCAGGGTGTCAGTGGGTGGGCTTAGGGAATGACCAATCCTGGATCAGCTTTTTTGAACAATGGGACCAAAAGATTTAAGAGGATTAGCCAAGGGGCAGCCCATCCTTTCCAGAGCCCCTCAATCAGACAGTGAAGAAAGCTAGATCTCTCTCGAGGTAAGTTCCTTTCTTTAATGGGTAGAAAAAAATAGACAGTGGGGAGAATTTAAGAGTAACTGGAGCAACTGCAGCATGGGGGATACTGGAAGGAATTTAATTTAGAATTAGCTAAGTCAAAAGCATGGCTTTTTTTTCAAATTCTGTTTCTCATTTATAGGTTTGGGGAAAACTAAAAAATAACACTATATCTGAAGGAAAGCCTTCAAAGCAATCAGGTATCTTGTTTTTTATTTCTTTAGAAGGTAGTGTGAGGGAGACCATGTGCTCTGCATGTTTTACCTGTCTGATAATTTGGCTGTAATACTTTGGCTATGAAGCATGTGGACCTATATGTGTACTACAACAGGGAGGCAGGCACTTTTTCATAGAGAAAGAAGCATCCCTAAAACAGTGCTTTTCAAAACTCTGCCTTATCTCATGCTAGCCCCCTTAGGCTATTCTGCGGGTCTTATTCTGCTGATTGTCACGCCTGTCCCCAACCCAGCACCTGGAAGCTGGGAAAATGAGGACTCAGCACCTTTAACATCATTGGAAGCACATCAAACCTAAGTGCTGGGGAGGATGAACTCCAAACTACAAGACAGCTGGCACTTGAAGCTGATCAGGCAGTCCCTGGCCCTAGTAAATCACCACCCGACTCCCTGCCACCTGTGGACCGGCTGAGAGATCGCAGATGCCGGGATCTGGCAGCCAGGCGCAAGGAGGCACGCGTGTGTGGATGGCGATCATTAAGTCCTGAGTATTGACGGGAGGAAGGACTTCGCAACGGACTGTTAATGAGTTAACAACCCAGCACAGTATTTGAAGAGACTGTTGGCTGCTAGCAAACTGTGCTGGCAAACTTGTCTGTGGACCAGACGCTTTGCACCTCCAGCTCTGCCTTCACTCCTGACTGATCTCTTGGTTCCTGAAATCTGGTCCGTGTTTTGATGATCCCTCTGGCTCCTGACCCTCGGCTACGCTTCCTGACTTTGATACTGGACTCTGACTATTGGTAACGTTGACTATGACTTGACTTTGTGTATTTGGAGCTGTTTGCTTGGACTCTTGTTAACTTCCCCGGCTAACTCTTGGATCTCCCTCTTTGCTCGGCCCCCTGGGTCTGTCGTGACAGATCACATTTTTTGTGGGGAATATTTTCCTTTTTCAAGAAGTTGGTTAGCTATTGCAGTCTATGACTTTATTTTAGCAAAGATTTTCACTTTTGGCATTTCTGTATTTTAGCACATGACAACACCCCAGAAACTGGAAGAAATGGGGATGCCTCACAGCCAGGTGACAGCAAATTTATAGCAAAGCACACACCACAGACTCTTTGGGGTACTATGAAGCACAAAAAGGCACAGACAAGTATATTAAAGTATTTGAAATGTATGATGTTCTATGACAAAATAAAGGGGATATGCAGGGGGTGTTCATGCTGGAAAATTGATTTTCATTGCTTTTTCTCTCCGAACAGAGCACAAATCTCCTAAAAGAACCTCCAACCAGAGCCACCAGCAACAACAGAGCCTACATCAGCAGCCGCCCTGTCTGGCACTCCAACTTGTGAAGGCCAACTCCTTTCAATCTGCCTACAAAACCACAGAGCAACACGCCCGGCAACAGACTTGTGTGAAAGGAGCATCAAAGCCCAAAGAATGCGGTAAATCAAAAACAGCACACAGACACCAAACTGACTATAAGCAAAAACAAAAGAGAGATGGTTTTGCACCACCCTGCAAGGATCAGAAAATGAACATTACTACTACTTCTTTCATATCGTTGTTAGAGAACATTGCAAGGTTAATGGTTCATCTAGGCAGTCAGCTAATGGCCATAGCTAGACAAGTTCCCAGTTTTCACTCTACAGGCAAAGGGGCATCTCACAATGCTTTCCAAGCTATAATGGGTACCACATGTATAAATGGGGGGAAAGGGGGCTCAGGCAGAGGGGTGCAGGGCAGGGCAGAGGGCACGAACCCACATACCAAAGGAAAGGCAAATGTTTGAAACTGAAAAAGTTATGGCAAAGAGTCATACTAAAGCACTTGAAGAATGCTAAATTGGTTAAATCATGCCAAAAAAGAAGTGAATCTCTTTTAAAGTTTCTTAGCAAAGTTAGAAAGTCTGAGAGCCCAAATGGCCACATGGCTGATGGCCGTTCTCCCCGCTCAGAGGAAGAGGCTTCAACCATCTCACATTTGGCAAGAAACTCCATAGCAACCCCTGTATGTGCCACCCCTGAAGATGAAAGCCCCTTAGAACTATCTCCACAGGAATCTCCCCCATCCACAGACCCCCCTATGTTTATCTAGGAAGGGCAGGGCAGTGGGAACAGCGATTGCAGTGCTTGCCGATGGATCAATATGTTGAAGTTTTTAGATCTGTGAACTTGGAACAGTTAAGCTACCCATTACTGGTACAGGAGGCTATACAGCAATCTATTCAGGGGCTTCTCAATGAGATGCGAGGCAGAGTCCAGGAGGGAGACTTAGTTCAGCTTCATTTGCAGGGTGGGGGCTTAAGTAACCCCCTGTGTTCTGTGAGGAGGCCAGTGGGAGCTTCCCTGCTGATGACTTTATTAACCAGATGGCAAACTTTATGCAGAGTAATGCGGAAATCTACCTTCATGGTTCCCTGTGCTTGGTTATGTCAGTCATCAGAAACAAAGGTGGGAAGGCAAGGAGAGTTATAAGCACCATCCTCTACAGTGAGGTTATTCATAAGAAAAAACAGCACTTATTAAATTCTAATAATACCAGCGGTAACCTGTGCTTTGGGATAAGTCTCCTGGGGGTTATGTCGAAAAAGTTGGTTACCATCCCTGAATTAGCAGAAAGTGCCTGCCTGTTGTATAGGGAGCTTAAGTTTTTTGATGATGAGCAGAAAATATTACTATCTGATGTGGCCACATTTGAAAAATATTTAAAGGTGAATATTGGTGTAGTGATAAATGGAAGAAAAGGCTGGGAAATGTTTAGAAGTGGGACCACAGCATATCCTCAAACATACTTCCTTCCTGCTTCCTGACGATCACTATTATGGAATTAGAAATGTAAAGGGTTTTTTGGGTAAGAAAAATTATTGTGCTTTATGTGGTAATATTTATAGTCACACAGCTGCAAATACAGATGCCACTTACGTTTTGAGCCCTAACACATTCAGCAGGAGGAAGAGGAGAAATGATTGGATTTATACCCCACCCTTCACTCGGTGTCTCAGAGTGGCTTGCAAACTCCTTTCCCTTCCCCTCCCCACAACAGAAACTCTGTGAGGTAGGTGGGGCTGAGAGAGCTTAGAGAACTGTCCTTGAGAGAACAACTGACAGAACTATGGCTTGCCCAAGGTCATCCAGCAGCTGCAAATGGAGGGGTGGGGAATCAAACCTGGTTCACCCAGATTAGAGTCCGTGCACTTAACCGCAACACCAAAAGGTGCCCTAATTTCAAAGTCTATTGCAAATCCAGAACCTGCTTAGAAAGGCACATGGCTTTGTCAAAGATCTGCAAAACTAAAAGCTACTACAAATCATGCCATGCCTATGCTCCAGAGAAACACGCATGCAGGGTTCGGTGGTATAAGCAATGTAAGGAACCTGTTGGCAATAGAAAGGATGAAATAGCAAACAAATATATCTTTTATGATTTTGGAATGTATGCAAGAAACTGGCCTACATATACCAAATTACATTTTTGCAATGGGTCTAGAGGAATGTGATATCTGGGAATTCAAAGGAACCAACTGTGTTTCAGACTTTGTTAAAAAACATCATCAACAAAAAGTTCCAGGATTATGTGTTTTTAGTGCACAATATGAAAAGGATATGATAATTACTTTATCATTAGACAGCTGTTGGTGGAAAAGATAGAGGTGGATCTCATCACACAGGGTAGAAAACCGGTGTGTGTTGCTGTTAAGAAGCTGGGCATCAGATTTCTGGATAGCTTAAACCTTTTGCCAATGAAGCTTGCAAAAATGCCCCAGGCCATGGGATTTCAGGGCTGTAAGCGATTCTTCCCTCATTTCTTTAACACTGCTGAAAATAGTGGCTATATTGGGCCTTTACCTAAAATGGAGGATTACAGCATTGATAATCTGATGCCTGGCAAGAGAGCAGAGATTCTTCCCTGGTACCAGGAAAATCAAAATACTGTATTTGACCTCCAAAAAGAGCTGGCCTATTATTGCCAGGAGGATGTCCTGAGAAAGGCCTGTCTCTTGTACAGGGGAGAAATTATTTCCATGTCAGGAATCGACCCTTTTAAGTATATAACTCTTGCCTGTGTGTGTATGGCCATGTATAGGCTCATGTTTTTAAAACCATATACAATTGCCTTGTTGCCATATGACCATTAACACAGATAGAGAGATTTTCAACTACCTCCATACAGTGGCTACTATATCTTGAGTGTAAAGAAGGTGTTGAGATACAGCATGCACTGAAAGGTGGTGAGTTTAAAACAGGGTCCTATTTTCTGGGTGATTATGCTGTCGTTGGAGGGCAACCTACAGCTTAATGGCTGTTTTTTCCATAGTTGTTCTACATGCTTCACCCTAACCGAGAGAAACCTGCTGACAGATTCTTCCTTTGGTGAATTACACTATCAAACACAAAGGAAAGAAAGTTATCTGAAAAGCCAGGGGTTTGCAGTTAGGTCCCTGTGGGAACATGAGTGGAGAGAGATGATGGAGGCTGACAGGGATCTTAGGGCTTTTCTTGGTGAGATGCAATTCACGTTGCCTCTGCTACTTAGAGAGGCTTTCTTTGGGGGGGGGCAGACAAATAGCATTTATCTCTATTACAAGCCTGAGGCAGGTGAAAAAATATACTATTATGACTTCACCAGCCCGTACCCCTTTGTGAACAAGACCAAGAAATACCCTACTGGACACTCACAAATTATTTATAAAGATTTTGCCCCACTATCTACATATTTTGGCCTGGTCAAACTTAAGGTGCATCCACCTCGAGGTCTCTTTTTCCCTCTTGTACCCTACAAGGTGGAGGACAAACTTCTGTTCCCACTGTGTTGTGCAGAAGCTAAGCAGAAAGTGTATTGTGCTCATTCAGCAGAGGAAAGAACTCTAGAAGGGGTGTGGTGTATTGTAGAACTGATGAAGGCTCTAGAGAAGGGTTACACAGTGATGTCTATTAGTGAGGTGTGGCATTTGGAGGAAAGCTCCAAAGATCTGTTTTCAGAGTATATTAAAATGCATCTCCACCAAAAACAGGAAGCATCAGGCTATCCAGGGTGGTGCACAGATGACGGAAAAAAGGTCCAATAAATTGAGGTCTACCTGGAGAAAGAAGGTGTTCAGCTGCTTGCTCAACACATAGCAGTCAACCCCACAAAGCACCAAATTACAACATTATTTTTAAATTATTTGTAGGGCAAGTTTGGCCAGTGTTCAAACTTGGTAAATACCACCATAATGAGGGATGCAGCCAAACTTTTAGAATATGCCTTCTCACCAGCATATGATGTTTCAGGATTTGACATCATTGATGATGAGATAGCAAGGGTGGCTGGGAAACATGCAAAAGATTCTGTTAGTTTATCAGGCAACACAAATGTTTTGGTTGCCTGTTTTACAGCAGCGTACACCCGGCTGCAGTTTTATGATGTCCTGGACAAGCTGCAAGATCACTGTCTGCATTTACGTGAGTAGGGATGGGGACTGGAATCCTCTATTGGGGGATTATTTAGGGGATCTCACAAGTGAAATTCCACCAGATGAGAATATCACAGAGTGCAGGTCAGCTGGGCCCAAAACTTATGGATGCAGATAATCAGGGGAAAAGGCATGCATGAGAGCCAAGGGCATCACTCTCAACATTACAAATTCTGAAAAAATTAACTTTGACAGATTGAGGGACCTGGTGTAAGGGATGAGGGCTGAATGAGCCTATAATTTGCTAAGCCCTGATGACTGAGAGAGGGTGATAAGTTTGGCAGGATCCAACCTTGGGGGAGGGGATGTAGCTTGGCAGTAGGAATTGCCAGCAGCTGCAAGGTTCAGTTATCTCAGGGGAGTGGCAGTAGCCCAAAAGAAGTTTTTCCTTTCCTTTGGCTCTTATTAGCATGGTGAATAACTTTGCAGGAAGGACCAGAGTATCTTTGGCATTGACATGATAACTTGCCTCTGAAGATGGAACTGACCTCTGCTCTATAGTGACTTTGCCACAGGACTTGCTATGAAGACTTAACATGTAAGAAGCTGCAGCTTCCTTTTTATGAATTGCTAGCTTACCTTCGTAGTCAACTGTTTTATTGCCAACAGCTCTGACATGGGATGATTTAAAACCCCGCCCCTTCCCTGGCTTGCCAGTGTGCCCCATCAGCGGCGCCTCCTCCTCGTCCCACACCCAGGAGGTCCTGCAGGGCGCTGGCAGCAGCAGAGGAGGAGGACCGGAGAGCATGGGCCCCCCCCCGGTCACCAGGCCCCACCGGGAGGTTGGCATCGTGGGGGGGGGGGCGCGGGCTGCACAAGCTGGGCTTGCCTAGGGTGCCCAGACACCTCGGGCCGGCCCTGGTTGGTACCCAAGCCTGATGGGACAGTCTGCTTTTGTGTAGATTATCAGGAGGTGAACAAGTTGTCTCAATTCAATGTGTACCCCATGCCCCAGGCTGACATATTGATAGACAAGCTATAGCAGGCCTGCTACCTGTCTGCCATCGACTTAACCAAGGGACATTGGCAGGTCCCAGTGCACCACCCGGACTGGGAGAAGATGGCATTTGTGACTATTCCAATTCCAGCAGATGCTGTTTGGCCTTCAGGGAGCAGCAGCGACTTTCCAAAGGCTAGTCGACTGGGCCCTGGCCCAGTGCGAGGAATTTGCCAGGGCATATATAGATGATATTATTATTTGCAGCCCAGAGTGGCTGACACACATCCAACACCTCCAGAGGGTTCTAGAGGCCTTAAAAGTGGCTGGCTGCACACCAATCCCTAGAAGAGTAAAATTGGATTCCAGGAACTCCATTTCCTAGAGTTCCTCATGAGGCATTGGCAGTTATGCCCCATACCTAAGAAGGTGGTGACAGTCGAGCACCATCCCCGATCGACCACCAAGTGCCAGATGAGACGGTTCCTGGGGGAGGTCGGCTACTACAGTAAGTTCATCCCACACTACACAACACTGGCCAGTCCTTTATCGGACTGCCTGAAGAAAACACAACCCATTTCTGTTGAAGTTTGTCCCATCTTCTTTGACAGGTAAAGAAGTGTGTTGTTTAAATCCATGTAATCTTCACAATTTCCAGTGATGAAAAAGTCAAGTGGAACTGTTTCTGACAAGGTGGCCAGGGATGGGACTTCAACATATAGGCATCTCTCAATGCTAGTTTGCATTGGGGCTATTTGAAACAGGTCTAATTGGGATCCAGACCCAGGCTATCCGTGTAACACCAAAATGACCTCTGAACCTCCAAAAGCAATGCCCTCTAAAAGCCAAGTTTGGCTTAAACAGTGGCTTTTGCTGGGAGACTAAGAGAATCTCATTTTTGGTTTAAACATAGCCAAAGTGAAGACCTAGCTGTACTGTCAAACATCCTCCATGCAAGCAACCCTCCCCTTCTGCTATCAGCTTGGTCCATATGGACTAAAATGGCCAAATCTCTGCTATTGTCCCAGGTGTCTTCTACTAACCAACTGGCCAGTCTTTTGTCTGTCAAATGTACAGGCAGGCAGAGACAGAGCCTCTGGTCTGTGTCATTGTTATGAGTGGATTATGGTGCATGTTTCCTCCCCCAAAATCTTGCCCCACCTGTATGTCAGGAAATACCTTCTGGATAATCCTCTCATTCCTGTCTCCATATCTTTGTCTAAAATATCTGCATTCTGTATACCTATGCCAGACCTATCAAGGTAAATATTAACTCTTCATGTCAGCTTCATCTTGCCACACATTCCATTGCCTGGTACCTGGGAAATGCCAGATCATGCTATTGTTCCACAATGGGAATCCCATCAATCTTTAGCATACTTTCAGGATACATTTTGGGGTATAAATATATCAAGTCCCACACAGGCATGGTGTGATTGGGCTAGGCGTGCACAAAGCCGTTATCCCAGAGTATAACTCAGGTCTGCTGTGGTTTCATTGGTTGGTCCACACACCTCCTCTCCTACAAGCTCCGGACCTCATCACCTCTACAGGATTGATAAAGTATTACTCTGCCCCCCACCTTCTCTATCCGTCAGTTAACTTCTTTTATTTCTCCTTGTGTGCTTGCAATCCTTGATTTGAGTGTAAATGTCTAAATTATTATTTTCCCTTAATAAAACCCATTTTATTCACAATTGGGACTGGTGTATGGAACCACTACTTGCCATTAAAGTGCAGTCCCCTTAGATGTTTGAAACTCAGGACTGTTAAGTTGCTTAGGCCTTCTAAATGAATGTTGATCTGACATCTACAAACTGTATATAATTTCGACCTTGAGAGCAACCTCATGAAGGCCTGGTGTATCCCCCTAGCAGTTACAGCTGCAAACAATAAGTAATCATTTGGCCTTAATTGGCTAGCTGGTTGCCTAATATGTTGGGGAGGCTGAATAACGGCAATTCCCTCCCAGTCGACAGTCCTTATTTTCTCCTAGTCTTGACTAGGGTTCTGGAGGTTTTTTTTAGAATCCTCTGTCTTTTCTTCTCAGAACTTTCTGAACCTGTAAACCTGGCTCTGAATGGACAGCCAATCAGCAGCTAGGAGGCTCAAGTTTTCAGATAAGTCCACACTCCTGGAAGCCTTGAGGGGCTACCACCAGAAAGCTGGCCTCTCAGTCTGTGCTGGCTGCCCTGCTGCCCTCCCCTCTTTTGGGGATTTCATGGTAGTGGGGTTCATTGGGTACTGTATGCTCCTGTCACAGTTTTTCAGAGGCAGTGTGGGCATTTGACTGGATCCAGTTTTGAGGGGAGGCTGAGCCTGCATGCCTGCCTCCCTTGGTCTGAGGATCCCCATAAAGGGTTTTGAGGCAACATGCCCAGCAACATGCTCAGCTCGGGGGCTGTAACCTGACTCTGGCCTTCAGGAGGTAAAAGAACCATGCAGTGGCTGGTGCCCAAATGGAACCCTTGCACTTGCCATCCCATGTAGTTTCCCCCAGCAGGAGGGCTGGGGTGAGGGTTGGTGCCTTGACCAGGAGGTGGTTTGCCCAATGCTGGATCTGGGCTCAAAGTTGCACCAAGTGCTCCTGTGACTTTTCTCAGTAAAAGCTGTGGTCTATTTTCCTCTAACAAGCTGTCTGGGATATATTCTTCCCTGTGCCCTCACTCCCTCCCTTGCCCCTAGGGCCACACTTAGCTATATTGATGATAGATTGCACAGGATAACGAGATCTCCTTCTGCTTCAGAGCCCTCCATGGTGTTCGTTGTTCAAACCTGTGTATGCCAGCAAAACTAGTAAAATACTTTATTGTTTGTTCTCTCCATAAACATTACTCATTCCTTCTGATGAATCAGATGAAGAACCAGTGATGCATCACAACAGAGACATAGGTGACATTCTTGTCCATGTTCCCAGAGAAACATAGGCACCCACACAAGAAGTATTATTGCATGGGTAATAATGTGGCTTGTTTCATTAATTCTAACTTTTCTCTTTTGTCTGAGAGCTAGTAAGTAGTAAATGGTATTTTTCCCCAACTTAAATGTCTTCCTTAATGAAATGTCAAAACATATCAGAGCAGATGTATTAACACATCTAAGATCAAGTTGGAGGATGCAGAGAAGTGTCTCTAATGGCTAGGCACATATCCAGAAATTCTGTCCACCAAAGCAATTTTTTGAGGGAACATGGTTTATAGTGCTTGGTGCGCCCCAAGTGCATCACTCAAGTCATCCTATTATGAATGCTGTATCTCACCATATATCCTGTACTGTGAAAAGCAGGATTACAAATACACTATCTAAAAGATGTCACATGATTTTAATGTGTCTACTGTATGTGTATGGTTTGGGACATTGTTATCACATGGTTTGATGCGCATATATGGGCCTAATGACCATGTCATTTCAAATATTCAATATTTCAAAAACATACTGTTTGCAAGATGTACTGGAATATATGCAAGTTGTTTTTTCTTGAAATTCCAAGGAGAAAACATAGGCGAGGGACAGCTGACATGTAGTTCATGATAAGGGACGTTCTATTGTTATCATTCTCATATACACATACCTATTAATCCTTGGTCATTAAAATCATGTTTTTTCTTCCATTTCAACTGTACAGTTCACAGCAACAACAAAGACATTTTTGTGTATGTGACATTGGTCTTGTCTTTAAGCATATGTCCTATTCTGGACCTGGGAAGAGTAATTAGAGAAGATATGGGAACACTGGGTTGGAGGCAGATTAATGAATGCTGAGTGAAACTCAGAAAAAGTTGAGAATTTGGACTTCTGAATATAAGTTTAGCCTATAAATGGAATACTATAATATACTGCATCTTCCCCAGAACCTGGGGTCCATGCAAGAGACTTTGGCTGATGTGAACCACAGACCCATACAAAACAGAAGAGGATGGTTTATAAAGAGAGAGCCGGTGTCCTGATTGGCCATAATACCTATGCAGACTTCCAACCAGGAATTTGCATATTTTGTAACATACCATAACCATGCCAATTACAAAATTGTTTAAGGGCTCCAACTATTGACTAAACATGAGAGAAATGTACATAATATCTATATACAAGAGTCCCAGCAGAAAATGGTCAATAGTTTGCTTTCCAGTTGGACAACTCTTCTTGTCAGAAGTAACATAATTTGTTGTATCTGCATCATTAAGGCCACCATAGAGTGCACAGAGAAAATGAGGAGATTATTATTACTAAACCTTGATCTATGAGGACAATAGACAGTTCAGCAATTTATTTTCCATTTTCATGGATGTTATTAAGCTACATAGACCTTTTCCCATTACATGCAGGCAACTGGACCAATGGGAAATAATTTTTATCATTATCTTTATCATTATACTATTATGTTTCTGTGAATGAGTGTGCTTATGCATAGTATTATACATTAGAATATTTAGAATAGGTCAATATTCATAAGCCATTGTATTAATGCATTTTGAATTGTTTTGTTTTGCAACTCATGTCTCTCTATAATTGCTGGAAAGCTGGTACCAGTATCTTGGAGGAGCAAAACTGGTGATCTTGAATGTACAGAAGGGTTTGGCTCTTGCACTACTGTGGATAACTGTTTCCCATAAGCTGGCTGATCATTAGCATCCTGCATATTGGCAGTGAGTTCATCTAGCTGATCCATCTGCTGATCATCTGCACTGGGGGCTGGTTGATCCGCTCACTCATTTTCTCCATCCACAGTTCCTTGATCTGTTGCCTACATACCCTATACGGTGCTGAAGATAAGGCAATGAATCAGTTGTACTGATGATTATACTACTTTTAATTGCCACATTACAGCTACAAGTCAATATGAGGGTCACTCAGTCATTGCTTGGGTCACTCAATCATTTGCCAAAAAGGGAATCATCAGGAATTGTTATGGTCTTTGCAAGAATCACATTGTGATGCATATCATGGCACAAAGCTGATGCATGTGATATTTGAAGTCACTGCTCTATTGCGAGCCAGTGTGGTGTCGTGGTTAAGAGTGTCGGACTAGTATCTGGGAGCCCTGGGTTCAAATTGCCACTCATGCCTTGGAATCTCACTGGGTGACCTTGGGCCAGTCAACTTTCTCTCAGCCTAACTACCTGTCAGTGTTGTTGTGAAGATAAAATGAAAGAGAGGAAAATGGTGTAAGCCACTTTGGGTCCCCATTGGGGAGGAAAAGCAGGCTACAAATGAATTAAATAAATACAAATAAATAAATCAACTGCTGCAGGTGAAGGAAAGAGCTCAAAAGCCTCCAGTCTCTGAATGCAGGTCTCTCTGTGGCCACCAAACACCCATAGACCCTCCTGTGGAATAGCATCCTAATGCATGGGCAACCACTTTCCTTTGGTTTCGGACAAAGAAGTCAACTATAAGGCTCTTTCTCTTGGGCTGAAGCTGCGGGAGGGTCCACTCAGATCCCTAACCCTGAAGTTTAGCTTGGATCCACTCCCGATACACTGCTGTATGTTGCTATTGAACAACTCAATTTCAAGATTTGCCATGGTGGATGTGAAGAGAACAGTCACCTCTGCTTTCTTCCATACAAAGCCCCCAATAACCTTCTTACCTCCAGAAGATTTGAATGACCCCAAGAAACAAGATGCGGCCATATGAGAAATTTCATGGGCATGAGAGCACAAATGTCATACTCCCTCTGCAAAAGTTTGCTCTGCAATTTACTTGCACAACCCCTGACACTGTTGAAAAGAAAAGCGCCCAAATTAAGGTTTGTTTGTTTCCATTCCAAAGTATTATTAAATTATTATACCCTGCCTTTTGTCAATGATCCAAGGTGGTTCATAACAATTAAAGATAAATAAATCAGAGAATACTAGAGTAACCATGAACTCTGACAAATCAGAAAGCCATTGCAGCATGATTACAAATCAGAAAGCAGTTCCAGCTAAAAATTCCAAACTAAATGCTCATTGGAATAACACTTTTTCAGCTGCATCCAGAAGTCCATAATAACATATTCCTAGAGTTTTGAGCTTTTCCACATATGCTCATCCAAAGGATCTCAGATGATGGAAGAACAAAGTCAATGAGAATGACCTGAAACTCTCTCTGTGTTAAGTGCTGTCAAGTTGGTTCTGACTTATGGCGACCCTATGAATTAATGTACTCCAAAATGTCCTATGATTAACAGCCTTGCTGAGGTCTTGCAAACTGAGGCCCGTGTCTTCCTTGATTAAGTCAATCCATCTCAAGCGCGGACTCTAATCCGGGAGAACCAGGTTTGATTCCCCACTCCTCCACTTGCACCTGCTGGATGACCTTGGGCAAGCCATAGTTCTGGCATAGCTGTTCTTGAAAAAGAACAGTTTCTGTCAGAGGTCTCTCAGCCCCACCTAACCCACAGGGTGTCTGTTGTTGGGATGGGAAGGGAAAGGAGTTTGTAAGCCGCTCTGAGAGTCCTTTGGGTAGTGAAGGGCAGGGTATAAATCCAATCTCTTCTTCTCTTCTGCTTCCTCTTTTCCTGCTGCATTCAACTTTTCCTTATATTATTGTCTTTTCCAGTGATTCTTGTCTTCTTTCCAGATAGATATAAATCAAAGATCCAAATTATGAAGATTGTATTTGATCACTAGGGGAAAAGGAAACTACAAATTCATAATATACAGTGTTATAGTAATAGATTAATTTATCTATTGCTACGGCTGTAGAACAAACACAGTTGTCCATTATTTCTCCCATGGCATCAAAAATTAAAAGAAGAATCCTCTAATTTAGATGGGCATCTTCAGCTTGAAATTTAGTGCTTTGACTTGAAGTTATCCCAGATCCAAACAATTTAAATTATGGGAGTAAATGCAACTTCCTAGAAGCATCTGCAACTAAAATTTCTTTGTATCATCAAAACAGAAGAATAACATTTCTCAAATTAAAGCAGAGTTTGTAAAATTGGCATTTGCAGGCAATAAAACAATATTATCAATTATATATATCTATACTTTGTCAGGAGAAGATCAGGCATGGAAACTGAAGCTCATAAAACCTATGTTCCAAATATAATATTTTTTTATATGCACAAGAAATTTGGCAGTTCTTATTTAATTCTTCTTATATCAGAATTGTACTGTTTTACTGGCTCTTGCTGCAATAAATTAGATCGATCAAAAGCCTCATCATTTTCTCATATTTGGCTGATGACTAATTTCATTTGGCCGACTCATCCTGTTTTCCTACTGTTTTGTTTCTATTTGTTCTATATTGCTTTAAACCTGTTGTAAGCTACTAAGGGGGTTGTAGGATAGAAAGGCAGGGTATAAATTTATCAGAGATTTCAGAATTCTTCAGTTTTCTTGCTAGATTTTAGTACAGCTTGAATGACCAGTTCTATAAATATGAATACTTTAAAAGTTACCGTCATACATTTTCTTGCCAGTTGGGTTCCAAATTGCCTTGTTTCTGTTCCACTATTTATTTCTAAATTTTATACAGAACTCTGTGTTTTACCTTATAAGCTGCCTCAAGACAGCTTATTTTTTGAAGAGGTTGCATAGACATTTTCTAAATAAATGGTTGATGGAAATTGTAAATATGATCACAGTATGGAAAGTGTCATCAAGTCATAGTCTATTCCCACAGGGTTTTCAAGGCAAGAGATGAAGAGAGATGCTTTGCCATTGCCTGCCTCTGCAAAGCAACCCTGGACTTCCTTGGTGGTCTCCTATCCAAGTACTAATCAGAGCTGACCTGGCTTCGGTTCCAAGATCTGACAAGACTGGGCCAGCATGGGTCATCCAGATCAGGGCATGTTCTCTTTAACTATAGCTAATAATTCATTTAGTGATCAATACCATGCAACTAGAGGAAATGGTTTGCCTGTTTTTTTCAGGTTTCCCCTGGGCCAATGAGCACTGTGGGAATGCTAAACATTAAACATCAGTGAAGGTGAGCAAAATACACACAGCCATCCCTTAACAACACTGATTATATGAACTGTGCCCAGTGCGGGTTTAAGATAGGGTGAGGTCATGTGACAATCCATCAACAGATCATTTTTGTGAGGGCCGATACCATTGTGCGGATAAAAGTGCATGCGTAGAAAGTGCCTTTGCAGGAAAGAAGTCAGAATCCTATTTTCCACTTTCTCTGATTTTACTAAAGAACCATAACATAGGCATGAAGGTAGAGCTGCCCAGTCACGCTGCAATGACGTTCTGCAACAGCAAAGCATCACACCATAGCTGGTGCCTGTATGCATGAAGCAATGTGCAGACAGAACTTGGATCTTCAGCACCGTACCCTGAGCTGAACAGTCGTTACTTAATGGCTCACTGCTTTGCTTCCATTGGCAGTTTCAAATACTCTTCAGATTGTTTTATTAGCATGTAGAGGCTCCCTCAAGTGGCCATCTGAGAACCTGAAAGTGCACTGTAAGAATAAGAAAAAAATAATCCCAGGAACTCCAATAACATCATCTAATATAACCAAGTGTATAAAATATGGAAAACGATAAGTTTGTTTTGAATTTTTGTCTTCTATTTATTGTAAATGGCACTCATTTCTTAACTGCTAGTATTCCGTTCACTGTACTAAAGAGGAACATGCTCACAGCATTCAGTTATGAACTCAATTTAAGACTATTACATGCAGGCCTGTTGCCATGAATTTTACAGTGAGAGTAAAGCTGCCAAGTCCCCATAATTTTAAACACCGAAGCTCACTGGGTGGTGTGAAGTCATGGATGGGGTCTGATTATATCAGAGAGTGGGCCCTGGTGATGTCACACTGAATAGTTGTATTATACCACTAAGTATGTATTTTGGTGAGGGGATAACAGTATACCTGCAGTTTCCCCCACGAAATGGAGGGATACAAATGGCTCACATGTGGTCCTTTCCCACCTAAAGTACAAACTTCACTCATGATAAGTGCCAAATCATCCAGCCAGTGATGAGGATACCACACAGGAGGGTAGTATGGGACCTTTCCTGTGAACTGACTGACTTGCTCCAACTTGCTGGTGGGGAGAATCCCGAGGCCCCAGCCCCCTTTGAAGAGAGACAGTTATTCCTGTCCTTGATGAATGATATCAGACCTGATTGAAAGGTGTCCAATGGAGTCTGCTCTTGGGCTGGTGAGATAGAGGAATGTCAGTGATGGAGGAGTGCCCTGAGGTATATATGTCGAGTTAGATTCCAAGAGAATTAGATTCCAAGAGTGCTGAGGTCCCTCCACTTACTGTTGAATCATTTGCCTGCCCCATGGTGGTCTGGAAAGCTGAGTTGAGCAGAGTTGAGCATTAAGGAAAGTGTATTCGGAGAAGAAGTATGAGTCATTGTCTGGCATATGAAAGCTGGTCCTCACTCTAGGTTATTGGATTTTAATTTTTATATATTTTGTGTTTTTATGAAAGGGTGCTTTTTCTACCTTAATAAATTCTTAATAAACTTTATCATTGCGAAGTAGCCCACTAGAGGGAATTCTTGTGATGATTACATCCCAATGGCAGCATGGAAGGCGGGGCCGGCTGGGAATCACTTGGGCAGGTTGGGGAGAGGGGCAGATGGTCGGTTGGAGGGGGGCCTGTGAGGGGCAAACTGCCGCTGTCGCCACCATGATGTGCTTCATGCTGTTCTTCAGCCAGCAAGGGAAGCTGCACCTCCAGAAGTAGTACTTGGCCACCTTGGACAAGGATAATAAGAAGAAGATGCAGGAGCTCAGGTGGTGCTGGCTCACAAGCCCAAGATGTGCAGCTTTCTGGAGTGGTGGTACCTGAGGGTGGTCTTCAAAAGGTGTGCCATTGAGGAACAAGACAATGAGCTAAAAACACTGGAGCTCATCCATCAATACATTGAGTTGCTGGATAAATATTCTGGCAGTGTCTGTGAGCTGGGCATCATCTTCAGCTTCAAGAAGCCCTACTTCATCTTGGATGAGTTCCTGATGGGGGGCGAAGTGCAAGAGTGTCCTGAAAGCCATTGAGCAAGCCAACCTCTTACAGGAGGAAGATGAATCACCCCACAGCATGCTGGAGGAGATGGGGCTGTCACAGCTGCTCACTGTACAGTCTGAGGCCACCCTTTCCCACTGTCACTTTGCCCTCCCCCCACTGCCTAGTGGGGGTAAGAGGTGGGGACTGTCCACACACTCCACAGTAAGTTGTGCTTGAGAAAATAACTCATTGGATGAAGCAGAAAACTGTACTATGTAAATACTGATGAACCCTTCCCCACCTTGTGAGGAGGTCTGCCCTGTGTCTGTTGGAGGGGGGCCAGCATTTCTCCAAACCACAGAATGGGGGTGTCTTCCCTTTTTTGGAATAAATTGTGAGTGGAAGAAAATAAAGAAAAAAAATGATTACATCCCAATATTGCACATTTGACTCAGGGGTGAAACATCACAACATGACACATTCACTATTTGACATGGTCTTTAAATGTAGATGGATGGGCCATCAGTGCCTGACCAGCACCACTAATTTGAAAGAGAGGGCATCTCAGGGCCCTGGTACCTAAACAGACATTTGGTTCAATGCGTAAGGTTGTGGGATAGGATTCATAACTTCTGGAAAACTGAGGAGTGGTGGAAATGGCAAATTAATGTGTGACTTCATAACAAAAACAGAACATTCCTAAATTATATGTGGTTGCAAATTACTTCCTCCTACCTAAAAATTATCACATAAAAGACCAATTGTCTGTGGCTCTTGGGTTGGATGAAACCAGTTTATCCACTGGTTAAAAATGGAGGAGGAAGTTCCCTTTGGTAATCAAAAAGGCTGAATGACCTTCTCTGGAGTGCCCTTTTAAATTGTTTCTCTTAAGTTTCCTAAAATTGGGGACTTCAGCACAAGGTTCCCCAGAGAGTACTACGTTCAGGGTCCCAAAATCTCCTGGTTCTCCCCGGCCCTAAAGATGCCAGGCAGGCTACAACCAGGGCTAGAGCTTTTTCTGTAGCAGCTCCATGCTGGTGAAGTGAGCTCTCTGAGGACATCAGGGCCATGCAGGATTTATTACAATTCCACAGGGCCTGCAAGACAGAGTTCTTCCACTAGGCATTCAACTGAGGATCCGCACATAACGGTTCAACATAGACTTAAGAGTCTGTGCCCTGGAATCCATCATTGGCTGCCTGTGCCATGCCTGTACTTAATACATTATGGAGCCAGGACAGCAATTTTATAACTACTGCTAACTGGATACCCACTATGGTTAATATTAAAACTATGTTTTCACCATCCTGTATGTAGCATTGTATATGTAGCACCTTATAAATGTTTTGTGATTTTAATATGTTTTAGTTTTTAATGTAAGCTGCCCTGAGCCTGCCTTGGCAGGGAAGGTGGGGTATAAATCTAATAAAACAAATAAATAAACAGGTCAATCTGCTGTATTACTCTTGGGGACCATTTCCTGGCTCTATGGGGAATAAATATTAGAACTCAAATAGTTGTTTCTCACATGGTTGCTCCCAGAGGATGGATTTGGATTCCCTAACTGTAATTCTAGGAGCAAAGGGGCATGATCACTGTCATAGGGGTAGCCAAGAAAAAACTGTAGAAATCAAATCTGTAATGTTAGAGGAAAATCAAAATATCATCAATAATACTACAACCTCTGAGACATAGATGAAATCTCCTTTGCCATTGAAATTTTGCTTTCAAGCAGTTGAGCCTATTCAGAATGCCATGAAGGACATCACCATTCAATTTGCACAAAGCCTACAAACTCTACAGAAGCAGATAGTGGAAAATACCACAAAAATTACAGTCTTAAATACAGCAGTGGAGAACATGGAAGGAAGAGCTAAAAAAATGGAAAGAAAAACCCAAGAGAATGAAGAGAAACAAAACACCTTAGAAGAGGATGTTATGAGATTGCAAGTGGAAAGAGCAGCCTTTATTTTGAGATTTCAGAATGTTCCGGAAGAAAAGGATGAAGATCTGCCTATTAAGATGACAAAGGTATTAGCCAACCATTTGCAGATGGAAGATGTGAGTAAGGTGGAACAAGAGATAGCTACGGCCTTCAGAATGAACTCGGCTTATGCAAGACAGTTTAAGCTCCTGAGAGAAGTTCAAATACGATTCCATAAGAGAGCAGTGAGAGATAAAATATTGAGAGAAGTGAACGCATCTCCCTTGAAAATGAACGAAGTGGAGATAAATGTTTTGAAAGAAATTCCATGGAGAGTCCGTGAAAATAGGAAGGAATATTCAGAGTTGACGACGCTGTTGAGGAGTAACGATATAAGTTACAGATGGATTTTACCCGGAGGATTATTTTTTATCTATGGAGAGAAAAGATTTAGATTCAGTTTTCAAGGCAATGGATTTTCTGAGGACATATGGAGAAGAGATGTCAGAGGACCAAGAAGATGAAAGGGAAGAAGGAGAAGTGGAAAAAGAAGATGGAGGAGAAGTTCAAGGGGCAATGGCACTACCTATATCGATTCCAAAACCTCCAAGACAGAAAGGGAGATTCAGATTTAGATCCCCAATTGACACGAGACAACAGACAAAAGAAAAATGGCAACAACAGAACCAAAAACAGGATGGATAGAAATAAAATAAAGTTATATTGGTTAACGTAAACAGATTAAATGGACCACAAAAACGGAGAAGAATATTCCATCAGCTCAAAAAACAAAATGCAGATGTCATTTGTATTCAAGAAACACATATAAAAAAGGAGATGAAAAGCATCTAAATGTTAAAGGATTAGGAAAACTCTTTGCAGCCTCGGACGAAGGGGAAAAAGAAAAGAGGAGTAGCTACATATGTTAAAGAACATCTACAACCGGAATTAATATTTGCTTCACAGGACAGAAGGATCTTGATGGTGGCCATTCAGAGACAAACTAAAAGGACAATAATTGTCAACATCTATGCTCCAAATCAAAATCAAGAGAAATTTTACAGAAAACTTCAAAGACTTATTTTGAAGCAAGAATTCCAAGAGTTGTGTATAATCAGAGATTATAATGCAGTTTTTGACAAGGAGAATAGAAAAGCTAATATTTTTTGGGGGGAAACAGAAGGCAATGTGTTCCCCGAAGTATTGTGCCAGATAATAGAAGAATGGCAACTGATGGATGTATGGAGGGTAAGGGATCCAAAAAAGCAGCAATATACATTTTTCTCGGCCAGACACGATTCATGGTCAAGATTAGATATGTGCTGGATCTCAACCACAATGATCAAAGACCTCTTGGAAGCAGAAATAGAAGCAGGAATCTACGTGGATCACAACCCAATTACATTGGAGCTACAAGGAACAAGGCCCAGAAGTAGATGGACTTTAAATTTATTGATACTGAAGGATAGAGAAATAGTAAAACATCTGCAGAAGGAGTTTCATTTTTTCTTTAAAGAAAATATTCAATCGGATATGTCTTTAAGAACCGTTTGGGATGCTTTTAAAGCATATGCCAGAGGACAATTGATAAACAAAGTGGCCCATACAAGCAAGAAGAGAAATAAAGATAATATAAATCTGAAAAAGGAAATTCAAGAACAAGAGAAGAAGATAATGGAGAAGGCAATGGAATCTGATAGGTGGAGTAAGATTAAACTATTGCTGCATAAAATGAACTGTCTGTTATCACATGAACTAGCTAAGAAATTGGTATTTGCTAAACAGAACTTTTTTGAGAATGCTAATAAACCAACAAGGTGGTTAGCCTATCGAGTCAGACAACAAAAAGAAAAAACATATATAACAACTTTAAGGAAGAAGAGCGGCGAAGAAGTGAATAAGATTCAAGAACTAAAGACTATTGTGGAGACCTTTTATAAATATTTGGAATGATACAAGGCTGGAACAAGTAGTCGAATACTTGGAAAAGCAGCAAATTTAAAAAATTACTGAAGAACAGCGAAAGATACTTAATCAGCCAATCACAATGATGGAAATGGCAGAAGCCCTAAAAAGACAGAATAAGGGTAAAGCACCTGGCCCAGACAGATTGCCAGTAGAGTTTTATGTGACTTTTGAAGAACAGCTTCTTCCACAATTGAAAGAGGTATGTAAGAAAACTATAGAGGGAGAAGAAATTCCGGAGTCATGGCGGGAAGCAACAATATCATTAATATATAAACCAAAGATTTATATATTGCACTCTATTCTTGGTGCTGGAGGAGGCAGCAGTGGGAGGGCTTCTGGTGGCCTGGCCCCACTGCTGGACCTCCTGATGGCACCTAGTATATTTTGGCCGCTGTGTGACAGAATGTTGGACTAGATGGGCCATTGGCCTGATTCAACATTGGCTTCTCCTATGTGCTTATGTTCTTACATTCTTATGTTCTTAAAGATGGATGAAAAAGAAATCAAGAATTATAGGCCAATTTCATTATTAAATGCTGATTATAAGATGTTTGCTTCAATTATTGCGGAAAGATTAAAGAGGATATTGGCTAATACTATTCATAAGGACCAAGCAGGCTTTTTGCCTAAAAGACAAATTAAAAATAATTTGAGATTTATCCTGGATTAATAGAATACTATGAAGCACATCCAGAAAAAGGAATGGCCCTGATCTTTTTATATGCAGAGAAGGCATTTGATAATCTGAATTGGAGCTTTGTGCTGGAGACATTGAGGATGGCGGAGGCAGGAATGGAATTTATTCAGATGTTGCAGGCAATATACACAAAACAAACTGCCTCAGTGATGATTAACGGTGATAGAACTGGAAACTTTGAAATCCAAAAGGGTACAAGACAAGGTTGTCCTTTGTCACCATTGTTGTATATCTATGCATTAGAGATACTTAATGAAGCAATACGGCCTAATGAGAAAATAAGAGGGCTGAAGGTGCAAGGGAAGGGATTTAAGCTTCTCGCATTTGCTGATGATTTAGTTTTAGAGGATCCCCTTCCCTCAATCCCTGAATTAAAGAGGACTTTAAGGAAATATGGTCAGGTGGCAGGACTAAGAGTTAATATTAATAAAATGAAGATTTTGACTAAGAATATGAAAGCAGAACAAAAGGATACTATACAAAGAGAGTCAAGTTATCAAATGTGTGACAAAGTGAAATACTTGGGAATCAATTTAACTAATAAATGTAGTGTGTTACAGGAAAATAATTACAAGTAGTTATTAAAAGCAACAAAACAAGATTCAGAAAGATGGAAAAACCTGCAACTCTTGTTGATGGGGTGAATAGCCCGGGTTAAAATGAATATTTTACTGAGGTGGATATTTCTTTTTCAGACGATTCCAATATTGCAATTTTTTTCAATTTTTAAAGATGCACTCTATTCTTGGTGCTGAAGGGGGCAGCAGTGGGAGGGCTTCTAGTGTCCAGGGGCCAGGCTTCTAGTGTCCTGGCCCCACTGCTGGACCTCCTGATGGCACCTGGTATTTTTGGTCACTGTGTGACAGAGTGTTGGACTAGATGGGCCATTGGCCTGATTCTTTGGCTTCTCTTATGTTCTTATGTTCCACCAGGCAGGAGCCAGGGTGAAAAAGGCCCTGGCCCTGATTGAGGCTAAGTGGACATCCTTTGGGCTGGGGACAACCAGCACATGTTGATCAGCAGAGCACAAGGCCCTCTAAGGGACATACGGGGAGAGATGTTGCCTTTGATATGTCAGTCCCAGGCTGCATAGGGCTTTAAAGGGTAATACCATCACCTTGAAATGGATCTGGTACTCAGTTGGTAGCCAGTACAATTGGTGTAGCACCAGCTGAATGCATGCCCACACAGATGTTGCAGTCAGCAGATGCACACCACATTTTGCACTAGCTGGAGTTTCTGGATCAGATTCAAGGGTAAGCCTGCGTAGAGCAAGTTACAGTAATCTAACCTGGAAGCGACCATTCCATGGGTCACTGTAGCCAAGTCCTGGGAGGATCAAGTTTGGTCTGTTTTAGAAGGTCAGGAAGAAAATCCAGGTCTATCAAATAAAATCTAAATTTCACCATGGCCTATTCCCCAATCAACTAATTAATTAATTAGACCATTTTGGATAACAATACCATCAAAGAGATGGAAATAAGGCCAGCTTCTTAATACAAGTTGGCGTTTGAAATGCAATTAGGCTCTTGAAAGGTGGCACGGACAAAGGTTAACTGTAAAGATTCAATTTTGGAAGTAAGAGCTGGAATCCAGAGTGGAGCCCCATAGAGCAGAAAAGATCTAATTTTTGCTTTGTAGACTTCCAGAGCAAAAGGAACAAATTGCCCTCTGGAATGATTAAAAAAAAATCTCATGATTGCTGCTAGATGTACTTTGTAACAGCTCTTTACATGGGCAAATATAATAGGGCAGTGTTCAGCAAGGGAGATCAGATGGTTGGGTGTCCTCAGCCAAAGGCCTGGCAGAACAACTCCATTTTAGAGGCCCTGCAAAACCGTTACTATCATTTTTGTTGTAACTCTTTGATTTGTCATTTATTTAGCATTGCTGGAACTGTATAAATTACTGCAGAATTTTGCCATCTTTTAAGTGGTTTTACTGTGATAATTTGTTTTAATGGTTCTGTAAGTTCTCTTGTTGTCACCCGCCCTAAGCCCAGTCATGGGGAGGGCAGGATGTAAATCCAACAAATAAAAAATAAAATAAACTCAGTCCTTTAGCTCTCATCTCAGATTGGTTGGGAGCAGTTGGGGGACAAGAGCTTTGTAATCATTCACTGGTGAGCAAAAGGCAGTCTGCACATGCCAAGAGTCATGCATTCTTTTATACAGGCAAATTACAGACAGGTGGCCATTACAAAACAAGTTATCAGACTGAGTGAAATGAGGCATTCAGTTTTGTGGCTGTCCCCTCAGCTTCATCAACCAGTGAGACAAATTTCTCAGTGTAAACAGAGAAGGAAATGCAAAATAGTATAACTCTTGCTCCTGTTTTCTTCCAGCAGCAAGCATTCCACCCCCACATCCCAACCATGGCAGCTGCATAGCTGACATTTATCACTATGGACATTAAAAAGGAGAAATTAACAAGAAAGAAGCAAAAAGCCCAGGGAGAAACAATGACGGAACAGATAAGAATTAACTTTGCCAAGAAAGGGTTAAGTGACAGAGTTCCATTTGATTTGCTGTTGCTCCTCCTCCATTTCTTCCCAGAAAATCAGGACAAACATGCACATTTCTCCTTGTATCTCTACAATTAAAAGGGCAAACGTCATACTTCTCTCCACCCCCAAAAGCTAGGAATTTAGAAGATCATATATTTCTGAGGGTTGCTGGCCCCAAACACCACCCCCCATAAGTGAGCAGGAACATCATATATATAGTTTCACACAGCATGCTAGCAGAATCAAAGGGAACTTTAATTAGCACAAGTAGTTTCAGGGGGGGGGGAACCCAAAATAACTAAAGAAATCTTTAAGACAGAATGGATGGCATAATACACTACATTTGTTATGTATCAGGATATTTCCTTAGAACTCTTCAACAGCATTCTTCTTTTTTCATGGTCAGTCAGTGCTGACCATGAAGTAGGTCTTGGACTTGACTTCCTTCTTATATTTCCTATCCCACTGTTATCCAGTCTCCTAATTAGTTGGGAGAAATTTGCTTTAAGGAAACAGAGTGAGAAGGGATAACTGGCATTTGCCACATATGTATACTGGGATTTTTCCCTTTAAGAGAACTCTCAAAATAAACAGGTAGATATTCAACCAGAAAGGTTTTTATTAAAAAACACAAAACAAAAGCCCAAGCAATACACGTACACAAGCTAGCTAAGAGCAACACAGGGATGAGAGGATTGGGAGATCTTAAGGAAGGGTGATAATTATCAGTCTTGAGGCAAGAGGTCCATGGAGGCAGCAAAACAACCAGTGTTTTGTGAAGAGAAGAGAGCCCAGCAAAGTGGAGGTGTATGTGGAGGATCCAAGGCACGCACACACTGCTGGAAAGCAGAGTGATTCTGATATAGGGCAAAATGTAGAACATGGGTATGACGTGTTTGGCAGGAAAAAAACACCAATAACTTAATGGGCTTTTCTGAGGTGGGCAACGATGTGTGATAGGTCTGATGACCCTACAGGTACCTGGCAGGAAGGGCTAATGATTTAGGTGAATAGAATTAAGCATTCCTTAACTTTCACTTAATTAGGGTAAGTGGGTGCAGAGGAAGTAAGGTTGAATGTGATGAGATTAGTCCAAGGGTGAGTCAATAGGTTTTGGGAGACCATTGTCCTAAATTGTCCTAAATCTTTCCAGGGCATGGAAGGGCAGAGTAGACAGTCAGCCACTCTTACCTACCAAAATACCTGCTCAGGCTTGTTCCTGACTGGCATCTGTTTTGTTTCATTTTGGGCCAGGCAGTGTCCTGCACTTATGATTTTTGAGATGTTATTTTAAGAAGGGTGTTCCTGCCTCTCTAAGCTATAAACTGCCCCTCTGCGAGAGGAGGGGTCTGACTACTAACACCACCGCCTTCCCTGCTCTTCTCCCTGCAGCATCTGAACCAGGGAAATCTACATCTTATTTAAACGTGGCAAATAATCCAGAACTCACTTAAAATCAGCCCTGGCATAACTTTTTAAGAACTCCATATCGCCTGATAATAACAACTTCCCCCCCCCAGGCATTTATAAATTAAGTTTTATTGTTACTAATTTCTGCGAGTATTGACATTCAGTGGTTCTGTAAGCCCTAAAAGGGATAGGAAGATGAGAAGACAGGCACTTACAATCTCTATGCCCCCTCCATGCCCAGAGGTGTGTGATCTTGCCTGGTTATGGGATCCCATATCTCTGTTATATTCATGGTGTTTATAGCCATGTGGTGAGTTCCAGGGGCATGGCTGTTTCCTATCCAGTTTGCTACCTACAGAGAAGGATGGTACACATAATATAGTGCATAGCACATAACCGGCCCTACCCATATGGCTGGAGTATTCTCACACATACCACAATTGTATGGAATTGTAAACATGGGTGGGACAGAAAGGAGTCTGTTCTCAAATATAACGACAAATTATTAAAAATGATGGTTCTGTTTACTACATCTAGCAAAGTCTCCCCCCCCCTTTTTTGGCCTACTGATTGCTACTGTTTTTAGCTCTTTCTCCAAATGTTAGATTAATTGAGCCTACAGATTTTGGCAGCTCTGTAGAGTACACATTTTAACTGATAATAGTACCAATTTAGCCATTTTTTGGAAACCCTTCCCCAAGTAAACCACAAACACTAAGGTGAGATTTCATCAAAACTGTTCTAAAAGACACATTCACCTATAGCTCTACCCACCTCCAAATAAAGAATCTTGCTAATAGCTTTCCTTGTATATCAGCAAGCACAGAGGCCTCTTGGCATACCATTCATTCAAAAATACCATCTGTGCATTGCTGGAAACTGAATTCTTTCATGAAACAGGCAGCAGGGACAAAATTCATTTGAATTCCCAATATTCATAATAAACAGTTTAAAAATTCTCTTTCTAGAGACAGCTTTGCACAGTAGGAAAGGACTACAAGTGTAAAAACGTCCATTATTTTAGGAAGTTCCATCTGAGGAATGAACTCTCTCCTGAGAACATTTCCTCTATGATATTAGCCTTGGAAGTATTCTAAATCACGGAATAATTCAGGAGGTTTAAAAAAAATCACAGCAACCCAGAAGTGTTAATTTCAAACTTGCATTCTGTGAACTTTTCTTTCAGTGAGTAAGCCTCCCTTTTTTTCCCACCAAGCAAGGAAAGCAAGATGCCATCCTCCATTACTGTTTTAAGGCTCCTTCAGCCTTTGGAAATCTAAATCATGCTGACTGGCATATGATACATAGTAAACTTTTGTGAAGCTTGACATTCCTGGCATTTTTGTCATGGAGCATCCCCCCCCCCGCCGCCTGGTGTACATTTCACTGTCAAACCAATATTGGCAGAACAACCCAACATAGTGCATCTTTCCAAGAAACCAGTGGCAAAATGCCTTCCAAAGGATACGGAACTATCCAAAATGTTTAATTAGCTGAAATTACTGTTTCATCATCGCCCCAGCTGTTAATTGTGGAATGTCTTTGTAGAATGTCTTCATAAATGAGGCACCAGAGGATCCAACAGCGAGATGAAATAAAATAATGCTGGCCAACCAGATGTACCAGAAGGTTCACAGTGAGGCCAGAAAGACCAAAGTCTTCTCCTTGCTGCTGCCCTACCCCAGCATTTGATCCTGGAGGTCTCACTTAGGCACAAAGGCCCTGCTGCCTGTGCCGCTGTCTTCAAAGATGAGATGACTGGCAACGAGAGACAAGGCATTTTCTGTGGTGGCACCTTGCCAATGAAATATCCTTTTCCTTGACGCTTGCCTGGTACCTACTTTACTTTCTTCTAGGTGCCAGGCTAAAATACATCTTTTCAGCCATGCTTTTAATTGGGGGGGGTTTATCTTATCACCTTTTTAATGATCTGCTTCTGTTTTATAGATTGTTTTTATGCCACTTATATCTAATCGCCTGTTTTTAATGGCTTTTTTTATACTGTGGTTTTTAATTCTAAGCCACCTTGAGCAGATCTCTAAAGAGGTGGAACAGAAATGTTCTAAATAGCAAAATAAGGCTAATAGCCATTAAATAGACCTCTCTTCTTCCATGTCTAATCCCATTTAAAGGCACCCCCCCCCCAAAAAAAAGGTGACTCCCTTTTGGCCTGGATTTGGCTTGCATTCTCGAAGGGATTCAGTACCAGCTATCCTTGAAGCTATGATGTTCCATCTAAAACTGGTCTACTCTTTAAAGTAGCTATGATGACCTAGCCCCATTCCCGCACTCAGATACAGGATTTTTCCTTCATTTTTTCTTCCTTTCTGACTGAGCAGCCCCTTTATTTTCTTCTTATCTGAAGATATATGGCTTCCCATCCTTTCACTTTATTGTATTTTGATTCTGGCTCAGCCCAGGAACTTGAGGAAAGAAACATCAACCTCTGTAGCAGCACATTATGGAAGACAATTGTAATACGAGGAGACAGTGGTGAACCACAAGTTTCTCCTTCTATACCTAGATTGCTCTGTGACAGCACCAGGCTGGAAGTGGTTAAATGCAATTTGAGGTGTAAGGGTGTGGGAATGCAAGGGATGCCTCATCTCTCGTCCTTGGAGCGGGCTACAGCTCAAAGCTAGGCACTAGATTGATTCCCCCCACCCACACAATGTACTCTATAAGCTAGGGGGGGTTACTTTTTCCCTTTGGAACGTCAGCTCACACCAGGCTGCAGAACAGTGCTGAGCACTTTGGCTGACACCCAGCAGCCTACCCACTGCGATTGTTGGAGTTCCCACAGCTGAAAGGGACGTGGGTATAGCTCTTTATTATACTCTGTTTATGCCAGTGATTGATGAAGAATAAAAGTGTTTTCCTTCTGCCACTGGCGGGTTCATTGCTTTTGAAATTCCTAGATGAAAAAAAACCATTTGCCTCTTGGCAACATGCCCTCTTAACTTAAACTTCCAAAAATAGCACACAATAGGCTTTTTAAAATTCAAAAATTAACAAAATATTTTATTCAACATAGAAGGGGAAAGGTCAATGAAATTAGGGGTAATATGTCTGAGGTAAATCAATAATGAACTCTGAGGTAACTTAGTAATTGCACATTCATACGTTTCCAGTAAGTGAGAGTTCAAAGTTTTTCACAGTCTTAGAATCTTAGAGATGAGAGGCTTTGGTTTCAGTGTTTCCTAATCACTCCAGTTCACTTTCTTGAGTTTAACTGACTCAGAAGGCAGTTAAGTTTCAGAAGGCAGTCTCTAAACACTCCACACCAAGGATCACTCTTTGAGCTATCTCCCTTATCAACTGGGCAGGGAATCTCTTCTCTCACTAGAAGATCTAGCCCTTTTTCTGGCCCAAATGGGGTTCTTCACTGATCTACCTACTCCTCCTTGCCAATCTTCCCAGTCGTCAGTTAGTATGAAACTGTTCAGTTAGAGCTAAACTCTCCTCAGTCAGAGTTAAAATTCCACAATCAGGGCTAAACTCAAAACTCTTTAGAAGTCAGTTCTGAAGTCATTTTGCTCAACTGACACTAAGCAATCAAATTTCTTTGAGCAGCCTGTCACTTAAGGCTCTCTGGCTCTTTGAGGCAGTCCATTACATGTTTATACAGCATTTATGAACTTTCAAAGCACATTTTGTCACAGTAGCATTAGAGAAGCTGTTGTCCTTTAAAAAAAATACAAATGACTCTCTTTGAATACAGTCAAGCACTGCCCAAATCCACGGCCAACTGCTATTTGACCTCTTCTTGTTCCAGTAAGCCTTGTTCCAGCGTGTTCTTGTTAGGACAGAGGATGCACTCATCAGCTTCTGATGCTTCTGCTGGACCTGGGGTGCCGAGGAAAAGCTTCTCCCCCAAGCAAGAAGGCTTCTGGAGATGTTATCTGTCCTGCACCACACCATCCTTTGCTTTATGAGGGTTGCTTCTGACCCCTGCTCTCACTTCCTTCCACAATAGAAGTAAAAGTGTATTTTCCACATATCCAATTCCAAAATGCAGGACTACAGCCCATATTTTGTAGAACATTCAGGAAGAAAGGCCATGTTAAATTGTCAAATGCTTTCTCTGCATCTAGAAATAGAAACACTGCTTTCTTTCTCTTCTTATTCACAAATTCAATTGCATCCATTATGAATTGTATATTATTTTTCATATACTGCTTTGTACAAAATCAGTTGGATCAGAGTGTATTAGATTTGGTATTCATTTTTTTAATCTTTCTGACTGGAATATACTAACATGCAAAGATTTTAATTAATGGGAAACTAACAGAAGCAATTACAATTGAAAAAGGAACACATTAGGGAAGTCCTCTATCCCCTTTATTATTCATACTAGCAATAGAGATGAAGATCAGACAAGACGACAGAATTAAGGGAATAAAAGTGGATTATTTAGAGTTCAAAATGAAAAGCGGTATTTTTAGTGCCATAGAAAGAAGTGTAGTATTCCACAAAGGTATTAGCAATATCTTTCACTGAGTGTTGTTGTGTGCCATTTTTATTTTTTAGGCTTTTCACTTATTCCTGACTCTCCATGCTAGTATGCAGATATTTTTTTTGGGGGGGGGGGGGTTTCTGCCAGAAGTTTTGTTTTAGGTAAATCAAGTTTTTTTTGTATTTGTGTTGTTTCTAAATTTTCTAAAATATTACTTTCCACAGTAAGTTTTTGGTATATCTTTTTATTGCCTGATTTTTTAATGTTCCTGTTCTAGTGCATTGATGTGTTCTGCTACTTCTTTTCTCATGTGTTCTTTGTCTTTTCTTATTTTAGCTCCAAAAGACATTGATGCCTTTCTAAACTCCATACCATCATTACCCCATTTATCGCAAGAACACTTGGATCAAATGGAAGCCTCAATCACCAAGAACTAATGGACATCATCAAACATCTTTTTTTAATGAGTATTTTATTGATTTTGTAATACAACTAGATATGAGGAAAGCTGAAGGAACTGCACTGGCTGCTGATAGCGTACCGGATTTGCTTCAAAGTGCTGGTTTTTACCTATAAAGCCCTATATGGCCAGGGTCCAGCCTACCTAAGGGACCGCCTTTTCCCATATGTTCCCCCAAGAGCACTACGGTCTGGGGCACAACATCTCCTGGCTGTTCCAGGCCTCAAGGACATTAAATTGGTTGCGACCAGGGCCAGGGCTTTTTCTGCGGCGGCTCCTACCTGGTGGAATGAGCTCCTGGGGGAGATCCAGGCCCTGCGGGACCTTATGCAGTTCCGCAGGGCCTGTAAGACAGAGCTCTTCCACCAGGCTTTTGAGTAGGAGCTGCCACTCCCTGCTGCACCACCACTATGACGCCAACTTAGGTGGCGCAGTGAGATGGCCCTGGCAAGAAGAAGACCAGAAGAGCTGGCAATATAGAGGGAACATCGTCAGAACAACATCTGGAACTGGGCTGGTGGTGGAGGCCAGAAAATCTTTTGATCCCATCTGGGTCCAACAACTTAAAGTGAGCACCAATATTTTAATTGCGGATGGAAATTTTATTTTGGTTTTGTTTGTATGGCATATGCCTCTTGTTAGCCGCCCTGAGCCTACGGGGAGGGCAGGATATAAATGTGAAAAATAAATAAATAAATAAATAAATAAGGTTACTAAATCCCTATCTCTAAATTCTATAGGGAAAAGGAAAGGAAAACTAATACAATACAAACTACTGGAATGGGGAAGGTAAACTAGAACCCTAACTCTAAGTCAACTAATGGTTATAGGTAAGTAAAAACTAACAGATGACACGATCTGGTTACATAGTCATATACCCTTGTCACCTAGTGATACAGAGCTGTTATTGCTTGCAAAAAATTAACAAAAAAATAATAAAAAGTTGCATTAACTATCTAGTCAACAAAAACTGCAACAATCATCTTGGTTTTAGAGTCTTTTCTTTTTGTGTTTCTTTTTAACTCGGGGTTTGGGAGAGGCTGCTCCTTTCTCTGATTCCAACATATCTGAAGAACTATAAAGTCTAGAACTGTCGCCTGATGAATCCTGTGAGTAGGATTATTCTTCTTCCTCCTCTTCCGTTTTAGATTTCTTATTCTTGTTGCGTTGCTTGGGGTTGAAGTATTGGTCTACAAACTTTTTCACCTTAGGAACAGTGTCAATATTAATTTTTTTATCTTTATATTTAAAACTCAGTCCTTCAGGAAATAACTATCTGTAAGGAACTCCTTCATTCTGAAGAGAGAAAGTTCCCTGTAAAGTCTCCTCCATTTTCTGATTTCAAAAGGATATCCTTCAGGATTTTTATCTCTTCATTCTTGATTTTTAAGGGTTTCCTCTGTGTGGATTTCAGCACCAGGTCTCTGATAGACCGTCTTGTGAATTTTAAACATATTTCTCCCAGGAGTTTATTTTTTTATATAAAGTCTGGATAAGTTCTGTAAGCCCAGTCCATCTTCTTCATTAATTCTTCCTGTTTGTAATCCATTATTGGAGCCAAAGTCTCTGCTACGAGATCCTTTAAATCCTCATCTTTTTCTTCTGGAATCCCTTGGAAATGTAGAATGTACATGGATCTTTCCAGCTGGAGCAGTTAGCTGTGTTTTATTGGAGGATCTCTCTTTCTCTGCTTCATCCACTTTTTAATTAATACTCTCATTCTGTTTTTCCATCTTTTTAAACGTCTTTTCAGTTGCTGAAGTTCTTTTATCCATTTGAGACATTTGCTTTTGCAAATTATCCATTTTAGTGCTGAGGTTAGTCATCTGTTTCATTAGGGGGCGCAGTGCATTCGCCAACAGTGTAGACATATTGGCTGTTACTTCCTGGTTGTGGGAGGGAGTCATTGGTTGGCTATTTTCGGTTGATGTTTTTCTCTCCAGAGCCGCCTTCCACCTTCTCCCAGTCATAATATCAACAAGAAGTAAGTTTCCCAAAATGAAGTAAAAGTTAACTGAATTTAATCCATTTCACGTTATGCAGTTTTCGATTTCGCTGATATTCGGATGCGTTTAGCTTAATTCAAAGTTTTTAATTCCTGTTTTGAAACCGCTTTGCTTTAAATGGGGGGGTGGATTCTTGAGTTTCCTCCTTCCCCCACCGCTTTGCACTTAGGGGCTTCTAATTTCTCCCAAGGTTCTTATAGACACTTTGAATCACCTGAGCTTTGCTTAACTCATGCTTTGAAGCCTTGGAAGTCTTTTAAAAGAATTTCAAAACTTTTGACCATGTCCGCTCGTCCGGCAGTCATTTCTCGGTGCCATGCTCGCTCTGCTGCAACGGGACCTTTCGGGGAAGAAGGTGAGCCTCAATTCCTTGGCTGTCACCTTGGAAGAGGCTCTCCTCAGCTCCCCAGGCTGAGGATCTCCTACAGAGATCTCGGGAGGGTCCCGTCAGCTGAGTCTTGGCTCACCCCCCTTGGAGCAAGATGGGGTGCAGCTGAGCAGCGAAACACTTAAACCGGAAGTCCACCATCAAACATCTTAATTCTAATAAGGCCACAGGTTTAGATGGAATACCCTTGGAATTCTATAAGACATTTAGTGCAGCCTTAGCAGTTCATCTTCTAAATACTTGCAATGGAACATTACAAAAAGGTATTATGCTTGAGTCATGGTTTGAGTCTAGCAGTTATTCACAAAGAAAAAAGAGATCCTGATTAAAGATCCCCTTGCTCAAGTAGCACAAGGCAAGATCTTTTCTAAATTAGATTTGAGAGATGCTTACTTTTGTGTGCGCATCCGGCAGGGAGACGAATTTAAGACCGCATTTAATACTCCCTTAGGACAATTCGAATACCGAGTGATGCCATTCGGGCTTCAGGGGGCTCTGGGAGTATTCATGAACCTAATCAATGAAGTATTGCACTCCTACCTGTTTAAGGGCATGGTTGTTTACTTGGATGACATTTTACTGTACTCACCTGACTTAGACTCACACGTTCAGTTGGTAGGACAGGTGCTCACCAAGCTCCTGGAGAACAAACTATTTGTCAAGTTGTCTAAGTGTGAATTCCACCAAACTTGCATTGACTTTTTGGGGTACCGTATCTCACCCAAAGGACTAGAGATGGATCCCAAGAAAGTATAAGATGTACTAAACTGGGAGCCCCCCAAAACTCGGTGGCAACTTCAAAGTTTCATTGGTTTTGTGAACTTTTACCGCCAATTTTTACCCCACTTTGCCCAAGTGAGCCTACCGCTTACCGACCTCTTAAAGACTAAAGGGAAAGGGGCGGGAGCCCTCCAACCCGGAGCTAACTGACTTTGCATCCTGAGGAAAAGTTGGTTGGATGTGAGGGTGATCTGGCTACAACATCTGTTACTTCATTTATCACCAGGGTTGATTCATAAGAGCTGGTTCAGAAATTAATGTAATATTTTGTCATATATACTTTTCAGCCACTTTTAGTTAGATTAAAATCTAATTAAAATACTACCTGTTAACCAAAAAAAACCCCTTTTCTTTCAGTCTAATTTGTTAGCCTTTAAAACAAAATTATCTTCAGCCCTAGTCAGTACAATCTCAGTGTAATCCTAAATCACACTCTGCTAAACCAATCACATTCAATAGACTTCAAAGGGTGTAACTCTGCTTAGGACAGTGCTGTAACTATCCTTTCTCAACACTCCTTCAAACTGTCACTTTTAAACTTTCAGCAGCACAAGCAAACTGACAAGCAGGATCCTGGGAAGGGGAATGGCTAGATGCATGAACATCCTGTTGAAAGCAATGGCCACAATGCACCTGGGTTCCACCGAAACAGGAAGGCAGACTCCACTGAGCCTGGATCCAGTAATACAAAATGCTTCTTACAGGGGCTTCTGTAAGCTCCTGGAGGATTGGCTACATTAAGGGTGTGTCGCCTAATATGCAAAGGAGTTCCTGTGACAAAAAGAGCCCTGTGACCAGTATGTTTAGCCATGTCCTTCATTTATAGAGCTGGTTTTCCTCTTCCTTAAGAGAAAAGACTTGATATTAAACAATGCTTTTGAAACCCAAAGTTTGAGACTTCAGACTAGCATTTACTATAATTACTTCATAATTTTCTACGGTAGTAGTAGTAGAAGACTTTGAATGTATATTAGCTTCAATGTGTCTGGTAGCTCTACTGCCAGTGCGGGATAAGAAGCTGCAATCTATATTACACCTGAAGCATGAAATTGCTTTTCTCCCTCCCCCAAATTATCACAGTCTAAAAACAAATGGAAAAAGAAGTTATCATCTGGAAAGTTAATGTTGCAGTTGAAAAATCAGCCTCAACATGCTGTTTAGCATCCCAGTCTTTCGCAATTAAACAGATCACCCGGCTTCACTGAATGAATAGCAACATCCCCAGGATTAGTAGCAGCACCTGCCTAAAAAGAAGGAAAAAGAAAACCATCAGAATGAGGTCTAATTTAAACTCCATCCTTTCCGATTTAATGAAATGCACTAGATGCCTGTATCTGGGAAAATGGTCCATGACACGCACTGGCTATTTTACCAACATACTCTTTAAATGCTATAATGTTATAGCATTCCAACAGTCCCAAGTTACCTTATCATTTTACTTGTATGGGAAATATATCGTGTTGCCATCCTCCAGGTGGGGGCCTAGAGGTCTCCTGGAATTACAATTGATCTCCAGAAAGTAGAGATCAGATCCCTGGAGCAAATGTTTGCTTTGGAGGATGACTTCTATGGTATTATGCCCCACTGAGCTCGGTCCCCAGGTTCTTCCCCCAAATCTTCAGGAAATTCTAAAACCAGAGTTGGCAACTCTAGAAAGATCAGACACTAAATAACAGGCAGAGGGATTCCCACATTCATGTTTGTTTGGATAATGGTAATATGAAGATGGGACATCATTTCCAGGGCAGGCTACTTAACTGTAAGAAAGTGCACAGCATGATTGGCCCAACATAGCAGATCCAGAAGTGTTACAGCCCACTGGCAATGTGTTGGCCATCTCCCACCCTCTCCCAAGGACTGCTAAATGCGGCAGTTGGGGTCTCAGACAGAGCAGTGGAGCTTTGAGCAGAGGGTTTCCACTGAGCTCTGAGGAGACACCGTGTCAAGTATGGATGGGGAAACAAAGGAGGCCTATCAAGAATGACAGGTGCTCAGCTCTCCAGTGGGTACCACCCCTCCCTCAGGATATGATCTCAGACACCAGTAGAGAAAGATGGGTAAAGACATTAATACTTGAGATAAATCTCCTGCCATAGTTAAGGACACTTACTGAGCCTGAGATGAATAAGAATCCTAAACTGGAAGCTAAACCAGCAATACTAAAAGGGGACAATCTCGACCATCTGAAGCTATCACATACCTACCACCCCCTTTGTAGATTGCCATATTAACAGGTCTCCCACTTACACTTCAAAATGAATAAACAGTCCCTCCTTCCATAATCTACATTGGATGCTCTCAAGGCTCTTTGGCAATCCAGCACCAAATCATAGGTTTGATGGCTGGTGGGGTCTCAGTGGCTATTAGAAAGAGTTTATAGTTCAGTTTGGCACTTCCCTGACAGAGCTCTTACAAAAATGTCATCCCTGCCAGTTGATCTTTTAAATCAGGAAAGGACACACAGTGACCCAAGATCACAATTTGTAGCGCTCCATGTTTAGGGGCCCCCAACTGTGTTGAACCTGTGCACATTTTTAGAATTTTGAGAACGGATACTGAACATCACTACAAAATGGCTGCCACGGGGGACACCTAATCACAAAATGTTGGGAGGTTTGACAATGGAGTCAGCTGTTTCCAAACTGGTGCGGACACAGAGAGAAGGCCTCATGACCTCTTACTCCAACAAAGTGGAGAAGAATGAAGATTGGCTCTCAGATTTAGGGAAAATGTTCTTTGTGGGAGACAGAAGAGAGCACACATCAGTAGGCTTCCATGGCACCCACAAGTACTACATCAGTGATCACTATAATATATTATGTGCCTGTAGAAAACTGGGTTGATTCATGTGTAATATTTATACAGTGTGGAACCATTGTAAGTGCTTTGCCTGAATCACATGCAGGGGGGATATTATTTCTAGGAGACATTACATTTATAATTTATTTTCTGGCACTAGAGCCCAGATTTCTACTAAGTGCCAAGTATCGCAACTATATTTCCCAACCACAGCTACCAGTTCCCTAACACATCTTTCCGATAAATCCTTTCCTTCCACGGTCATCCAAAATCATTTGTATTTTGAAAACAATTAGTTTTTTATTGGGTTACAAAATGTTTGATCACTTTCCTTACTGCTCCTGTTTCACTACTTTCAGTTGCCACAATATTTGCATGAGACAAACGGCCATTAAGCCTCTGTTTGTGTATGAATCACTACTGTTTATTCTCCTTGTAATGAAAGTCTTCCATTACCATCTGAAATACAATTCCATTTGGTGCTAAAGAATTTGAAAGCCTTTTGTGTAGTTGTAAAAGATTTCTACTATTAAATTATTTTCAAACATTTTATGCAGGCAGCAGTATTATGAAGATTAACACTAGGACTGCTTTATTGGCAGAACTGGCATATCTCAATATAATGGAAAGAAAACATTTTTAAAAGTTCCCAAGGCATCAATGCAGTCCAAAAAAGGCCTAGACAACCAGACACACAAAACACAGAGAACTTAAGCCATTGAAACATACAAGGCCTTGAGCTTATGAATTAAATATTTTTCTATACAAGAATGTATACAATTATTCATTCCATATGAATAAGTGTTTTATTTATTTATTTATTGGATTTATATCAGGGCGGCATTCTATATTATATTATGGTATCTATATTTGGTATCTAAGGGACCGCCTTTCCCCATACATCCCCCCAGAGAGCACTGAGGTCAGGACTGCAAAATCACCTGACTCTCCCTGGCCCAAAAGACGTCAGACTGGCTGTCACCAGAGCCAGGGCCTTCCCAGTGGTGGCTCCACACTGGTGGAATGAGCTCCCGGAAGACATCAGGGCCCTGTGGGACCTCTTACAGTTCCACAGGGCCTGTAAAATGGAGCTCTTCCACCAGGCTTTCGATTAGGAGCTGCCACTGATGAATGAGCACTAAGAACACCTATGGATTCTGGCTTGGTTATGCCGGATCACTATACAGCAACTGCCATCTATACTGATCTGCACTTTACTTGTATTGTTTTATGTGGATTTTTATTGTATTGCATTTATGCCTGTGCAGGCAAGGTGGGATATAAATAGAAAATAATAAGTAATAAATAATATGTTATATCTGATTCTGAACAAGGCCCTAACCTGCAGACAGAAAAATCTACATGATGGGGCTAGGGAGAGGCTATGGAAGCATGAACACCTATTGGGTTGGCTTGTTCCCTGTTGGCTGGTTGCAGACAATCAGTTTAATAGTTCATGGATAGTCGACAAGTTATTTTACTGTATCCCTACTAACTGTACATGAGCATTTTCATACAACCGTACTGAATTTGACTACGCCCTCCATCCTTGTGGCATAACTGCCCCACCCAGTAGGCAATTGTTTAAATGAACTCACTCACAAAAAATCTAAATCAGTCATGAAAAAGGCTGTGTTTTTGATAAAATCCTACCCTTCAGTGTTTGGCTAAGTAGCCCTTAGCGACACTAACGGCTACTGATCAGTTTGGTCAGCAGCACCTTTGTGCATGTGCAGTTTTGGGGAAAATTTATGCAAAACGGTTATGTGGGCTAACCTTTGAACCTAATAAGTTTGAACATGGGACATATTTGCAGAATTCCTAGGAGAGATTGGGCTGGAGGGATTTTTCTGCAAACCACAAAACAAAGGAGATGGGGAAAATAGTCAGTTAAGTGCCCTAGAGTTGGATCCTGCCTAGGATTTCTGCAAATGGAAGGGCAGAAACTATTGGTGATTCCCCTCCTGTGCACACTCTTTTGACTTGAACCCTAATGCTATTCATGGAGTCTCCTATCCCCCAGGATCAACATTGCAGGGACCACTTGAGACAGCAGTGGGAGGGAAAGGCAAGTAAGATCCAGTCCGTTAACAGGTATCATTACCCTTTAGTGGGGAGTATGACAGAAGCAGCAAAGAACAAAGAGGATTTGGTGGTGACTGTGGACTCCTGGCCATAGGGAAGGTCTTGGCTTTTGGCATGTGGGTGCCTGCAGGCCATACAGCCTCACACTCCCTCAGTCACCTCAGCCCCTCTTCCGTAGCCATGAGTGGGAGCAGGGTGGGGGGAAAGCTTTCTCAGGGTCCGGGATCCCAGAAGGGGGTGTGGTAAGGGCCTGGAGTGGCTGCCCTACATCTGAGCTCCTTGGGGGCAGTGGGAGTCCTTAATGGTGGGGAGAATAGTGAAGAAGATACTTTGGAGGTGACCCAAATTGGTGGGGATAGTTTGGCCTTGGGGATCCTGAGGTCATGCAGCTGCCTCTGGGTCCCCAGCCTCCACCCAGGCATATACTCCACCAGGTGGCTCTGGCCTTTCACAGCTCTGGGCTTGGGCTTCCAACTAACCTAATTCTCAGGTGGCATGGGGTGGGTTGCCTACCCAGCCTCTGGTGGTCCCGGCAGCAACATACGGAGGACGGGCCTATTCATTCCCAAGGGGCTCTTATGAAATCCCTATGCTATACTAACTGCCATCTCTCATGGAAACTGATTAACATTGTAAAGCGTCAACTGCATTATAACTGCTCTTTGCAAGGAGCCAATCCACGCAATGATTCAAACAGTACCACATGGCATGACTGGAATCCTTTTGATCAGGACAATTGTAAGGAACTCTTCGGAGCCCTGGATAATGCCTTCCTGATTGCCTTTGCTATAGGGAAGTATATCAGCGGGCTTTTCAATGAATTCTTGCCCTTGGGGAGCACCACCCTTCAGGGACCAGGCATTACACCTGGGTGACCACCTGCTGCCAGCAACCAGAGAAAAAAACATGCAAAGATGGCCCATTTTACAACTATAGTTGCACTTCAGGAACTATGCAGAAACTGTGGGTGAGTGGCAATCCTTTGTAGAGAAGTTTTTTAGATTTTGCATCCTGCTAAATGGTTAAGTTTGGTCTTGGCTATATTTCTTATGAATTCTTTTTCGGAGATTATTTTTCTTGCAAAAGTAGCCACCTGGTATAAGTCGACTGTAAAAGCTCTTTATTTCTACAATGAATGGATACTAGAAGACAACTATATGTAGTAATGAATTTTATTAGAATTATATGAAATATATATGGTACATTGCACTTCGTAAGTTACAATATTGTATACCAATTTAGTCTTGAAATGAGATATAGTCCAGTTCGGAGGAAGATTCTTGAAATGACTTGGTAGTCCGGAAAACTTTGTTAACTTCAAACGTCACGCCTTGGACTTTTTTCCTGCTTGTCCCGGTCAGCCACCTCCCGTCCTCCCGGGACTGGCTGGGAGCAACCCTGGAGGGGCTAACTCACCTGGAAGGGAATGCAGACCAATGGCACCAAATACAGAGGCAGTTCAACAGGCGTTGCAACCACGGGAGGAAGAAAGAAGCTGCACAGAGCTCGGGGGTCGGGCAAGAAGACATACCAGAGGACCACGAAGAGGAAATGAAACAGAAGGAAGAGGCGAGGGGAAGAGGAATGGAATTCAGCCAGCAGAGCAGAAAGCAGCCCCCACACTCAGCGACCGACAGCAGGAAGGAGGAGTCGCCCTGCCAGAGCAGCCAGCGTGGAATGTTATAAAGGGGGGTGGGGCTAAGCAGGGAAGGAAGGGGCTGTTACACGAGAGGGTGCTGGGAGCGGGGCGTGGGGATAAGAGGAAAGAGAGGCTGGAGACCAGGGAGGACGAGACACAGATGAGACTGGGGAGAGTAACGGAAGCTCAGAGAGACCCACATCCCCTTAGCCTGACTGGCTGAAGGTTTGGTCTGTGCAGGCAGAGGGATATCCCAGGTGAACCGAACCTGATCCCCTGCCTGTCTGAGGTGTCCTTTTGCCTCCTTTCTTCTTGTCTCCCCCTCCCAGGACGCTTCCCCCTGAGCTGACCAGGTGAGCAGCAACAGCAACCGGAGGATTGCCACCTGGGGCAGAACCTGGAACTCACAAGGTGGTGGAGGATGCGGGCACGCCGACCCTGCTAGGTAGGCCGCTTCCACACCTACCCACGCCAGCGGGGTGGCGGCCCCCTTCAGATCGATCCCGGGCAGGAGAAGACAGTGATAGCCCGGGAACGTCCACAGATGGATCATCGGACTCTGGGGACAGCCAGGACTCCGTCAAGCTACGCCCTTCCCCGAAGTCTGTAGAACTGCCGACAATGGATTTTGCCCAATTTGGTCAATGGCTCGCAGAGCATCAAGCGCAGTTGTTAAGGGACCTATCCCTGCAACAGCAGGGAGCACAGGCAACCCTAGTACGGGAAATACAACAGGCCGCACAGGCCCGCCCGGTGCAGGCGGGAAGCGTGCCTGTCAGGAGCCGTGGCCTGCCCTAACAAAATTAACCCCCGAAGATGACATTGAGGCTTATCTAGAAGCCTTTGAACGGGTGGCGGAGGCCGCACAATGGCCGCAGGACCAGTGGGCCTATGCATTGGGACCATATCTGTCCGGTGAAGCTCAAGCGGCTGTAAAAGCATTAGACCGGGCTGATGCTGCCATTTATAGTAAAGTAAAGGCGGCGATACTGGACCGACTCGAGGTCACACCGGAAACCTATAGGCAACGGTTCCAGAGCTTCCAGTTGCCCGCTCAGGCCTGACCCAGGGCTGTCATTGCCACGTTAAAAGATTATGCCACCAGATGGCTGAACCCGGCATCCGACGACGCCCGCCAGGTGGTGGAACTGGTTATCTTAGAACAACTCCTGCAGGTCTTACCGGCTCGCACTCGTCACTGGATCTCCTGCTGGAGACCAACTAAACTGAGCGAGGCCCAGGAACTCTGGGAGAATTTTCAGGCCGCCGACGGTCGGGAGCAGCCCTTCAAAGGTGAGACCACTCGTGGGAGTAAGGGCTTGCCGTCCTTGGGGCGTACCCCATCCGGGCCTGCCCCAGCCCAGAATGGAAAAGAAGCAGGTCACCCTGGCCGAGCCCGGAACAACCCGGCCCGTGGCGGTGGCTTCAGTAGCGGTCCAGTGCCAAGAGGGTTAGGGACCCCCTTTATTGGACGAGGAACCGGCAGAGGAGAACCCCCAAACCCGACACCCGTCGCAAGTCCGCGAAACCCCAATGGCATTGGTCCTTGTTTCACCTGTGGGCAGTGGGGGCATCTAAAGCGGGACTGCCCATTAATGGAATGTGACCTCGGGCTAGAGGTCGCAATGCAAACGTTCACCGTGGGTAGCCGCCCACCAGCCTGGATTTTACCCGTGGCCTTAGGGGGCAGAGGTTAAAGGCGTTGGTAGACAGCGGCAGCTCCGTTTCAATGATCCGGTCGCAACTTCTCCCAGCGGGGCTGCCCGTCATACGAACAGCCACCATCGTTTGCTTCCACGGTCACGAGGAAAAATGCCCGGTAGTTATGGCGCCCTTAGTTTTCCTCGGACGCCTATGGGAGGTGCCTCTGGCAAGAGTAACCAAGCTCCCTTTCCCGGTGTTGTTGGGTCGGGACACCCCTTGTTTCACCGAGGTGTTGGCGGCGGCCAACCCTCAGTCTGAGAGAGAAGGACCAGAAGCAGAAGGGGGTGAAGACCTCGCTGCACCAGCGACCGAGGCTGAGCCGTCGACAACCCGAGGGACTAACGTGGAAGACACCCGCGATGGTTGGCTACATGACCCTCACTTCGCACGGGCCCAGGAGGATGATGAAGCGTTGGACGTACTCCGGCAGCATACGGCAGTAAGTAACGGGGATCTCGTCGACCCCAGACGGGGCGGACGACTCCCTCGTATTGTGTTTGAGGCTGGCCTATGGTTCCGAGAAGTAAAGGGACGGTTGGGCCCTTACAAACAGTTATTAGTGCCCCATCAGTACATACCCTCCGTGTTACAGGCAGCCCACGACCACCCGTGCGCGGGACACCAGGGCGTGAAGAACACCCTGAAAAGGGTGCTAGAACATTTCTTCTGGCCTTCAGTGGCCCGAGAGGTCCAGGAATATTGTAGGTCCTGTGACATCTGTCAAAGGCTGTCCCAACGCTCTGAACCGCGAGCCCCGTTATCCCCCCTCCCTATACAAGGGAAGCCCTTCGACCGGGTGGCCATGGATTTCGTGGGTCCCCTGCCCCGCACCCCACGGGGGGCCAGGTATCTGTTGGTGATAATGGACTACGCCACCAGGTTCCCCGAGGCCATCCCACTCCCCAGTATGAAGAGTGCAGGCGTAGCCAAAGCCCTTATGCGTTTCTTTGCTATGGTGGGTTTACCTCAGGAGATCCTGACGGATCGGGGATCTCCTTTTACGGCAAAGTTAATGGGACAGGTGTGCAAGGCCCTACAGATGCAACAGGTCTTTACCGCAGTGCACCATCCCCAAACGGACGGGCTTGTAGAACGGCTTAATCAGACGTTGAAGGCCATGCTACGGAAGACCGCCCATGAACAGCCTAACTCATGGGATCTTTTTGTAGACCCCCTGTTGTTTGCTATCCGCGAGACCCCGCAGGCCTCAGTGGGCTTTTCGCCCTTTGAATTACTATATGGCCGGCAGCCTCGGGGCATACTGCAAGTTATGGAAGGCCAGGATCCCAAAGATCTGGATGGAGCAGGAATAGATCCGTGCGAGTATGTGCAGAAGCTACAAGAGAGGCTGGAAACCATAAGACAAGAGGCGCGCTATAACCTGGAAAAGGCCCAAATCGCACAAAAGAAGCGGTACGATCGGGGAACCAAGCTGAGATCTTTCCAAGTGGGCAATCAGGTCCTGGTCTCCCGTGATATAATGACTCCAGGACAAGGGGATCCGTGGCAGGGCCCTTATACTGTAGCCCGGGTCCTGGGGCCTCTCACTTACGAAATCCAGTATGGAGCCCAACCCCGGAAGTGTAAGACTGTACATGTTAACAACCTCAAAGAATGGAGACAAAGAGAGGAGACCAATCTGGCCGATGACCCAGGAGAGCTAGCAGACGGGATGCCCCCGTGGCAGGAGACCCCTTCAACTTTCCCCGACCCCACCCTAGACGAAGGCCTCACCAACAAACAAAAGAAGGAGCTGCGTGAGGTGTTACAGGAATGTCCTGGAGTGTTTTCTTCTACGCCAGGCTGTACCCACTTGATGGTTCACCACATACCCACGCCTCCCGGGCAGGTGGCTCGGACTCCGTGGAGGCCTGTGGCCCCGAAATTGAGGGACATCATCCAGAAGGAGGTGGAAGAAATGTTGCAATTGGATGTTATAGAACCCTCCCGTAGTGCCTGGCGGAGTCCGGTGGTACTCGTACCCAAGCCTGACCATAGCCTGCGGTTCTGTGTCGACTACCGGGAGCTTAACAAGATAGCTCAGTTTGATGCATATCCGATGCCCAGAGCCAATTTGTTGATAGATCAGCTCGGAACCGCCAGATACCTCTCCGCGTTGGACCTCACCAAGGGATACTGGCAGGTTCCGGTACATCCGCCAGACAGGGAAAAAATGGCCTTCGCCACTCCGCAAGGTCTCTTCCAGTTCAAGAGGATGCCCTTTGGCCTCCATGGGGCAGCCGCCACCTTCCAGAGACTGGTGGACAAGGCCTTGTCCCGGTGTGGCACGTTTGCGCAAGCCTACTTAGATGATATCATCATCTGTAGCCCTGATTGGGAGACCCATCTCGCACACCTTCGTGAAGTGTTCAGGGCCCTCCATGAGGCCAGGTTAACTGCGAACCCCAAGAAGAGTCATCTTGGATTTCAGGAAGTGAAATACCTGGGATACCTCGTGGGGCAGGGTCAGCTAAAGCCACTACCCGAGAAAGTCCTCACCTTGGAACAACACCCTCGTCCCCAGACAAAGAAGCAGCTCCGAAGGTTCCTCGGATTCGTAGGATACTACAGCCGCTTTATTCCGGCCTTCGCCACCATGGCAAGCCCGCTCACCGACTGCCTGAAGAAGACGTGTCCCAATCGGTTGCGCTGGGGTATGGCCGAAGAGGAGGCCTTTCTCGCGCTCCGTACCAGCTTATCGCAAGACCCGGTGTTGAAGAACCCAGACTTCCAAAAGCCATTTATCTTGTACACTGATGCCTCGGGTACCGGGTTGGGAGCTGCGCTCACCCAAAACCACGGGGAAACAGAACACCCCATCCTCTTCCTCAGCCGTAAGCTCCAACCCGCTGAAAAGAATTATTCGACGGTGGAAAAAGAGGCCCTGGCTGTCAAATGGGCAGTTGGGGCCCTTCAGTATTACCTGGTCAACAACCCATTCCAACTGGTGGTGGACCATGCACCTTTGTAATGGCTTGCACGTATGAAAGACTCAAATCCTAGGATCTTGCGTTGGTATCTTTCCTTACTCCCCTTTTGTTTTACAGTTCGTCACCAGTCCGGGTCCGAACATACGGTGGCCGATTACCTCTCCCGCCTCTTTGAAACCGAAGCAGCAACAGCTGGCGCAAGGAAGGGGTATGTCCCGGTCAGCCACCTCCCGTCCTCCCGGGACTGGCTGGGAGCAACCCTGGAGGGGCTAACTCACCTGGAAGGGAATGCAGACCAATGGCACCAAATACAGAGGCAGTTCAACAGGCGTTGCAACCACGGGAGGAAGAAAGAAGCTGCACAGAGCTCGGGGGTCGGGCAAGAAGACATACCAGAGGACCACGAAGAGGAAATGAAACAGAAGGAAGAGGCGAGGGGAAGAGGAATGGAATTCAGCCAGCAGAGCAGAAAGCAGCCCCCACACTCAGCGACCGACAGCAGGAAGGAGGAGCCGCCCTGCCAGAGCAGCCGGCGTGGAATGTTATAAAGGGGGGTGGGGCTAAGCAGGGAAGGAAGGGGCTGTTACAGGAGAGGGTGCTGGGAGCGGGGCGTGGGGATAAGAGGAAAGAGAGGCTGGAGACCAGGGAGGACGAGACACAGATGAGACTGGGGAGAGTAACGGAAGCTCAGAGAGACCCACATCCCCTTAGCCTGACTGGCTGAAGGTTTGGTCTGTGCAGGCAGAGGGATATCCCAGGTGAACCGAACCTGATCCCCTGCCTGTCTGAGGTGTCCTTTTGCCTCCTTTCTTCTTGTCTCCCCCTCCCAGGACGCTTCCCCCTGAGCTGACCAGGTGAGCAGCAACGGCAACCGGAGGATTGCCACCTGGGGCAGAACCTGGAACTCACACTGCTATTATGCTATAATTATTTATCATTACACTGAATGTTATTTATTGCTTAAATGGTTAAACTAACACAAAATAATATCTTTATAGTGTATAGCACAGCTTTTTTTACTTTTCTATCAGATTAACCCACAGCTTTGGTTGCAGGTGATGTCACCTGATGTTCCTGGGATCCGCTTGATTCGCTCTTTCCCCAGGGTCAGCTGGTATCGAGGATTAATTCTCCTACTGACATTCCTATGCTATACTAGCTACCATCTCCCATGGAAACTGATCAGCATTGTAAAGAGGCAACTGCATTTTAACTGCTCTTTGCGAGGAGCCAATCCACACAATTATTCAAACAATACCATGTGGGGTGATTGGAAGCCTTTTGATCAGGACAATTGCAAGGAACTCTTCAGAGCCCTGGATAATGCCTTCCTGGTTGCCTATGCTATAGGAATGTACTTTGTGATCATACAGATCTGCAGTGACTGGAAGCCTTTTGATCGTGACAACTGTAAGGAACTCTTTGGAGCCCTAGATAATGCCTTCCTAGTCACCTGTGCTACAGGAATGTATATCAGCAGGCTTTTCTGTTTATGCCTCCCTTTGCCCTACTGTCTCTCTGTAGGGATGCTGCTGAGTGGATTATTCACTGCCTTATTTGGACTGGGATACTACTGAAAAATCCATTACCTTGGCACTTTATGATCATACAGGTCTGCAATGGTCCAGTGCAAATTCGTCATGATGTGTCAGCAACTGATTTGGAAAGGGGAAACAGGATTTGATCATAGGCATCTGGAATTCACACACATCTGTAGGAAACGTACTGAGGTCCTTGACTACAGGTGTTTGGGTTTCACTGGCATGGGGCTTGTCATTCATCATTCCTGGGATCATCATTGCCACTATTGGGTTATCTGCTCCTTGTTCCTCACTGACTATCCAGAAGATGTTGCGTGCAGGCCTGCTCTTCACCATCCCAGTTCAGAGAAGAAAGGCCTAGAGGCAGAACATTCAATTGATGATGGGAGTCTGAACATGTCCAACTAAAGCAGCGAAAACATCATTGTTGTGGTAGAAAGTACACAAGAATCAACAGGGGGACCAGAAGCCATCATTTTCTTTGGCACTCTCCAGATAACCTGGAGTGATGGAGTTCTCCTTTTGCTTTCTGTTTTTCAAAACTGGTCAGCTACACTTTCCTCTACTGGCTGCCACTTTATATCATGAATGTTGCTCATTTCAGTGTGAAGAATGCTGGAGACATGTCCACTCTCTTTGATGCCGGTGGCATCATTGATGGCATCCTTGCAGGTGGCTGATGCACTCTCTCATAAATATATGGGGAGGTTTCATCAGCTGGCCCCAGACACCAACCACCAACTGGTGAGAATGCCCCCAGAGTTATGGTTGATTTGAGGACCAAGGCCTGCAGAGTGATAAGATTGGCCATTACCCCTAGCACCAGGAGAGGGTATGAGTGCACAGTTCAGCAGTTTGAGGTATTTGGATCTGAGATAGAGTACTGCAAGGCTTGGCCAGTCTAGGTGGAGTCCCAGTTGGGACTTAACCAGTGGGTTAGTGTTGAGTGGCAGGGGTGCTGGGGGTTGGGCCACTATCCACCCAAGTATACAGTCCAAATGTGTGGATCTATACATCTCTCTGAGAAGGGTAATGAAATCTTCTCAGAGGATTTGCAGCAAGGGCTATGGGTGGCTTTAAGCATCCAGGTGGGCACAAGGGTCTAAACAGAGACTTGGCCTTTGCGGTGGCAGGATTGCGTTGGGGGGTTGATATGCAGCTCAGTGACCACCATTTAGCAACCCCACTTGGGGGCTGGAGGTCTTGTAGGATCAGCCCTTGGGTTGTGTGGCCCAGGGTTGAGGAACATGGACTGCCTTTGGGACTGCCTGGATAGATCCTCCCCTTAGGCTGTGCGGCTTGGGGGATGGATCTCCAGGGCATAGCCCACTTGCTGTGCTGGCCAGGTGCAGGCCACTCTAAGATGGCTCAAGCCAGGGTCAGGGTGGCTCACCCTTTATGTGGCAAGGGAGGGGTTCAGAGTGACCTTGTTTAAACAAGTTAAATAAAGTGGCCCTTCGTTTACCCAACTTTCTGTGTCTGGCTATTTCTTCTGACCGGGGTGTGTGTGTGATTTCTTTTCCTACAGCTGAATGTGTAAAACTGACTTCATGGAAAACAAAACATGGTGTTTGAGGCAAATATTGTTATGTGATGGCTCTTCTATATATGAAAGTCAATGAACTAGTTTGTTCACCATTGGTATCTATGACAGATTGTGATGTTGACATCAATAAGAAGCCTGCCAACCAAACCCTAAAAGGGAGAGTAATATTGCTCTTACCTCCACTGTGTTCTGCACTTAACATCAAAGATGTATAGCTTTTTAATTTTATTGTTTTACAAAACCACGAGGTGTAAACGCAAATCAAGATGTTATTACTGAAAAGCCAGCTATTTCCCTATGAATTAAACATATGCTTTGGGAACAAAGCCTGCACCATCATCTTAATGATATGTCTTGGTGTTTTTCACTTGCTATTCTAAAAGCCTTGACATGTTCCCTTTGTCCTTAAAAACTTAAGCAAATTGTCAATTCCACTATTCTGTGCAGCAATAACAGACGCACTAATTGAAATGTTTATGGTCCATTATATCCGTTGCATGCCACAGCATCTTCCTAACTTCTAAAAGGAAGGGGATGTGTTTCACAGTGGAAGACAAGGATTATTGCTTGTCCTTTCCCCGTAATTGTGGAGTAATCAACATTTTACATTCTATTTACATTTCAAAGCAACAAGGAGCCCTGTTCAGCAGCTGTGTAATTCCATTTCATCTGCAGATCGTATGCACTCACAAGCAGATTCTCCTAGTGGTCTATGATATGCAGGCCACTTTCGTGCTAAAGCATGATCGTTTCCATTATTGATGTCAGGAATTATGCAGCACAGCAACCTTTTAATAGTGACAACAGACATTTTTTTTTTAGAAACAAGTAGGTTAACTTAGAAACAAGTAGGTTAACTTAATTATCAATTAGTATATGAAGCCGCTCTATTGTAGACGTGACTTCTCCGTTGTGGCCTCCACTTTATAGAAGAGCCTGCCTGAGGAGGATGAAAGTTGTAGGAAGTTCTTACACCAGACAAACATTGCTTACAACTTCTCATGGTTGGCAAAAGCGAGTAAAGGAATACTCATCCTGGTAGTTCTCCTATGAAAGCTTGCTTGTTTAGAACAAGCCTAGGCTCACAGTGCTGCCCAGTTGAGATCCTTCTCACAAACTCTGGGATTGAGACTAAAATGGCCAGTATTGTAATGCAAATTTCATATTGTATTTATTGTATCATAATTTTTCTCCCTCTCCTAAAATACTAGAATACAAGGGCATCCAATGAAAGTGATGGGCAGTAGGTGCAGGATGGATAAAGGAAATACTACTTTATACAGAGAGAGATTAACATGTCACATTTGCTGCCAGAAAATATAGGAATAAACAGTTTTAAACAGAGCTTAGATAGGTTTATGGAGGATAGATCTATCAGTGGCTACTAGCTATGGTGATCGAGGGGAACCTCCACATTCAGAGGAACTAAGCCTTTGAATCCCAGAGCCAGGAGGCAACATCAGTGGAAGGCCTTGGCCTCTATGCTCTGTGATTGGCCGTCCAGACGAACTGGTTGGCCACTGTGTGAGGCAGGATGCTAGACTAGATGGACCATTGGTCTAATCCAGCAGGGCTCTTCCTGTGTTCTTTGCCCCCCACCTGCAGAGGTGAAGCAGGTGGCCCCCAGAGACAGGGCTTTGTCAGTAGTGGCACCTGGTGTGTGGAATGCCCTTCCCTTTGAAGCTCAACTGGGTCTTTTAAGTGCCAGGCCAAATCATTTCTTTTTGCACAGCTTTTTAATTATGGGGTTGATCTTTTTAAATTGTTCTTGACAGCTTCCAATTGGAGTAACAGCAATAACAAATAATAACAATGTGATCTTTAGAGCAACACAACACTTTCTCAGGCTGGGGAAAATATCAGAAATTGGAGATGTTGCTGAGCAAAATTAACTCTCGGCAGCATATAGCTCCAGTCTTAACTTGCTAACAGAGAAAGATCTTGCAAACTTAGAGATCGGAACTGTGCACAGGGTTAAATTAAACAGAGGTATCCTGAGGGTAGTGGAGGGGCTCAGTTCAAACTGGAATGTGCTTAATAGTATCTTGGGTCATCTGCCTGGGAAGCAGTTTGCCTGCTCATATATATATCAAGGAAGCAAAGCCTAGTAGTAGGACCATTGCATCCCCCTCCCCCCCCGAATGTCTCTAACACTACTTTTCAGCAAGAATGGGGTGAACTTTCTTCAGATGTTTAACCTCCATGGATCACATCTGGTAGTTATGATTTAATCCGCTCCTGACAAATCTCCCTTGTCAACTTGGTTCATTTGCCTGGTTCATTTGCCTGATTTACAACATGAGGTGCCACCATTCAATTAAAAAAAAAATCCTTGAGCTTCTATTTAAGCAGCCAGATGGGGAACAAACAGGTTACTGAAGTCTGGTTTCTTACCTCTCATCTCATGGCCTGCCTGCTGCTGTGGACTGTGAAGCCAGGGATAAGAATTTAATTACATTTCATAGCCTCTGGCAACTATCCTGACCACAGCGAGATACAAAATTGATATTTGGGGGGGGAGGGAGACAAATACACTAATAAGATGCCACCAACTGTGACCCTTCCTTACACCTCCCATATGGCAAGAAATTATAATTTTAGACTGAAGATTAGAATTAATACAAACGGTAGAATTCTGCATTTTATCAAGCCACGCGTACATTTTACTGAACAGTAATAGGTTACGCCTTCAACACTGCTTTGCAATTCTGTGCCAGTTTCCAACAGAATGAATTTATTTGTTTGTTTTTGGATTTATATCCCGCCCTCCCCAAAGCTCAGGGTGGCTAACAAAAAGGCATGCAAACCGAGGTTAAAACAAATAAAAACAGAATAAAACTGTACAATAAAACAATACAGTACTATACACTAAAGTGCTGGTGCTCTAGATGTTACAGAATAATTAGTTACAAGATGGGGAGCTTGGCAAAAGTTATTAAATCCAGGTAACACAACCATCATCATCTTTATCCAGGGACGCCTCACACTCCGATGGTGTCCACACAAATGGTGGTGGAGGTGCGATGATGGACAGTAATAATAGTAGAATAATGGTGGTGGCGGCTCCTACTCAAAAGCCTGGCAGAAGAGCTCCATCTTACAGGCCCTGCGGAACTGCACGAGGTCCCGCAGGGCCCAGATCTCCCCTGGGAGCTCATTCCACCAGGTAGGAGCCGCCATCAAAAACGCCCTGGCCCTGGTTGCAGCAAGTTTGTTATTTTTGGGGCCTGGAATTTCCAGGAGGTTTTGACTCCCCGACTGTAGTGCCCTTGAAGACTATATACATTAAGTGCAACTGGAATTTATTTTCTTAAAGCAGCTGAACACTCAGCTCAGCAGCTGTTTGTTGGAGGTATACTGGTGTTACTTGTTCCCACATTTGAGAAGTGTGAATGACGGAAGGACACCTTCAGCTACTACCCATGTATACCTGCTTGACAGCCCTGGAATAACTGGAAAGGTCCCAGAGTCAAGTGTCTGTGGAAGTCCTGAAGGGGTGTCTGAAAAAGCCAAAGAGAGGGATGATGCCAATAGGGTTGCCAACCTCCAAGTGAGGCCTGGAGATCTCCTGCTTCTACAATTGATCTCCAGGTGACACAGATCAGTTTCCCTGGAGAAAACGATCATTTTGGAGGAGGGATTCTATGGCACTGTACCCTGCTGAGATCCCTCCCCTTCCCAGTCTCCACCCCCAAAATCTCCAGCTATTCCCCAGTCCAGTCAAAGACGAGAGATCACAGGACAGGCTGAACCATGAAAAGATAACAAAAAGGCTCCTAAGTAAGCTCATGGGATAAAAGGACAAGTCCTCTTATGGATCAAAAACTGGCTTATAAATAGGAAACAGAGAGTGAGTATAAATGGAAAACTTTCTCAGTGGAGGGTGGTAAGCAGTGGGGTACCACAGGGATCAGTACTCGGTCCAATGCTTTTTAGCTTGTTTATTAACAATTTGGAATTGGGAGTAAGCAGTGAAGTGGCTAAATTTGCAGATGACACAAAGTTGTTCAGGGTGGTGAAAACCAGGGAGGATTGTGAGGCACTCCAAAGGGATCTGTCGAGGATGGGTGAGTGGGCATCAATGTGGCAAATGGGGTTCAATGTGGCCAAGTGCAAAGTGATGCACATTGGAGGCAAAAATCCTAAATATAAATACACATTGATGGGGTCTGAACTGGCAGAGACTGACCAAGAGAGAGATCTCGGAGTCGTAGTGGATAACTCAATGAAAATGTCTAGACAGTGTGTAACTGCAATAAAGAAGGCCAACGCTATGCTGGGGATTATTAGGAAGGGAATTGATAACAAATCAGCCAGTATCATAATGCCCCTGTATAAATCATTGGTGCGACCTCATTTGGAATACTGTGTACAGTTCTGGTTACCACACCTCAAAAAGGATATTATAGCATTGGAAAAAGTGCAGAGAAGAGCAACTGGAATGATAAAAGGGTTGGAACACTTTCCCTATGAAGAAAGGTTAAAACGCTTGGGGCTCTTTAGCTTGGAGAAACAACGGCTGAGGGGTGACATGATCGAGGTTTATAAGATTATGCATGGGATAGAGCAGGTTGAGAAAGAAGTACTCGTCGTGGGCACTCAATGAAATTGCTGAGCAGTCAGGTTAGAACAGATAAAAGGAAGTACTTCTTCACCCTAAGAGTGATTAACACATGAAATTCACTGCCACAGGAGGTGGTGGCAGCTACAAGCATGGACAGTTTCAAGAGGGAATTACATAAACATATGGAGCAGAAGTCCATCAGTGGCTATTGACCACAAGGTATAGATAGGAACTCTCAGTCTGGGGCAGGTGGATGCCCTCTATTCTTGGTGCTGGGGGGGCAGCAGTGGGAGGGCTTCTAGTGTCCTGGCCCCACTGCTGGACCTCTTGATGGCACCTAGTATTTTGGACTAGATGGGCCATTGGCCTGATTCAACATTGGCTTCTCTTGTGTTCGTATGTTCTTAAACTTGTTAGAGAAAAATATATCTTTTTTTAATTATCCAGTGAATAACCTCTGTTAATGATTGATAGTATGCACCCGAAGCAGTCTTGAAAGAATTTTAGAGGACAGCACATAGCTGCTTTTCATATAACCAAATGATGTAAGTTAGAAAGGAAGAGGGAGTAGAAAAGATACAAAAGGTGTAAGGTCTCATCTGATGAAACCTTGAGCTTAATGGTCTATTGAGCGCTGTACGTCAGAAAGAAAAACTTGAGACCAATTTACTTCAAAGAAAACACCTTTAATGATTTGTTATTCACTGGATAATTAAACCGAGTGGTAGCAAAAAGGAAGAATCAGCATGGCAACTGCATTTGTCCAATCAGTGGTTGCTTACCATTATTTGTTACCATTCTCCCATACTGGCTGATACTTATCAGCCTTAACCATTGTACAGGCCTTCTCTGTGAACATTAGAATGTAACAGCCCTTGGTGGATCAGACCAGTGGTCCATCTTGTCAATGTATGTAAGACATAAGTTAGAGATTCAGATCATGTTATCTGTTTGACAGATGACAGCTCCAGACTGAGAGCTCTAGCTGGAGCAAACTGGTTTAGACTAGCACTCTAAGCCAGGAGTCAGAGTGACTCAGCACTGAGTGCTGACTGGTTACAGTATTGTATATATGTGTGCTTTGTACAGTGTGTAGAAACTCCTCTTGATGTGCGGATGCTTGGCGAAGCACTTTGCTTGTGGATAGTGTCACTGTCCACACAGTCTAAGCGTAGGACTGTATATACAAGGCTTTATGTATAGTACTGTCCTACATGCTGGTATACATGTGTGGACAGTGAACTTCTTTGGATTGGGCTCTGTTCTGCTGAGCACTTGCAGGTTCTCACCACCCTATCCTGACACATCTAGTTCAGGATTCTGTTTCACACAATGGCCAACAACAGGGCACTGAGGCCAAGGCCTTACCCCCTTATGTTGCTTCCTAGTCTTGGTATTCAGAGGCTTAGTGCACCCACATTTTGAAATGGCCTTCTTGGTGTCAGGAAATCACCCACACTTCATTGTAGTTCTACAAATTATGCCAGGAGATCCCTTGTCAACTGTGAATTAAATACTGAAAATCACAACAGTTGATTTGTTGAGCTATTTGTTTCTCTGATGTATGCTGGTTTAAATTGTGGATATTTGCTTGTTTTAACTTTGAGTCTTGCAACTAGAGAAGGGCAGCAAAAAAGTATTTTATTGCAGTCCTTGAATTCAGATGAAGTAATCAGATCATTTCTACCAACAAGGCTGAAAACATTTTGTTTGCAGTGTTCTTTGAATCCTTCAGTGCCTTAAAAATGCAAAGTAGAATATTGTATTTTAAAAAAAAACCAACAGGGATAATAGGGAATAAATTGTTTCTGTAAACCAGAAAAGGAGGCTGAATAGCAGCAGCATGACCATTTTAAACCTACAGGGTATGCACAATCAGTGCCAGGCTTTCTGCTGACGCAAGGTAAAACAAAGAGGGTAGAGAAGAGGGAAAACTACTGCAAAATAAACTCAAAAGGGGAGGGAGAGAGATGTGAAGAGAATTTAACTTTGGCAGCAAAACAGCAAGCAAAATTATTTTGGAAATCTCAACATCTGTCTGTCTGCCAAGCTTTAATAGACAGACTCCTTACCTGTTAGGCTTCAACAGCGAAAAACTGGATGTTTTATGCTGATTTGTAATGAGAGTTCATGCAGGATTTCAAGGATCGTTAACTCTTTCTTGGACAGGTGCATTGTTAAAGGAAGTGGTTATCCACAAATTTGTGAGTAAGCATCAGAGATTTGGTATGATAGGAAAGAGGGCTTGTATAGACTTGTTATATTGTTCTGTTCACCAAGTTTTACAGTGAATCAAGAATTACTGGTATTGCTTGAAACCGGGGGGAAACTGTTTGTTTTCTTTTTTCACATTTTATTTACAAATATGCAGATACAAAATAGATACAAGACATTAAAACCTAAAATGTTTGTTTTCTTTTTTTCCCTTAATGATTAAATTTTCTGAAATTGGAAGAATTATTAATATTGCCTGGTATCTATTTGGCTCATTAGCTGCCTTTCACGGCTTTCTTTTCTTTTTCTGTTCTTGTAAAAGATGTTTCCGGGCCTTCTACATCTATAGATAGAAGACACGACACAAAGACGATTTTCTGCTTATGTCGTCCAGTGGGGAAAAAAGGCTTGCTCCATTTTCCTTTTGGCCTAGGGAATTTGCAGTGATGATTAACATGTATGGGAAGTCCAAGGGAATGCTTTGCTTCCCTATTGCCAAGAGAGCTTGCAGCAGCAATTGGTAGCTTTGCCTGTATTTTCTGCTTCTCAGACATTAGCTGGCTTTTAAAAGTTAGCGATTCTAAGCAAAAGTGCCTCATGCCTACACTCCAGCCAAGAGAGGGAGTCCAGAAACTGCCTGCCTGGTAAGCCAGACCATACAACAGTCTGCTGCTGCCACCTAGGACCTCATCAATGGGACTCCTACTTGATTTCTGTGCCGCTTTGTGCCACAGAATGTGCCAGAGGCACCTGCAAGTGAGTCCTTCACACCAGCTCCTGAGGTAACCACCAGGCTTCTATGGAGCAGGTCTTGAACCCAGGGTCATAGTCCCTCAGGACTATCATTTTGCATTTTTGGAAGAAGAAAAAAAACAGAGTTTTGGCTAATGCCCCAAAATTACTCAGGACCTTGCATATAATGATTGCTCTGATTGGACACAGAAATTTTGCATAAAAGGAAACTCAGACTGGCTTTACATGCTTCATCTCTAACTGGTTACTGTAATTCAAATCTAATCCCTAGAGGGCTTCACATGCAAAAAGGAGGAGCACATGAGGAGTTTCGTAATAAGTGGATTGCGATCTTTAACAGTGCTCCTACAATCTTATGCTGTTAATTATAGACCAAGCATCTGTTGAAACTGAACAACTTAATGATGATATCCACAAATTAGAGGATACATATAGGAATGCAATGCCTTTGGAAACTTATGAAAACTGTATTAGGGAAATACAGGAAGAGTTAAAACTCTGAGAAAAAAACTAGGGACACAAACACCAAAACACATGAAAGAGATCATAGAGATTATGCCTCTAATAGGGTATATCATTGGTACTCTCCTGATAATTCAGACAGGAGAGTCACCTGGGCTGATTCGCAGAAGCATTCTTTAGACTATGAGACCTCTGAAGCAGATGATTCTGCAACCACTTCTGGGGATGAAGGACCATCCTATAGACCCATTTTGAACAGAAAAACTAAAAGTAGGCAAGACAGAATTTCCCCCCCCAACGATGGGGGAAGAAGGAATTTAATTATTAATTTGTCATCCAGAACTTTAACTAAACAGGAACTGTTAAACCTGGGACTGGGTTTTGTTCCCACTCCCAGGTATAACCCTCTACAGACCAGGATTGATTTTTATAAGTTGGTTCACTCTTTAAAACTTAGAAAATTATTTGGCAATTCAGTAAACTATACATCTACAAAATTCAGACCTAAGTCACAATTTGTGCCTAACCTTAGTTGCCCTTCTATTCAGGTTTTTGAATGCTTGGTGTTAAAGGATCTGGAGAAGCTAGAAACCACCCACCCACATATTAAGCTTAGGAGTCACAGATTTTACAAAACTTGGGTACTGAGGACTCCATCATACTAAAAGAGGCAGATAAGGGTGGGGGTATAGTTATTCTTGACAAACATGACTATAGGTCTATAGTTTTTGCTCCTGGATGCTTCCCCGACAATGGAGGCCCAGGTAGCAGTCACTGCCAAGACAGCCTTTTACCATCTTCAGATGATTAGGCAGTTGATCCCCTTCCTCGAACGCAATGATCTGGCTTCAGTGATCCATGCTATGGTCATCTCGAGGTTGGACTACTGTAACTGGGCCCTTGGGGCAACTCCAGAAGCAGCAGCTGGTGCAAAACGCCACGGCTAGGCTGCTGATGGATCTTTCTATGCAGGAGCACATCCAGCCTGTGCTGAAGTCATTGCACTGGCTACCAATAGCGTTCCAGATTCGCTTCAAGGTGCTGGTTTTGACCTTTAAAGCCCTTAATAGTCAGAGGCCTGCCTACCTGAGGGACCGCCTTTCCCCATATGTTTCCCAGAGAGCATTGCGATCTGGAACACAAAATCACCTGGCCCTAAAGATGCCAGGTTGGCGGCAACTAGGGCCAGGGCAGTCTCCCTGGCGGGGCCAGCACTCTGGAACAAGCTCCCTAATGAGATTAGAGCTCCGTGGGACCTCCAGCTATTCCACAGAGCCATTAAAATGGAGCTGTTTCGCCAGGTGTTCCAGTAAGAATTGATATTACCGTTTGTGTCGCACTGGCACTTTATTACATGTTGCCGTCATATTTCATTTTTTTAACTGTTTAACTGAATCTTATGCAATTGTATTTTAAGTCTGTATTTTGCTGGTTTTAAAATTGTATGTTGGTTTTAAACATGTATGTAAACTGCCCTGAGCCACTTCGGCTGGAGGGCGGGCTAGAAATCTAATAAAGAAATAAAGAAATTTAAGTCAATATTATATAGATTTTTGATATATTTTTATTATTCCAATAGAACTTAGAAGTTGACTGAAGAATTCAGATATCTTGAACTTGATGATTTATAATATGTAGGTATTATCTCTGTTGTCCAATCTGTTTCATAATTTGGTCTAAGAAATAGTTAAGAATTGTTCATTAATATGTTATTTTATTTTGCTTGTGTATCAGTAATGATATTTTGGATGAAGATCTCTGAAATGGAAGATTGTAATCCAGAGACCTCATTGAATGAATGGAAACTATATTTAAGTTATTGGTTTTCTAATTTGTATAGATAGATAAATATTAGACTTTATTAGTGTTATTATACACAGTTGTTTTTCCTCTGGATACCTTGGTTGACTGTGCGATCTTTTGCTATTTGCACAGCACAGCCACAGGAGCATCAACATCTGCCAGCAGTGCAGCGGAACCTGATTGCCTCCTAGCCTATTTAGGCTCAGGCTTTGGCAGGCTGCCTTGCTGAATCAATTGGTCCACTAGGTGCAAATCCTGTGTTCTAGCTTATGCTCTCAAGTTGCATGACACCAGGCTGAGAGCACTGATCCAGAGGATACCTGACCAGGCTGGCCAACAAAGCACCAGACACTGTCCCATTCTGTTTTCTGTTGGAGAAAATGGTGATTATTGCACATGAATCAATCTACCACCAACCAGAGAATCACTTTGTGACAACCTTTCAGTCAGCCAGTGTTGGGTGTGAACTTCACTATCCAATTGAACCACTTCTCAAGCCAGGCAGTAACTTTGAACATTGGAGAAAAATATTTTCAGCAGTGTTGAGAAACACCATTTCTCAGTTTACTTTCCTTTGGTGGTTCCTTTGCTGGTATAAGTACTAACGCCATAAGGAAAGTCACCGGGTTGACTCTCACAATATGCCATCACAATATGAGACAATGGAGGGAGATGATTCTGCTACAACTTCAGAAGATGAAGGCCCTTCTTATGAACATATTTTAGAGAAGAAAACAAAAAATCAGGCTACAGAGAATTTTTACAATGTCCTACATGCCAAGGGAGGAGGAAAGTTTAATTATAAATCTCTCCTCTAGGAGTTTATCTGAAGATGAACGACTTTTAAATATAGGATTAGGATTTGTCCCAACCCCTAAATACAATCCCTTTCAAACAACAATTAACATTTTCAAATGAATTAGATCTTTAAAATTTAAACAACTATTTGGTGAATCTAATATTTCTGAACAGAATAAATTTAAACCAAAGTCCCAATTTGTACTCAATATATCAATACCATCTATATAAGTATTTGAGAAATTAGTTTTGGAGGATATTGAAAATCTGGAAAAATCTACACCCCATATCAAATTTAATCTTACTATAAATGAACTTTAGGAAATCTCTGATGGCCTACAAGCCTTCTGTTTTTTTAAACTTCAATAATAATTTTTTTAAAAATTATATTTAGATATTTCCTGAGGAAGAATTCCATTTGAAACATTGAAAACAATCCAGTAACGACACTGAATAGGATTTTTCTTATTATTTATTGGAACTGTATTTTGTATAATTGTGGATTGTATACATTTCAAACAGATATTATTGATTGCATAAAAAAAGAATAGAATTCTATTTATGACTTATGGAAACTGTATTTTGTATTCACTTCAAATAGACATTATTCATTGCATTTACACACTGTTTGACTGTTGATACTTTGGGGTCTGATGTTCACGGTTGTTTTTTGATTCTGTCTGCAACATTACACTGTGTTTATCATTATTATTTATCATTCCTGATTTTGCCATGGTGGCTGTCCCATTGACTACTATTACCCAGAAAAGGCAACCCAGCTTATTTCAATGTTCTTTGGAGGCACAGTGAGTGTTTGAGGGTCTGCAATTTGCACTGATTCAGGAACCCCTTCTGTGAATCCCTGATCTACTTGTCCATTTGTAGTGCAAACTGATGCTTTGGGTATAGATTTGGGGGCTGTGTTATCACAGAGAAGGACGTGTGTATATATATTATACGGAAGCTCTTGGACCGGGACAAGAGATATACAATGATAGAATGGGAGGAACTGGCCATAAAGTAGATGGATGAACAACTGTGACTTCATTTGTGGGGACACTCCTTTATGCTGCTAACAGATCACAGTACTTTGTAATCTTCACACAGGCTCTACAAGACTAATCCCTGACTCATACGGTGTTATCTAGCCCTCTAGCCATGTAAGTCATTGGACTGGGAATGCTCATCTTAATGCATATTTCTTCTCTCATCAGGCAGAAGACAAAGAGGAGTCACCAACTATAGCGGAGGTTGCACTGTGACATGGAAGGGCAGCAAGAGGACAAAGGCCCTTCAAGATTCAGCAGAGCGCACTAGGATCTGGTTGGCTGACAGCAAGGATCTTCAGAAGGGAAAGTGAGATAGTTTGTGTGCTCCATCTGTTCTGGTTATTGTGCCCTAATGGAAGTGGTAGATATTTTTTTTTAAAAAATTGTTCTGGGGTTTTCTGGGGGTGCTCATGATGAGGAGGCATAGGGAGCTCAAGCCCCCTCTTAAGACTGGTCAAAGTCTTAGCCCTCCCTTCTGATTAGGCAAAAGCAAACCCTGCTATAGCAGAGGACAATTGATAAGGACAACTGATAGGTAGCATCTGTTCCTGTGACCCAGGAACTGGTTGCAGAGCTTGCTTACTGTGCCTTGGGAGCAGAGCTCAGCTGCAAGTGAGAAGACTTAATGAGTGATGTAGGAGTCCAGGGTGATAGTTAAGAGGATGAGCTCTGAACAATGAGGTTCTAGTTTCATGAATTGTATTCACCCTTTTAAATTTTGAATTTAGTTTGACTAATACTGCCTGGCCTTACATTTTTTAAACAGAGCCTCTTTCTAACTGGACAGGCCAATCCAGTACATGTTTACTTAGAAGTAAGTCCAACTGAGTTCAATGACTTACTCCCAGATAGGTGTACATAGGCTAGGAGCTAATTAAATGACTGGCTACAACCGATGCTGGGGGAATTCTGCTATTTGCAGAGCAAAGGGAAGTAAAGTAGTCCCTTCTACGAGCAAAACACAAAATAATAAATGCTGAAAAGACAGATTTTTTTTTCAGAAACAACATGTTACAAAAGAGGCATCCCCAGGGGCAAGGAGAGGATGACAGAAATAAACACACTTTTTTTTCTGCAACATTTTCCTAAAAAATTGGTTTTGCTTGTTTGAAAGAAAAGAAAAAGAATGTTCCTTGTTGGATTCAGTGCCACCAGGCTTAAACTGAAAATGATACAATTATAAGCTTTTATTTGTCCCTTTCAAAAGATGTAAAAAAAGGCAACATCCCACCCCAACTGCCTTATACTCCTCCCTCCTTAAAACCCTCTTCCAGGGCACTGATGGGAAGCATTAATGGGTTCACTTTTTCATTGAATTAAATGGGAGTGTTTGAATGTGCACAATCTTTTCGGACAATGTAATGCTATATTTCCATTGGGGTAGGCCTGGGGAGCTTAGAATCCCAACCAGATTATGCTTGCCCCATTTCTGCACCAGTAGATTTGCAGAGGCACAGGGGACAGGCAAAATCCTAAAGCCCCTCAGCTGGCAAAAGCGGAACTTCGTACTGCCCTGTGGATTTCTTAGCTATGGTTTTCTAACAAGCATTAGACCCTCAAGATAACTTTCACAAGTTAAGGACCAGAATGCCACATACCCTAAATTTAGTTAACTATTTTCTCGAGATCTTGCTTGATCTCAGATCAAACTACGCTATTTCATCTTCAGTTGTGTGTAGTCAGCCACTACATTTTGGTGGAAATGAAAAAAATGAAAGTTTTCTCTAGCACAGAGAATGCTTCTTCCCGACAATATCATATTTACTGACTGTAAACGCAAGAGAACTCAGTTGAACATCCTGGGATGAAATCAGAACTCTGCTAGCAATCTATTCCAGTATCTATTTCTCCAAGTAGCTTCTAGAAAAGGGAAAGTGATTTCTCAAAGAGACACTGGAGAATGCTACTTAATTATTCATCCTGAAATTTAATTTCTAAGCTTGTAATCATTTAACTTCTTAAAATGGAACTCAGTTCTAAAAGAAGTTGACAGGAAGGAGTCTTACTTAACCATTCATTTTGCACTCAGCTTGTCTTGAAAGCTGGCTTCTTTTCATTTTTGCCAAGGTTCTACAACGTTGGTATCATTTCGTGATTGCTGGAATAGGCATTTGTGCTATAAAGTGCCACTTCTTCCATTCATCTTTTTCTATAAAAGTACAGCCTTCTCTTTCTAAAGGTAAATGTTTAGTGTTGATTTACTAAATAATAAAAACAGTGCACCAGTTGGATAGTTACTGAACAAGCTCTTTGCCAGTTAATGGTATGCATTTTAAACCCTTGATCAATGACGTCCGTATATGTTTGCATATGAATAAAGCCTAAAGGTTTTTTTTAAAGCACACTGTTGTTTTTAGATACATAAAAGTGGCAAAGCAGGGATTCACCCAGGAGAGGTATGCCTTCCCTGTGCAAAAGGGGAATGGAAATGTTTCTTCTAAAGATGGGACTTGTCATTCTTGGAACACACAATAAAAATACTGGCCACCATTGGTAAAACAAGGGCACAATTTTAAAAATAAAAAAGATGCAGCCTTAATAAATCTTGAAGGACTGCCTCTCTATAAGCCCAAACATCATTTCTGTTCCACCCATCAGTTCCTGCTGACTGTGCAACATTTTCTTTATCTGCACAGGTCTAAGATTTTTTCCACTCTATGGCCAATTATACACTGGTGTTTTGCCTTGCTTTCACCGTGCATGTCTGTTGGGTTTTCTTTGTCGTTCTGCATCCCCATCACTTTTGCCGTGCATGCCCATCAGATTTTCCCCCCATTCTGCATTGTTTTTCCTCCCTTCAGCACTCAGCTCACTTTCTGTTCACTATTTCCCTGGGTTATCTGACAGTGGTTTTGTGGCAGTTCTTCCCTTACTTCGCTTCCAAGCTGAAGGCAATTCAAACTAGCAAACAAGACAGGGATCCCTAGCATGTAATAGGAGAAAACAGCAGAAAAATGCCAGGCAATTAAAAAGCATACAGATTTCCTCAAATTTTACCCTCCACTCTTTTCTGCCCCCTTGGAGGCCATTCCCTCAACCACATTGAGACCTTCCTCCTACTCCTTATTGGTCAGTTTGGCACTGGACATGTTTTTTGAAATAGGAGTTTCTTTAATCTGTATTTATTCTCTGGTAGCCATCTTGGCTTGAGGTTAGTGGTTCTCCCCCCTTCATTGGTCTACAAGCTCCACTATTGCTTAGGGTTTTCTATCTTTAAATTTTGTGGCCTTTTTACAAAGAGGTTCAGTGCAGTTTAGTGTTATGAGGTTTTCAGTAATCTTGGAGATGCAGCAGTGGGTGCACCAAGGAACAAAGGGAGCAAGCAAGCAGCTGGGTGTGCCCCCTTGGCCAGCATGTGACTGACACCAGCAGTACAGGGTTTTCACCCTCTTGTCCATCTGGGTTCTGATCTGCTGCCCCTTGCTCATAAACAACCTTCCTGCATCAACCACAAGTCAGATGGGCTGTCAAGCTCAAACACCTCTGAAATATTCTTCCTTGCCAGATCAGAGCTAAGAGATAAGAAGCAGAACAAATAGAAACCACAGAGAACATTCTAAGGCAGTGCCTCATACTGGATCAGTACTGTCTTATTGATGACATGGAATCCCTTGGGAAGTGTATCTCCAATAAGAATGGCAAAGCTATACTATGGCTTGTGGCTTGGAAGAGCATGTAGACTAGAGGCCCAGAGACTGAATGCTAATTGAGAATAGCCAGTTAGGTCAGTTAGAGCATGCCTTAAACTAAGAGATATTAATGAAAAAGAAGAGTATGATAACCTTACTGTTTACTTATTCTTAGGAGTTTTAGGTTCCAATTATACTGTTCCTTGTGACTGGAAGTCTGCATAGAAACAGTCCAGGAGATGTTTTCATTCCAACTATGATTCGCTTCTTACACTATGAACCTTATGGTCTGTTGAAATTGTTGAAATCAGGTTCCACTTACACAGCCGGCAAACTGAAGAAGTTGAAGGAAACGCATCTTCCAAGTATCTAGAATGGGTGTCTTTGCAAAGGCTGTTTGGAAAATATTATGACTATGTGGACTCTTCCTATCAAGTAACACTGATTACATTGGCTTTATGTCTTATCTTCAAAGGAGGAAATATTGTATCTTATACCTTATTATAGTTACAGGATGCATTAATGTTGTTGTGACACCACCAACTTTATAATTAGTTGCTGTGGATTTTCCAGGTTGCATGGCTGTGGTCTTGGCATTGTGGCAAAATGTCAGGTCCTACAATGCCAAGACCATGGCCACACAACCCAGAAAATCTACAGCAACTAATGAACTCCGGCCGTGAAAGCCTTTGACAACATATTTAACTTTATAATTGTTTAATATATTGTTCTGGCAATCTTTGATGGTGTTTTCTACTAGCGGAATTTGTATATTTGGGAACTCCTGTGACACTAGTCTTTTTCCCTTGTTGTCTGGATATACTATGGCTTGTGGCTTTGAAGAGCATATAAACTAGAGTGTTGCAATATAAGGCACATGTAACGCCATCTTGGACTTATAATTTCATAAGCAAGAGAAACCTGGACTGAGTAAACGGTATGTAATAGGGACTGTATTGCATGGTGACCCAAAGTGATGCCAACTGGAGACATATCCAGCAGAAGGAAGCCTTCCTGAGATAACATGCCACGGTTTCTGAGGTTACCTGCCCGCTTACGTGTTGTAGGATGGACCAGCTTTCTAGCTGCTTGAAGCTCTGAAAACCAGGCAGATGCCATGTCAAGGCAGGAGAACAAAGACTCGAACTCCATGTGGAGTTTCTTCCTGCACACATAGGCAATGCACTCCCTGTCCCCCAGATTGACTCACCTCACTGAAGTTGCAGCCAGAAGACAATAGAGGACCATCCATGATAATGGCTCTGGCTGCATGAGTCATAATCCCATCAGGCGTCACCTCCTTACCCAGAGTTACTAGAGTTCAATATTGCCCACTCCCTTAGACCTTTCCCCCTTGAACCCAGCACCAATCAGCAAGTTTTTGGGATGGACTAGTAGGAGGTGGGCCAAGACATGTGACCAGCCTAGCCCACCCCACCAGGACTCCCATATAAAAGAAGGTACACACTCATGTGCGCTCTCTCTCCTCCCTGTCCTATACCCATCCCATCCTCACAACTCTCGGTTTGTGCAGCCAGAGTTTCCACGTGTCACTGCAGGCCAGGACATGATCCTATTTCCCTTGTAGCCTTCCTATTTTTCCAAAGGATTGCTTCATCACACTGTGGACCAGGTAACATATTGCCCATCAACGATTTCCTGCTGATGCGAATGTGCTATCCATGTCTCTCTAATTTTCTTAGCTCTGTACAAGTGGATGTATGTGTGTATATTGTTTGATTGTGAAGAATCTACAGTAAAAGAATCATTTTATATTGGAAACCAGTCTCCTTGTCTATCTCTGGTACTTCTGGAAGAAGCGAGACCCCTGTATAAAAAGGTGTTCACTCCCTTTTTTTAAAAAAATATAGTTTATTAATTAGGTGTTTGCTCCCTTATTGCCTATTGCTATTGTATAATATCACAAATTCCCCATTGTAATTAATAATTCAGAGCAATCAGGCTAACAAGAGGCCCAAAGTCCCAAATTTACCAGATGACTTTAGGCAGATCAACCTCTTTCTCAATTCACTGCATAGTAGCCTGCTTTACAGGACTGTAAGGATTACCTAGATAATATGTCAAGTGCTTTGAACACACAAGTGCTATATTATGCATTCTGCCATAGTGGCGCATCACCAAACTTCCTTTCAGCTACAACTTCCCTCCTCCCTAGGAGAATGTTAGAACTTTCCCAACATCTTTAAGGGGACATGCAGTTTGTCTTCAGATTTTTTCCAACCATCCAATCTGTTTATAGTCCTGAGCCAGCATTACAATATAACCATGGCTACTCAATGCCTGAATTGGATAGACTGTGGACCTATTTATTTATTTATTTATTTTTATTGGATTTATATACCACCCTTCCAGCGTGGGCTTAGGGCGGTGAACAAGGAGGCAAAATGCCATACATTGACATTAAAACATAGAGGCGAAAGCCAAGAATAAATACTAAAACCATAAATAATCCATTATGACTAAAACAATTAAAACAGCGGTCAACAGAACAAAATTCACAACATAAAATCCGTACCACTCAGTGCTCTAATAAACACATTTGTCACTGCTCCAGTAGTGTCCTAGCAGAACTGTAATCCCATGCCAGGGCCGGTACGCCTCGAGCTGTCTATACGATGGTGGTACAGTAGCGGTGGCAGCCCCTACTCAAAAGCCTGGTGGAAGAGCTCCATCTTGCAGGCCCTGCAGAACTGCATAAGGTCCCGCAGGGCCCTGATCTCTTCCGGGAGCTCATTCCACCAGGTAGGAAAAAGCCCTGGCCCTGGTTGCAGCATATTTAACTGTCTTGGGGGCTGGAATGACCAGTAGGTGTTGCCCCCCTGACCATAGTGCCCTTGGGGGAACATATGGGGAAAGGCAGACCCTCAGGTAGGCAGAATTACAAGAGAACCTGGCCAAGGAGTTCACACAATGTCCAACATCCCCAATGTGATGAAGATTTAACACCTAAACCCTTCTCCATCCCACATTGCTGGCCAATTTTCATGCTCAAATGGTTGTTTCCTGATCCTCCAAAAATATGGAGAAGCTGCTATTCTGGATTCCCTTCCCCATTCCTAGCATAAAGAATACCAGGGCCAGGGCCTTCTCAGTAGCGGCTCCATACTGGTGGAGCGAGCTCCCAGAAGACATCAGGGCCCTGCGGGACCTTTTACAGTTCCGCAGGGCCTGTAAAATGGAGCTCTTCCACCAGGCCTTTGATTAGGAGCTGCTACCAACAACAACTGAACTGTGGTAAGGCCCTTTATGCCATCACCAACAGCCTGTGATATACTGGACATTGACTTTGGTCATATTCCCTTGTCTCCATTTTACCATAGCCTACTGGGATCATTATGTAATGTTTTACTGCCACCAGCACTTTATTTGTTATGTATAGGAGTATGCCTTCCATCATCTGTGTTTTAATGCATTTTAACTTTTTAATGTAAGCTGCCCTGAGCCTGCCTGGCAGGGAGGGTGGGATATAAATTGAATTAATTAATTAAATAAATAAATAAATAAATTAAAATCTGCTTAATACACCATAAAAAAACAGGTTAAAATGTTGTGGGTTTAAAAAAAATTTTCATGGCAATTAGTATTATAGATTTTCTCTTTTAATTCTCCTTGGAACAGTTTGATTTTACTTGTAAAAACATCATGCATTTTTCTTTTTAATGCAGACTTTGCTGCAACTGTTGGTTTTTGTTTTCCTGTATAAGCAACCGTGGGATTTTAACCAAACATGTTAAATTTCCACAAGGCAACAGAAGATGTTATCCCAGTTAAAAGATTCGCTAGAGGCAGACTAAAGCTGGACTCTGCTCAGTCATTTTTTACAAGCAGTTAAGGATGATTGGAATAAACAAAAGCTATAAAATAAATATCCTTAGGTTCAGAGAGCCTTGCTTTGCTGAGCTACACACTTTTAGACCTGCTGCTATGTTTGTATGATATTTTGGTGCTTGCATTTATTCAGCACACTAATTCTTGATACTGTTCATTTATCAAATCTGCATGTATTTTCCCACATTATATGGCTGTTGTCGCAGACACATGTAAACTGAGTGAATGTGATGCACGTGTCATCATAGTTCTTGCTATTAGTCTCATGCCAATAGTCCTTTTTTGTAGTACACTTTGGGATTCAGTCTTAAGTGGACACCAGCAGTAGGAGACAGATAACCTAAAGGGAAAGCTAAAAAAAGGACTGTGAAGAATAATTTCAGTTGTCTACTCTATAAAGGCAATCTCCTCAGCACAATAAAAAAATGACTACACATTTTTGCACTTGCCATGCCAACCCCAAGCTGTCCTCCTATCTTCTTCCTTTATCCCATCAGCTAAAATCTGGGAATGCTTTAGGACACCCATTAATCCATGCTAGAGTAGGGGTGACTGCACCAGAACTGGCATAGAGTGATCTGAGGAGAAGGAAATGCAGAAACAAAGCTTTTGTTTCTCAGTGACTTCCCGTATGCATGGCCGGAGATTAGAGAGATCCCCTTCTAATACCCAAATCCACTGATCCTCATGCATCAGCAGAATTTATACACACACATCCCTGCATGCAAGAATCTTTGCATCTTCATCTATGGAAGATACAGCTGGCACTGGATTGGAGCACCTGTAAAGTTTGCAAAGGACCTGGAATTAAATAAAAACTGAGAAACACTAGTAAGTGTCAACAAAAAAATACCCCGCCACCTAGTGGTTGAAGTTAAAGTGAAAAATGTCTTGCACACACAGACACCTTAAAATGTGCAAGAAATTTCAAGTAGATAAATAGGTACTGCTTCGGTGAGAAGATAACAGCATTCTGTGTGCCTTGGTGTTTAGTCATGCCGGCCACATGACCACAGAAACGTCTTCAGACAGCGCTGGCTCTTTGGCTTGGAAACGGAGATGAGCACCACGACTGGCTTTCAAGCAAGGGAACTTTTACCTTTTTATACTGAAAATACAAATTATAGAAGAAAACTATGTCAATTTTTTGGTTAGTCCACAGATTGTGCATGGGAAGAGCCTCTGTAAAATAATTGTATAGTGATTTTTTTTTAAGTATTAAAAATCAAGCTGATGAAAAATTGCTAATTAAAAAAATAACATGCAAACTACATGCATTTCCCAAATAAGACCAACTGAGAGAGTCAAGCAAAAGAATTAAACCAAAATATTCACTAGCACTGGAATGCTAACAGAGCCAGTTTGGTGTAGTGGTTAAGTGCGTGGACTCTTATCTGGGAGAACCGGGTTTGATTCCCCACTCCTCCACTTGCACCTGCTGATGTGACCTTGGGTCAGTCACAAGCTCTGGCACAGCTGTTCTCTCAAGGACAGTTTGTGTTAGAGTTCTCTCAGCCCCACCTACCTCACAGGGTGTCTGTTGTGGGGAGGGGAAGGGAAAGGAGTTTGTAAGCCACTCTGAGACGCCTTTGGGCAGTGAAGGGCGGGATATAAATCCAAACTCTTCTTCTTCTTCTTCTAAAGTGGATGCGTCCACAATCGAAAAACATGGTACCAGAATAATTTCTCATTCCTCAAGAAAATATGCAGAGAAGGCCTCCAGTGACAACTCAATGATCTGTGAGGGTTTTGCCGGAATAAAACCTTATTGAATTCGCAGGCTATGTATGACAGTCCCATATGCATGAGTACCGAAGTGCCCAAAGTCAAAGCCCATCTAAACTTGCAATAAATGGTACATAACCATGCTGTGAAATTTTGGTCCTGTGAAGTTCTAGCCTTGTGCAAGTGACGAGGGAATTTAATTAAAATTGCCACCCCAGGAAAACCTCTTACAGAGTCTCATGCAGCAATTACAAATTAGTACAACTGGTGTGCTTCACTGACTGCCTTAGGATGTGGAACATACGGGAAGCTTGAAATTAATTTACAGTTAAGTGTGTGTGTGGTGGGGGGGGGAGTCATGAAACCCCTCTGGATTTGAACAATGAACATTAAGCTGCAGTTCATCCTGAAGCACACTATTCAGTATGATTTAAGAAAAGTTGCTATAAGATTTGCAGGTGTCGCATGTGTATTTATTTATAAGCGATGTGAAAAGGGCCTGTGACTTCCCAGTTTAGATGGTCTAAATGTAACCAGCACAAGAAGGTTCTTAGAAAGATTTACAGCAGAGATAGGCAGCCTTCCTAAAAGTGCTTTCTAAAAGTGGCCTAAGCGCTAAAAAATGCACCATCTACTTTGTGAAGCTCTACCAAACAAGATGGGATGGAGGAGGCTGTACGTGGTCGGACACAATTGGAGCAAGCGAACCACAGCAGTGCTTCCAGACATCTCGGTAATTTACCCTGGATTTAGCTGGTGGCTCTGTACGGCCTATTACGGATGTGTGTTTTCCATCACTTCCAGCATACATGTCAGTCAGGGTTCTTTTCCTCTCCACATATGTTTCCCTCCCTTTAGAGCTCGCTCCACTTTCTGTTCACTTTCCCCCCTGCATTTTCTGAGAGCACTTTTGTGGCGATCGTTTTTGTTTGCTTTGAAGTCAAAGTGAATCCAAGAGCATAATGATTTCATTGGATTTCCCCCCCACAGCCCTTTGCTGCCTACTCCCCTGCCCACGTCAAAATCATTCTGCCCATTCAACCACCATCCTCCCTCCTTCATTGCTGTACAACCAACATTTAAAATTTTCCCTGTAGTTTTAATTTTTCCATTTAGCAATACATGAGTAATGATAAAATGCTAATCAAGGGTTTCAATCCCCAGAACACATTTTTTTTCTTTTGCTGTGGAAATGTAATGATATGATGCTAATGAAATGGCCACCTCATGGTTGTTCAGTTTCTATAATTTTTGTAACGGGTTTGTTCTAGTATGTCCTCGTAATGACTTTATTAAATGCATCCAATAGAATTCAGTTCATCACACATATATAACATTGTGAGTTGTTCATTTTGTAGGCATGATTTCAGATTGCTGTTTATAATTTTTTTATTCAAAGGGCAATGGCCATTAGAATGGTAAAAGCTGAAAAACAGGGGGAAAAGGGAAGGGGAAACTCAACCCAAAATAACACTGCGAACCAAGGGGGCCAAGCTGACTAATATAATATAAACATACAAATTTATTAAGGTGTACACTTGTTAAAATAACTTCTGATTAAAATTTTTCCAGTGTCAGATGTATAAAAACATACAAATACTCATACAAAAGATGGGTCAACACTAAACAACTGAAGACCAAACGCGTTTCGTATTTATAAACCTCCAGGTATGTTCCCACAGAATGAGAAGTTTAAGGACAGATGGGTCTCGATCCTTAACAAATGTTCTATGGATCTAATGATTCTACCCATAGAGACTGCAGAGATGGAAGTGACCCTGCTAGAGAAAGACATAGAAATGTTTAAAGAAAAGAGCAGGAAGACCATCAATGAGAGGGAACTCTGAACGTTTGGAAGCTTTGGATAAGGATATTCATAAACAATTCCTTGATTTAAAAGATGTGAAACTTCACAAATTTCAGAGAGATTTAAAAGATTATGAAGAAGGTAGATTCTATGATTGGTTGTCATAGAGAAAAACTGGCAATAACAAGAAGTCTGTCTGTTTTGATACCACCTTAAATACCAGTTCCGAGTTAGAGAGCAGTTTTCATTCAGAGACAGCTTCGAGACAGAGTACCGGTCAGAACAGCTCTCACCAGTCTATATTGAAGAGAAACGATAATTTTTTAGGTCAGGAAGGAGATTTACACCCCAGGAATACAGACCCAGATACAAGAGGAGAGGGCAGACAACCCTCAGGTAGTTAATCTTTCTAAAGTGCAGTTGAACGAATTAGAACTTTCCATATTGTACAAAGGCCTATCTTTTGTCCCTACGCCTCCATGTAATACATTTCAACTTATGGTGGAAATACACAGCCTGTTTAGAAAACTTAGACTAGCTGATTACTTCAAAAGCAATTCAGAGGATAGAGTTCCAGATTCTAGTAGTTACAGTTTAAAACCCAAGTCTACCTTTAATCCGGCTACTAAAAATTCCAGGCTTTTAGCTTTTCAGGAATTAGTGTAAGAGGAAATACAGGGTTTGGATCAGAAAGCTTTACCTGTATGGCACAATTTGAGTAAGATGCAATATCAAGCCTTAAAGCAGTTAGAACAGAGAAAAGACATCATTATCAAACCAGCAGATAAGGGGGGGAGCAGTAGTGGTCTGGGGAAGAGAAGAGTATATTATAGAAGTCTATAGGCAACTGAACAATACAGCTCACTACCAAAGGAGTAAAGAAAACCCAGCAAAGGTCATTAAGAAGGAGATTAGGGACATGCTAGAGGAAGCTGTATTAGAAGGCTTCATAGACAAAACTAGATATGATTACCTCCAGAACTTGGAAGAAAGGGTGCCACAATTCTATCTTTTACCAAAGATTCACAAAGGCACTACCCCTGTCCCTGGTAGACCTATAGTTTCAGGTTGTGGGTCCATTTTAGAACCTTTGGCCCAGTTTTTGGACCTATTTCTTAAGCCATTAGGACACAACACACACTCCTATCTAAGAAACACCATGGATTTCCTCAACCACATTCATAGTTTACAGTTACAATCAGAGGAAATAATTTTTGCCACCCTGGATGTTGTTTCATTATACACTAACATTCCACAGGATGAGGCCTTAGAAGTTTTATGGGATGTATTAGATAATAGACTGGGGCAACACATCCCCCCTACATCTTTCCTCTGCCACGTTGCTGAAATATGCCTGAAAAAGAACTTCTTTCAGTTCCAGGGAGAATATTTCTGGCAAGTTTCAGGCACAGCAATGGGATGCAAATTTGCACCGGAATTGGCTAACCTGTTCATGGATAGACTTGAGAACAAATTTATTCTCCAACCCAATAGTCCTTACAGCAAACAGATAATCTTTTACAAAAGATTTCTGGACGATATCTTCCTGATTTGGAAAGGGACAACAAGATCTTTGATTGAATTTGGCCAGTATATAAATCAAATACATAACACAATCAAATTTGAATTAGTTTATGATGAATATAAGGTACATTTCCTGGATGTTGAAATTAGGAGATCAGGCAATAAATTAGAAACTGAAGTATACAGGAAACCCACTGATGCAAATTCGTATTTAGCCATGGACAGCTTCCATCCAGCCCACATCAAAAAGAACTTACCCTATTCACAGTTGCTACGGCTGAGAAGAAATTGCAGTGAGGAAAAGGACTTCAAGAGGCAGGCAAGCATTCTAATGAATCAACTTGCTAACAGGGGATATACAGATAGGAACCTGAGAAGAGCATACTACAGAGCCTGCAATACATCCAGAACATCCTTACTCACACCCAAGCCCCACAAAGAAACAACAGATAGAATTATTATACCTCTTACCTACAATAGTGCATTCAAACCAGTGAAAACCATTGTCAACAAATATTGGCACCTTCTATCAAACATACCCAGATGCCAGAATCCTCCCTTGTTTACAGCTAGGAGGGCTAGGAACTTTAGAGATATACTAGTTAGAAGTAGTTTGCCGAAAGAGAAGGACACCAGGTGTTTGAGTGGGAGGAATACTCCAAGAGGTTTTTTTGCTTGTGGTAACTGTGCCCAGTGTTATTGTGCTGACAGCAAGAAGTCTTTTCAGAATACTGCAAAAACAAGAACTTTCTCTATTAATACATCTGGTAACTGTCAGAGCGAGGGGGTGGTCTACGCTATCCAGTGCCCATGTGGTCTTCTGTATTTGGGGCAAACATCTAGACCTGTAAAAGTCAGAATAGGTGAACACCGGAGTTGTATTAGATTGCAAAAGTGCTCTGCACCATTGGTGAATCATTTTCTGGACATGGGCCATACAGACAGACAATTAAAATTCTGGATTGTTGAGACTGTGCAGAAGACTACTTCGAACATGTGCAAAGTACTCCTGAGAAGAGAGTTGTTCTGGATTCATCAACTACAGACATGGGCTCCATTTGGATTAAATGAAGAGGTGGACTGGACTTGCTGTTTGTGATAACTCTTATCTGTTTTTGTAAAAAAGAAAAATTATATTCTGTTCTCCCCCCTCCCCCCCCCTCACAACCAGGTGTTCTGTATTTCCCTTGACTTCATATTCCCTCCCATCCTTATGAGCCGTGTGCAATGTCAATTGGTGATTGCATCACCCCTAGTGTTATATATATGGTAGCCATTGTAGCAGCGTGTAACAGTATCTTTGCTTTGATGGAGTGGCACACATTCATAACTACAAAATTCTGATTACCAGGTTGGTTGACCAATTTATTTTGTATTTAAATTTTACTAAATTTAAGATACTAATGGATGTAATTATAGCAAATTCATAACTTTATTACTTTTCCTTTAATGTAGAAGTACTGGTGAGACTGCAACAGATATACATATGGCCCAGTACTAATTTCTGTAATACCTGTATAATCATATAAGGTAACACTACTTTTGTAGGAAGCAATTTTTAATTAAAATTTGGCATATAACTTGAGAATATAAAATAATTTCTCTTTTTCCCCCCTTATAATTTCAGGTTACAACATCTGGGTTGATATATATATATATGTCTATGAATGTGTGTCAATGATATATCTGTATTAGTGACCACTGAGGAAGGCCCTTTGGGGCCGAAACGCGTTTGGTCTTCAGTTGTTTAGTGTTAACCCATCTTTTGTATGAGTATTTGTATGTTTTTATATGTCTGACACTGGAAAAATTTTAATCAGAAGTTATTTTAACAAGTGTACACCTTAATAAATTTGTATGTTTATATTATATTAGTCAGCTTGGCGCTACTAGAATGGTAATACATGTTCCCCCGTATTTTGAGATCGTGGACTCTCTCCCATTTTTCCAGGGGCCAATCACACACCAGAGAATTCCCTTGTGGTCATGTTGTGGCCAATCCAGGGTTATTGTGGTTCAACTATCCAATACAATCAACTCTACCTGAGATGACAAGCTACAGCTGCTCGTCATTGGCCCACATATGAAAGCTAGACACAAACCAGCCTGTTATTGTGATTAAGGAGGTAGACAAGGGAGGGGCCATTGTAGTAATGAATACCACTGATCGTGTGGAGGAAGTAAGACTTAGTGACAGGGCAAATAACATCAGTGTCAACAAAGATCCCACTTCTCACATTGTATGATTTTATTTATTTATTTCCTTCAATTTATATCCCGCCCTCCCCGCAAAGCAGGCACAGGGTGGGCTCCAACCTATAATAATCTGTTGAGTGCAGATTTACAGCATAAAAACAGAATAACACATTCAGTAAATACAATAAGTACAACACAAAATACTTTATAATAAATGATACCTCAACAAACACATAAGAGTGACTCATTGTGGGGGGAGGTAATTAAAATTACAGTAGGCTTTAATAATGGGACACATAGATGAAGCACCTGCTAAATTTTTGATTAATGAACATCCAAGAATCCCAGTATTTTATACTTTACCTAAAATACGCAAACTGGGCTTCCCTCCACTGGGACGACCCATAGTCTCCTGGTTCTAATTTGATTTTAGAGCCCCTGTCATAGTATGTAGACACCTTGCTTAAACCTTACATTAGTCAAAAACTAGAGATTCATTTAGTGGCCATACCCTTTAACAGCAAGGCTTTCAGCTATCCTGATCCTTGCGACTCCTTCCTGGCTTGCCAGGCCATAAAAGGGTGGAGCCAGGCTTGCCTACCTGAACCAGATTACCATAGGCCCATCACAAAATCACATTTTGTCTGGCCTTATCCAGCAGCTACCACATGCCTGTTGGTCCCCGTCATGCTACCACTGTCCCAAATTAGGCCTTTGTCTGAAGAGCCAGCCAGCCTTCCTGCATGCCCGGATTTAATTAATGAAATGTGTTTCTGTTACATGACCTTGTGCGTTGACCTTTTTCATACATGAGGTGGATTAGCCATTTAGGCCCCCGGGAAAAGTCCCAGTGGGCAATGGCCTTGGGTGCTGCCCCTCTATACTGGGGCAATCTCAGCCCTAAGTGAGGGGCAGTCCTTGCCCCATGTGGAGTGAGCAAGCAGCCACTGCTGTACTGAGCCAGCAGCCCTCTGATACAGACAGCAGCCACTGCTCCTTTAAGATTGCAGCCTGAACTGACCAGGCAAGCAGCCAGCATGCCAAGCCAGTGGCCCAATCTGCCCACCAGCAGCCACTGTGGTGAGCCAGCTGGCTGCCCAAGGGAGCAGGTGCTCTGGAGCCGGGCATCCTGGCCACCAACCAGCAGCTGTTGCATCAAGCAAAGGAGCTGGCTGCCCAAACAAGCTCATGAGTAGCCACCTGCTTCTCCTCCTTCTATTCTCTCTGTTGGGGAGGCAGGCCCTTTCCCAACCACTTTTGCCTCCCAGTCCATCCCTGTGCAGCCTCATGTACATACACGAGACATGACAATATAAAAATGCTCTCTACATGGGGCTGCCCTTGAGGCAATTTCAGAAGCTGCAGCTGGTGCAGAATGCAGCGGCCAGGTTGTTGACGGGACTTCCCATGTGGGAGCACATCCAACCTGTGCTAAAGCAGTTGCACTGGCTGCCAGTAGCGTTCCAGATACGCTTCAAGGTGCTGGTTTTGACCTTTAAAGCCCTAAATGGTCTGGGGCCTGTCTACCTGAGGGCACTGCGTTCAGGCACTCAAAACCATCTGGTCCCCCCTGGCCTAAGAGATGCCAAGTTAACAACAACAAGAACTAGGGCATTCTCTCTAGCTGCACCAAAGCTATGGAATGAGCTCCCAGCTGAGATCTGAGCACTACGGGATTTGCAACAATTCCGTAGAGCAGTAAAGACCGAGCTTTTCCGTCAAGCATTTTAATATGCTTGCCACACCGGCAGTACCGCAACAGCACTAGCACAAGCATTCTGATATGCTTGCCACACCGGCAGTACTGCAGCAGCACCAACACTTTATACAGCACTTTATACAGAATGCCGCCATATTTTAATGTAATTTAGTATTTATTGTATTGTTTTTAGATGTGGTAATATTGTTTTTTTTAACTGTATACTGGTTTTAACTGCTTGTAAGCCGCCCTGAGCCACTTTGGCGGGAGGGCGGGATAAAAGTCCAACAAACAAACAAACAAACAAATAAATAAAATGAGTTTATGAAGGCCAAGCTTTTGCAAGGATCTCATTCAGCTTTGTTCCTTCAGACAAAGGTTTGGTACATTCATAGTCTGCTATTTTGTCTTGGAAGCCAGAGCCATGAGCATTTTGTGTCCATTGGTGTTCATCTGGGAACAAACCAGTCCTGGACCTGCTTAACTGCAATCATATTGCTGCACCATCTGTTTTCAGACCCTCCTCTGGGTATGACCCTCTGCCAGTACACAAAGGGGCAGGACCAAGGATCTGACTATTCTTCTCACCCCCAAAGAAAGGCATAGAGAGATCAGAAAAGAACAAGTGGGAGCACTGTACTGAGAATCCTGGGTGCATGTTTTCACCAGGCCCTGAAGTGAACTGAGTTTCCCTAGGACACGCGTGCTCTTAATTTAAACCTATCTCAAAGGGATGTTGTGATGAAACAGAGGAGGGGAGATCCACACAAGATGAGTCCAGAGCTCCCTTGAGGAAGGACAGGATAAAAATGTGAGAAAGAAGTTAGAACCACCATGGGTGAGAGGAAAGGTCTCAGTTGAATTGATTGTTTTGTGTGGGCATTCAGTCCCTGTATGCATTTAATAATAAAAGGGTATTTGCAAGAAAGAAGATGCAAAACCAGTAATCTGCTCAGTGTGGTTCATGTGGGTTGAGATTCTTAAACTGCATTCTGTTCAGGTATGAGTAGCAAATTCTCTAAGCTTATGTCACTTTGAAAAGACAGGAATTGGGAAAAGGCACCTTTTTGACGTTTCTGTATGCCACCAGATTTGTCTTATACAAACAGAACGAAGTTAAACTGGATAAGGACACTTGTTTAAAAACATGATGAATGAAAAAAGTCCCACTTCAAATTGCATGCTCTTGGAACACAGTATTTTCAGGTCATGACTCAGCATTAGACCAATGTCTGAAGAGGATCGTATGCCTCTATAGTAGATGATTCACTTCCAGTTTTATACAGAGAAATCTGAGTCACAACTGAATTACTGATATTTTAAACACACCAGGTAGCAGCTAAGTTAAATTGGAGGAAATACTGTAGCAGGTCATATTCATTTATCACACTGAGGTGCCTAACCAAGGGATGTTTTATGTAGCATAATCAGCAAAAGTGGTGAAAATGTAGCTAGATAAGACTTTTTACCTAGCCTTTTTTTTCCCTTGGTAAAATTAGCAGCGCACACAAGGTTGCAGGCAACCTTTGATAATACCGAATTGCACTTTTATGTTTGTAAATGAACGGTGCTTGCCCAGGAGCAAGCACAAACTTTTGCCCCACCCCCCACATCCTCAAAGGAAATCACGAGGGTAGGAGAGCCTATAAAGAGCCAGCACGGGGGTGCTGGCCTATCAGGGACAGTTGGCTGGATGAGGTGGAGGGCAGCAGCAACTCCTTGGCCATTCCAGCCAAGGTCAAGCTCAGCACCAACAGGAATGTGGTGGCGGGACTGATCCTACAGTGGAGGCCCAAATCTAGCTAAGTATGCTGGCTAAGAAGGTGACCCAGAAGAAAGGGTGGCAGGCAAGGGCAGCACCCAAATGAGTGCTGCCCGCCATTTCATCCTCTGAAGATGAGGGTGGCCCCTCGCTCCAGGATCTGACGGTCAAAATCACAGCCTTGGAGAAAGCCAAGATGAGGAAGCGCACAGCAGAGGACCAGGAGCCCATGGGGGCACCCACCCCTGCTAAAATGACCAGGTCAGCAGCCTGAAAACAGGAGTTGTGGGCTCTCTATGCATGGTAGGTGCAGCTGCAGGAGTCTGAGGATGAAGAGGATGCCCGATTGGCGATGGGGTGTGAGGAGCCATTGGCATGGTCGGGGCCCGGTAAGTCCTCCACACTTGGGGGGGCGGATCTGCATGATGGGGTGTAGCAGAGACCAGCTCAAGCCATCACCCACCTCCACATGGCAGGTGGTGAAAGCAGAGTGGCAGCAGGGCCCGTCTGGGGCATCTGGGAGGTCTGGAAGCTCTCTGCCAGGAAGGGCAGATGACAGCAATGTGGGGCAGGTCTGGCAGGGCTCAGGTGCCCCAGCTGCCATGGCACGATCTCAGGAGACAGGGCCAGTAGAGGAGCGGCCCTCTACCACTACACCTCTGGGAGTGGGAGTCTCCGCACCCTCCGTGGGGTGGGGCCTCCAGGAAACCAGCCGTGCTGGCAGATGGGGTTCCAGCAGGCACCGGGGACCAGGAGCCTTCGTGGGTTGGTGACATGCACAACCCAGCTGCAGACCTTCCCCAAGCATATATGGAGTGTTCCCTTCCTTTAGAGGACCACTTGCTCCAAGCAACTAAGGCAAAAATTTGGAGGGGGGAGTATGTGGAGATGTTTACGCTGCTGTTTAAGGATGTGGAGTTGAAGGCTAATGTGTGGGATGGTCCCAGGGAACTGGAAAAAATTAAGCGGATGCAGATTGATAAAAATTTTGACAATTGGCTGTCGGCCTACACCATTTACATGGGGGTAGTGCTGAAGGTCTACCTGGACCATGGAGCAGTGCTTGTGAAGTACCTTGACCTCAATCTTGGGCTTACAAGGAATAGGCAGGGGCCGCGTTGCTGAGGTATGATAAGCTGTTTTGCGCGCAAGCAGCATTGGACCTGTATCTCTCTTGGGACCAGGAACACCAGCAGCTCTGGTCAAGGTGCATGGATTTGGCAGGGGCTGTGGTGGGCAGGTACACAGATAGCGGGGACATGGTGGCATGGTCACAGGCTGAGGCCGGGCAAGAAGTCAGCAATAGACAGTGGGTTCAACCCCACCTCATCTGCTGGGACTTCAGCACTGCGAGGTGCACCAGAAAGCTGTGCAGGTTCAAGCATACCTGTTGCATGTGTGGGGGAAAGCACCCAGCATTGTCCTGTAGGAGGGGAGATGGAGGGCATGCCACTGCAAAAGACAGTAGAGTTTTCAAGAGGGCAAAGGATGGAACTTCTGGCAAGGGTTCACAGCCCAATCAAGCATGAGGTTCAAAAGGAATGGCTGCGAGCATACCCCCATAGGCAGGTGGTGGCATTCCTGGAGGAGGGGTTCTGAATTCCTTTTGAAGGGGAAAGGGGACACAGCATGGCTTGTGCAGCAAAAAATTGATAAAGAGGTATGGGAGGGTAGAGTAGTGGGCTCCTTCACGGAGCTCCACATGCCTACACTATGCATTTCTCCATTAGGGGTAGTGCCCAAGAAGGCCCCCAGGGAATACAGGCTGATCCATCATTTGTCGTACCCTCACAGGAGGTCTGTGAATGACGGTATCTCAGGTGAGCTAGCCACGGTACACTATGCATCCTTCGATAGTGCAGTTTGGATGGTGGCACGCCATGGGAAAGGTGCACTCCTGGGAAAGTCTGTGTTCCACCTAACGCCTATATACCTGGGGGACTTTGATCTGCTGGGATTCACTTTCAAAAGCCAGTTCTACTATGACATGGCCCTGCCCATGGGATGCTCAATTTCATGTTCCACATTTGAGACATTCAGCTGTTTCTTGGAATAGGTGGTGAAACAGAGGGTAGGTTTCAATGGGGTAACTCACTATCTTGATGATTTTCTATTTGTTAGGAGGGCTGGGACTAATAACTGTTGGAGTTCCATGAATGTTTTTCAGAACCTGGCAGAGGAGTTGGGGGTCCCCTTGGCCCACAAGAAGACGGATGGCCACTAGTTTATCCTACCTTGAAGTCTCGATCGACACTGAGGAGCAGATCTGCACCTCGCCTGCTGATAAGGTGGCGGGGCTTGTAATCTTGCTAGAGCAAGCATGCTTACAGAGGAGCTTAGCCTTACGGGAATGGCAGACACTCCTTGGCCATTTGAATTTTACCTGCAGGGTGGTGGCCCCGGGGCATTTGTACGCAGAATTTGCAATCTCCCAACTTCATCACTGGGTGCAAGTATCAAGAGGGATCAAACCAGATCTATATATGTGGCTGGACTTTCTGAGGGGGTATCCTTCTGGCACAGTGCCATACTGCTGGGGGCTTCCCTGCAAATCTCCTCAGATGCATCTGGCAGCCAAGGGTTTGGGGTCTTCTTTCAAGGGAGTTGGTGCACGCAGCACTGGTCAGCCAACTGGGTGGATTCTGGCCTTATGAGGGATTTGACTTTTTTGGAATTCTTCCTGCTGGTGGTGGCAGTCCACCTGTGCACTTCACCTGCAAGATAGGGTGGTCAAGTTCTGGTGTGATAACCAAGCAGTGGTGCAGGTAGTCAACAAGCTGACATTGAGTTGTTAAGACTTAAGACTTCTTTCCCATGCTACATGCAATGTAAATTGAAGACTTCTCTGTTATACCTATACATTATTGGATCTATTCACATGTATGAACTTTACTGCTTTGTCTATCATTAATACTATCATTATATATATTTCTGTCGTGTTGTTTGTTACACAACTGTAGTTGTCATTTGACTTAGATTTCTGACTGTGTTTTCTGCTATTGTGTATGTATTGTATTGTGGATCATGACACAATTTGTTAATCGATTTGCTTTTTCTGAAGAAGAAAAGAAGAGGATACTTTCACATGCCCCTAAGCATACTCAGGGACTATCACATAATGAGGGCTCAGACTAGATACTATTAAGTAATGTACAGAAGAAAAGATTGAGACTAGCCTTGCAGGCCTCATTTTTGACTGAGTATTGCAATTCTAACTTGATCCCTAGGGGATTATGTTTACAGAAAGGTCTGCATTATTTTTGGAAAAAGGGGAATTTCTCCATAAATGGGTTGCCATCTTAAACAAATGTTCATATGACCTCATGCTATTAATTATTGACCAAACCTCTACTGAGATTGAAAAGTTAGAATTGGAAACTAAAACTCTGGAAGACAAACTTAAGAGCTCTGTACCTAATGATGCTTTTGACAATGGACTTAAAGCAATAAAGGAGGAGCTTAAAGCTTTTGAAAAAAATACTATAGAGAAAAAAACAAAAAAAATTCAAAGGGCAAAAAAGATTATGAACTTAAATAAGGTGTACAAATGGTGCACTCCCAATGATAATTTACAGAAAAAAGTTACGTGGGCTGATAACCATAGAAACTCTTCTGATTTCGACACCACTGAGGCAGAGAACTCAGCCACAACTTCAGGAGATGAGGGACCATCATATAGACCAATCCTTAATAGAAGGACTAGAAGTCCTGTACAAAGGAATTTTTTATGCCAACTCCCCCCTTGGCAGGGGAGGAAGAAAACTTAGTTATCAATCTCACATCCCATTCTCTGTCTAATCAGGAACTACATCTTCTTAATTTGGGACTTGGTTTTGTTCCAACTCCCCATTATAAACCTTTTCACACCAGAGTAGATTTGTTTAAGCTTATTAGGTCTTTAAAATTAAAGGGTTTTTTTGGTCACTCAACAAATATGTCTTTTTCTCAATTTAAACCTAAGTCTCAGTTTGTTCCGAATACAACTTAGAGACCCACCTTCCCCTCCTATACATTTTCTGATAGATTTAATTGATATAATTTTTATAAGAGTTTTTTTAGATTTCAAGATAATTTTTATCTTCAGATTCAGGGGGTTGCCATGGGGAGCACGTTGGCACCCAGCATGGCCAATTTATGCATGGCTTAATTAGAACAAAATTGGATTCTCAATGTCAGTCACAATCCCTTCTTTGTTAACATTGTTTTCATTAAAAGCTATGTTGACGATTTATTTTTCTTGTTTCGAGACAATTCCAAATTTGGGGCTTTTGCTGACTGGTTGAATGATAGGCATCCATCTATTAAATTTACATCACAAGTTAGCCAGACATCTAGTAATTTTTTGGACACTACAATTTTTGTGTCAGACTCCGGGTCTTTAGCTGTCAAACCATTCTGCAAGAAGACGGATAAAAATTCTTACCTTCATTTTAAATCGCACCACACAAGGCACCTCAGGATCAACCTCCCTTATGGGCAATAGCTACGTCTAAAAAGAAAGTTGACCCTGCCTGAAGATTATAAAGAGGGATGCGATGTACTCTCAAAACAGTTTTCAGCTAGAGGTTATCCTGCGCAGTTAATAAGGAATGCGTCCTTAAGTGCGCAAGATGTGGATAGAAGGGATGGGACTTTCGGTTTCGGCAGAGCGAATGGCAGCCACCTCTCGGGATGCTCCCAGAGATGGTTAGCCCACGCGCAGTTTGGGGGGGTCTTCGCATATGCGAAAGACCCTAGTGAGCCTTAGTTAAAGGCTCCGAACCGGGGGCGCTTGGGGAGTAGCCTCTTTGCCGGCAAACAGCCGGGAAATTGAGGCTTTCTCCCCGCCCCAATCGGCCCTGCTGCATTGTGCTCGTAATGGGACTTAGCAACGCCACCGACTTCCAGGAGTGAATAAAGCGATTGAATTAAAGATAAACAGAAAGATCTGGCATCGAACCATGAGTTGGAGATCTATTTTGAAGTGAAAATTTGAAACCCCCCGCAAGCATATAAGCAGATGGGAGGAGGGAGGAATCCCCACCCCCCTTGAGAAACGGGACTTATAAAAGAAAAGCGGAGGGGGGTAAAGGGAAAAAAGAGTTGGTGAAAATACCTTTGGGGAAGCACTGAAGATTAAGAGTTTGTTGGTCTCCTGAGTGACGCGGCACGAACTTTGATAAAGTAAACAATTAAAAAGATGTCCGCATTTAAAAAGGTCCCACAGAAGCCGGAAAAGAAGGGGGGAGGAACTTCCGGTCTGGGCACCCCCCCACCGGAGTTAGCTGTCAATCAACAGAAAAGCGAGTCACTGCGCCCTCTGCTGGATCAAATGCAGAAAATCAGCGAAACTTTGTGTAACATGGAAAGTGTTCTCAACAGTCAACAAAAACAACTAACAGAAACAACAAAGAAGATGGAGGAGATTGCGCAAAAATGTTTGGTCTCAACGGAAGACACCAAGAAAATAAAGAGAAAGGTCAATAAATTAGAAAAACATCAGGATATGCAAGAAAAAAGAATTTTAATGTTACAGATGGAAAAATCAAATCGGACTCTCCGCTTTCAGGTCATTAAAGAAGAAGAAAAAAAGGATCTCAGAACTACATTGGCGAACGCCTTGGCACCCCTAACTGGCAGAGAAGCGTCGGAATTGAAAGAAGAGATGGATATGGCCTATAGAGCCTATTCAGCCTTTACAAAGAAAAATAATCTGCCAGCAGAAGTGGTTGTCAAGTTTACTAAGCAGCGTACTAGAGATCAAATTCTGCATTCAGTTTCAGCAGTGCCCTTGAAAATTGGGGAGCAGACCATCAGAACTTTGAAAGATGTTCCCTATGAAATCCGTATGAAAAGAAAAGCATATAAAGGATTGACCACGTTCTTACAAAGACATCAGACAACTTACAGATGGTGCATTCCCGAAGGACTAATTTTTAAATATAACGATAAAAGAGAGAAGATAGACTCCGTCTTCAAAGCACAAGAATTTCTGAAGAGACACGCCAGTACAGAGGAAGATGCAGCACTCGCAATTTGGACTGATTCAAGCAGCGAAGAAGACAGTGATCCGGAGGAGGGAGGTGCTGGAGCGGGAGACAAGAAGCCTAAAGAGGGCCCATCTTACAACTTGAGAGATATAAAAGAAAGACACCCAAAGAAATAGTTCGTGGAACGTCAGAAAGGAGCTGATTAATAACTAACCCCAATGGACTTTACTAACTTTATTAACAGAGTTATTTTGGACTTTTGAAAGATGAAAAGAAGATCTTCCAACCGTGGTGGTTGCCAAAATCTGTAATTATACTAATTAAAACTAATCTTTTAACAGAAAAAAATTCACTCCACTCTTTTTCTTAATCCAACTATATACCTTCCCCTTTTCTTTTTATAAAAAGCAATAAAATTCTCTCCTCTTTAGGAGAGTTTATTCTATAAAAAAAAAAAAAAAAGATGTGGATAGAAGGGTTCTTCTTAAAACTAGAGATCAGGCTGGCACGACTAGAACTAACATCCAATGAGCTATAGATTATACACCCCTTGCTAACTCTATCAAAGATATCATATTTAAACATTGGCACATCATTAATGACATCCCAGGCTGCCGAGAGAAACCATTTGTAGGCTTTAGAAAAACTAGTAGCTTTTACAATACTCTGATACAAGCAGATTTATGCCTGGCTCCCGGTAACATGGGGAATCCCTTGGGTCACCATCCACGTGGCAGATTTGTTATATGCCCATTAGTATGGCAAACAAATAGCATTTTCCTCTCTGAAATTAATTTTCAATATGATTTACATAGCTTCTCCAGTTGCTCTTTAAACGGGTAATTTGTCTGATAGGATGTGCCTGTGACTCCTACTATGTGGGAATGTTCACCTGAACTTTACGTACACGTATCATCAAACACAGATTGCACATTAAACTTCATGTGGACTCTCGTCCAACATTTTATAGAAAAAAAACATACCTTCAATGACTTTAAATTTTTGGTTCTAGAAACTTTTACTCTTAATAGATACAATAAAATTGATGTTCATAAAGCATTATGCCAACATGAGGCATTTTGGATTCACTGTTTAAGGATTTACTATCCTTTTGGTCTCAATCAAACATTAGAGTACTCATGTTTTCTATAGTGTTATCTCCCCTTTAAATGCCTGCAGCAGGTGTGTGCTCCATTAGGGATAGTTTCTCCCTTTCTTTGTATTTAGTGGTCTTTCCAACCTTCTTGTTTAGAGGCAGGACCAGCAGACTAAAAAGCCATGGAAGCAAGCTCCACTTAAAGAATGGGACTGGCTGCCCATTAATACAAGGACCTTTTGGTAAGTTAATAAAGATATTAGCAACTTTAATGATAATTCAGCATGCCTCACTGCTACATGAAGGCAGTAATATATTAAGAGATTGGTTACATGTGTTTTTCCCCTCATCGGAAACACTGTATTTACAAATTACTTCAGAAGCTGATGCAATCAATTTTGTGTATAAATTACATTAGGTATGTTTTTGAAGCTTTGTATAATTTTTGCAGTTTTCCAATTATTCAAAACTGGATTCTTAATCGTGTTCTTTATGTTTAGTCATTGCCATTACTGAGGAAGTTCAATGAAACGAAGTTTATAATATCTGGATTCTTCGTTTATATCCTACATGTAATTGAACACTTCTCTGCTTAACTTATATTGTTTGATTTATCTGTGTGCTAGTTGTTATATGCTACATGTGACCTGAAGACTTAAGATTTCTTTCCTATGCTACATGCAATGTAAATTGAAGACTTCTCTGTTATACCTATACTTTATTGGATCTATTCACATGTATGGACTTTACTGCTTTGTCTATCATTAATACTATCATTATATATATTTCTGTAGTGTTGTTTGTTACACAGAGCCTTAAGGCTTAGCGGTTGTGGGCTGGAATGTGCCCCCACATCTCCTCTACACATTTGACGTGTGGGTCGTGATGAGTGGGTATGGAAGGATTCCGGAGTCAGCTCTCAGCTGGGGTGGGACTGCCCTAAGGAAGTCTGCTTTGCAGGCACAATGCAACCTGTGTTTAATTGATATAACTGAGGCAGATCAGCCTACGCATAAATAAACTCCCAGTTTAAACCATGAGTTGTTTGTGTGTTTCATTTGAGGGATGGGTGGGCAAAAAGCAAGTCTTAGAAACATGCCACAAGACTCCGGGGTTCCTGTGGAGCCAAAAGTCATGTTCTTAGAAACCTAAAGTGGGGAAACACTGTTATAGTAGTACATTTCTAACATCTGAGATGACTCAGAGGTTTCGGCTTAATAAGAACAACAGCAGACAAAGGTGCCAATCACACATCATTGATCTGTCACTGAAAAACACAGTTGTCACTATGTATAAAAAGTCACAACACAGCTATGAAAGAAACAACCGAATTTGGAATTTTATGAGGAAATAAGGAGAAGAGAATATGGACCACAAATTTAAAAGAAAAAAAATCCCACCTAAATTGGATCTGTTATTACTGGCAATGCGATATTCAAATTGGAGATAGCATCTGATTGGTCATCATCCCTATTGACTGGCCCAGTAACAGCTTTGACAAGTGTGGCTTATAGAGACTTTGAATAGCTTCCCTGGTTCTCCATGCCAAACACTGCTGGAAGAAATAGACCCATCCCCCATTCAGAAGCTGGCCAATTGAGGCTGAGCAGGATTTTGTTTGTTTGTTTATCTCCCTCTCCAACTGGCCTGGAGACATTCCATTTTTCAATTACCTCTGTGGCAGAACAGTCCTGTTCTGACCTGCAAGCCCTATTTCACCATTCCCTCCAAGGTTTTCCCAGCACGTGGAGGGGTTTTCTCTCTTTCTGTTTAACTTCTGCCACCACCTGGCCTTTGTTAGAATTGCCCCCCTATTCATGCCCTATCAGATAAGAACATAAGAAGAGCCCTGCTTGATCAGACCAATAGTCCATCTAATCCAACATCCTGTCTCACAGTCAGTTCCTCTGATCAGCCAACAACAGGGCATAGAGGCCCTGATGTTGCCTCCTGGTTCTGGGATTCAGAGGATTAGTGTCTCTGAATGTAGAGGTTCCCCTCAGTCACCAAGGCTAGTAGCTGTTTATTCATATGGCCATCATTACAAACCCCATTGATCTGGCTAGGTTGGGCAAGTAGTAGAGATTGGATAAGGAAAGCTATTATACCTTTTGTCTGAATCTGGTCTTGATACCAGTCCTTTGTTGGCTATATTGTTGGTTTTATCCTGAGAAGATATTGAAGAATCCCCAAAAGACACAGAATTTCTGCTACAGCCTCATTCATCCTAACTGTAATTTAACTGTAATGACACCACTGTTGCAGGCAACTTGATTCTTTGAGATCATAATGGAATAGTCTCCAATGAGTCTTTCATGCTCCTTGGCACAATGGGTAAAATATACACATTGCCCAAACCAAAATCCCCAATGCCACCTTCAAGTGTGATTAAGGCATGTTTAATGTGCCCAATTTTATTTTCAGCCAATTACATATCCATGCTGTATACTGAGATTGGAAAATTAGCTTCCAATCCCTATCTACTGTACCAGTTTCAAATTCCTGAATTTTAAAATCTTTTCTGTAATGAAAGACACAAAATTCTGTTAAGCGTTCTTCCTCTAAAGGGGCAAAACTACACTTGAAAATAAAAAGAGCAAATGTATACAATCAATAAGTACTAATAGTAGTTGCAAACAAGTAAACTGCATTACCTGTAGAATTTATATGATAACAGTGAATTAATATGTATTATGCATTGATAAAATACAAGTAAACTGCATTACCTGTAGAATTTACATGATAACAGTGAATTAATATGTATTATGCATTGATAAAATACAAGTAAACTGCGTTACCTGTAGAATTTATATGATAGCAGTGAATTAATATGTATTATGCATTGATAAAATGGGAGCCAACAGGGGGGGAAGGGGAGTTTAAAGAAAAGGATATGATTTACATTATTTTAGCTAAATTGTGAAGTATTGTATATCCTAATAAAATTTGTTTAAAAAAAAAAGAGCTGTAGGTGGGATTGCCAGGTAAAGTTTGGACTTCTGCATTATGGCAGGGCTAACAGCACAGGTGTGAGTCCTGACCATCAGTAATAAGAGACAGAGGAGGGACAAGTCTGAATAAAAATTCCTAGACACCCTCTTTCCATGCCTGAATACATGATAGATGCACAAACTAGCAGAGAGAGGGCGAGGGAGAAGAGAGGAAGAGAGATTTTGGGCCTGGAAACCAAGCCATACAAGGAAAGGCTGAGGGACTTAAGAATGCACAGTCCGGAGAAGAGGAGGTTGAGGGGGAACATGTGTTGTATGTTAATCTCCAGTAGCTAGATCATTAGGATCTAGGATGACAGCTACCTGTCAGCTAGTGTCAGCTGATGTACTCAGAGGACAAGTCCCAACTTGTTCTGCCTGGCACTGAACAGTGTGCAGTCACTGTGACTCAGCAGTCCGCTGATTGGTGGAGGTTTGTATATATGTCTTTGTACTACTGCCTTACTTTTCTCCTTCTGTATATTGGATGCCTGGCGTAGCACTTTGCTTGTGAATACTGTGAATAAAACTCTTGTATATAGTGTACCACTGGACTGCCTTTGTGTGGTTACTATAAGAGGTTCCTCTGCTGGATCTGCAGTGCAAGCAGGTGAGAGACTGGTGGCTGGGAAGTCCTAGTAAAGGTTTGGGGGCTTGAACCATTAAGACACGCACCCCGCAACAACATGATTGCTCTCTTGAAGTATTCGAAAGGAGGGCAGAGAGCTGTTTCTGTTGGCAGCAGAGGATAGGACACACAAAATAATGAAGATACCAGCTGGATATTAGGAACAATCTTTTTTACAATAAGAGTAGTTCATCAGTAGAACCAGTGGCCTAGGTAAATGGTGAGCTCCTCGTCACTGAGAGTTTTCAGATACAAAGGGAGCTTTTGAGTCTCAAAAGTTTAAACCCTGCCAATCTTCTTGGTCTCTAAGGTGCTACTGGAATAAAATCTAGCTATTAAGAAACAATATGATAGATCATTCCCAGGTTCTCACAGGAACTACAAAAGAATACGTGGGGGGGGATTTTAGGTTAGGGAGCAGGATAGGATTGTAGATATTCTACTGGGTATAGTATATGCTACCTGTTGCACTACATATTATTTTATTATATAATGTCTACATCATTTAATATGCCATGTTAATACTTATGCTTTGTTTCAGATTTTTACTTGGTTTTAATTTCTGCAGTCCTAATCCTATTACATTTCTTATTGAATTTCTTATCCTATTGATTTACATTAGGTGAACTGCTTTGAGTTTCAGTGAGAATGGTGAATGATAACACAAACAAACAAGCAAGCAAATAAATAAAGTCCAGCTTTTGTTACATGGTATAACCATACCACATCCTGAAGGGAAGATAAAATACCACTGCATTCCTCCATAAGGGTGCAGAATCTTCACATATAATCATAAGATCTCCACTCCCAATTAAATTGTGGCATTTCCAAAGTTAGGACCCTCAATTTGTTCACTTTGTTTGCACAGTAGATGTGAAATAGCGGTAGAATGTGCTCTGGTTTTCGGTCCTGGGCATGTGGTGTTGGAAGGAGCAACAAGGAAAAAAAATGCCTGCAATAAATCTAGTTTAATGCCAATGTTCTCACCTAACACTACTAATTCTAACAGCAATTTATTTTATCGCTCTTATGTCTGCAGCAGGTCCTAATATCTGAAACATATAAATGAGAAAATTGCAGGCTTTCAAGAAAAAGTATTAAGAAGCAATAAGCAGAGAGAAATTAATGTCCTTAAGATTTTGCCCATTCAGCACTGGTCATGTAATTAGAAACAGTTAAAACACGCAAGAGAAAGTCACATTATGGGTATGTTTCCGACAGATAATATTTTGAATACACAGTCTCTCTTTATGTAATGGATGATAGGAGGCACGTAAACTAAAAAATACTGCAGTATTTACTTCACAGGCCATCACATTTTATATACGACTAAGAAAAGCCTTGTCCATCACACAAGCCCTTATGCCATTGTATCAGTATGACACAAGGCCCAGAAGTTTTTGCATCTAGCTTTATTTGCAGATTGCATCCCCTTCCCCACATACTGCATCTTCCTCTTGCGGCAAGTCACAACAGAACTGTGTCTCTGCTCTTTTGCCATCTTTCCTACCAGACCCAAGCAGCGAGAGCCCTACCAAACTCCATACTTTTTTAAGCAGTCTTATTTGCATGCCCGAGCTTCTGGGGGGTAGAGGAAGTCCAGTTATATCATATATCCTATAGTTTGAGTTCTGCCACATACCAAGGATACCATGCACCAAGCATGGAGCTGCAAGCTCCTGTGCCCTACCCCATTTATACACACTGTTGGACTCACGTTAGTGTCACCTTCCCCTCAGCTGAGACCATCATGCTGCATGTCATGTCAATACCCATATGTCCCCATCTGGTGTCATGGGCCAGTCAGCAGCTACCTCCTCCTCCTTGGAGGAATTGGAAGAGTCAGGCTTCACACTGGTGAAATACCCACCTGAGCAGTGGGGTTGAGAAGCAGACTCAATGGCAGAAGCATTGGGAAATGCCAGGGGCCTACTTGGTAGGAATGGGTTACCCTAGGATATAGATCCTGATCCATCCTTTTAGGGGATGAAAGGTGGGGAAAGACTCCCTAATTGGGCTCCCATTCTGTGCCAATTGCCTCTGGCTCTTTAAAACCATCTGATACACTTCCTTGGTGGCAAACATCTAAGATGGCCAGCGTGAGAGGTGCATTATGGTGGAAGGAGGAGACCCTGGACCTTCTGGCTTTGTGGGGTGAGTGCAAGGTTCAGGAGGCGCTCTGCCAGAGCCACAGGAACATGGAGATGTATGAGGAAATAGCCAAATTAATGGCTGCATGGGTGCACCAGCAGTCAGCTCTGGAGTGCCGAATGAAGACAAAGAGCCTGTGTTTGGACTGCAAATGCACCATCCTGCATAACAGCACCTCAGGCAATTCCAGGCTCACCTGTCCATTCTATAAAGAATTGCATCAGGAAGACACCAGCATGAATCCAAGGAGCTCCCGTGCTCCTTGGCTGTGGCTTGGCTTGTGGCTGGAGATCTTGGCCCCCACCAACAGCAACCAAGCATGATACCCCACTCCTGCTAAGGGATCCCAGGAGCTCTTTACACAGAATCTGCCAGCAGCTGATAAGGATGAGGAGGATCAGCAGCACAGTACAAGCATATCTGGTAGGTTGTGATCTCTCACTCCCCGAATGCGCATGCATTCCCCCATCCCCACCCCTCACAGAAAGTGCCCCACCCACAGTATTCTTCCCTCCTGGTTCCCAGTCACCAGCTGTTGCCAGGAGATCCCCTGAGATGACAGCGGGTCCCCATGGTACCTGGTTCATTCCCCCAGGGGAAAATGGGCTCATGAGGACTACTCCACAGCATCATACCCTCCTATGGCACCTCCCTGTCCCTAGCTCCATCTTGGCCACACCCCACCCCTGAAGTGTCCAGGAGTTGTTCCATCCAACAACAGCCAAGCCTACCTGAAGCCCAACTGTGGGACCTGGTCACTGTGCATTCCCTTCCCACCAACAGGAAGAACATTTGCTAGATGAAGCACTCTTCATGGCAAGGTGAGGGGGCCACAGCTGGGTGCAGGGAGAGAAGATGTGTCTCTAGCATGGAGATGGAGGGTGCCGTGTGCTGCTAGTTGCCCATCCAATTGTCTGAGTAGTTGGTGGAATAGATGGGTACCCTACTGCTCTGGACAATGAGATACCTCACAGGGTCACAACTCTAAATTTTGTCATGTCATCTCCCTGTCATCATGATGGAGAAATCAGAGGACAGACCCATGAGGAGGAGGCATATGGAGAAGATATGATGGTGGTGTCAGAGGATGAGCCATGTGAGTTTTCCTCCCTCCAACGCAGCAGACGGTTGCATTCCTGGAATGACCCACAGGAAAATTGGGTGCGTGAATATGTGGGTGTCTGTGCCTATAAGCATGCTGTCATCTCCCAGGGAGGACTCTGGAAGGGCACTGGCTGGAGCCCTCTGGTTGAGTGCTGAGTAGAAGGAACAATAACTGTCTGCTGTGCAGCCCAGCCACTCAAACCACCATGATGGGTCAGCGGGCATGTCTGGGTGATGGTCTGCACATGCCCTCATGACCTCATGCCCTCACCTTCCCCTTAAACTCAATCCCTCCTCTGACCAAGGGAGGATGGACACCAGGTTGAGAAGATAGGGATTTAGATGGTGAGTGTGCTCCGCACATCTGTGCAAATGGAATGGAATGGCACATCGCGGGGAGTTGCGGACTGATCTGGCCATGGAGAAGATGGGAAAATATCATTGGAATCCATATGGCCTCCAAGGTATCAGTGGACTCTATCATTGCTCCATGGTGCTGTGCAGTCCCCCTTTGCAGTACTGTGGCTGCACACGACATCTGCTGATTTTCAGGCCACACAACAGAAATGCTTTTCCTCCCTTAGATGCTCCACCCAAAATTATTCTGGCAGAGCCCTCCCCTGCCTCTTAAGGGCCAAGAAGATGCGAGTGTCAGCCCTGCAGAGGTCAGGGACCACTTAAGAAAGCACTAAAAGTCATTTATGATAAGAAGGTCCTTGTGGATAATCACAATACCTTCCCATACAAAAGAAGAAGAAGAAGAGATTGGATTTATACCCCGTCCTTCACTACTCAAAGGAGTCTCAGAGCAGCTTACAAATGCCTTCCCTTCCCCTCCCCACAACAGACACCCTGTCAGGTAGGTGGGGCTGAGAGAGCTCTGACAGAAACTGCTCTTTTTCAAGAACAGCTGTGCCAGAACTATGGCTTGCCCAAGGTCATCCAGCAGGTGCAAGTGGAGAAATGGGGAATCAAACACGGTTCTCCCAGATTAGTCCGCTCACTTAACCACTACACCAAACCATGCCATACACTGGAAACATCCATTTTCTGCAGGACTGGGTGGTCCTCGCAACTGGGGCAAATATCATACAGAATCTGCATGATGACATTCTCTCTAAATATCCATTTGTAAAACTTGTAAACTCTTCCCGCTCCTGGGCCCCTCTCAGCCCAGCCTCTCCTCCTCCACCCCGCAGGAACCAGTGGAGCCAGTCCCCCCCCCACCGCCCCGGTCCTGCGCACAGGCTGACCTGCCTGCCTGCCTACACCTCATCTCCTCTCAGCCCTGCTGCCAGAAAGATGTGCTCAGTTCCAATGAGAAAAAAAATAGCAAGCAATTGTTGATAATGATGATCGGTTATCTGTATCTGGAGGCATTAAAATGTGTCTTAGCAATAGAGAGGTGGTGGTCAGAAATTCCACCCTGCAGCAAATGCTATCCACTGAAATACCTGTTTCTGCAACCAGGAAATTTAGGCTGTCATGTTTACCATCATTTACCATCACTTTGTGTATAAGTGAATGGAGACAGATATACTTGGGCACATCACAACCTGGATTACAGACTGGCTGGGCAGCTGTCTTGGGGGGAAAGATTCAGGAGTATAACAAATTGTGTGTGTTCTCTTACATATACAACCACATTAAAATAAAGGATTCAAGGAAAAGAAACATCCCATTTTGGTATGGCAAAGCAAAATGCAAATTTAATGGGTGCATTATGCTATATATAAGTATTAAGGATATGCCAAAAAAAATAGGCAAGTTCTGTTAGAATAAATATCATTGTAAGAGGACAAATATATCATAAAGTTGGCCATGAATACAAAAGACACACATGTCAACCAGAAAGAATTAAACTAAGAAAAGAACTTAAAGGAGGCACATTAAGTCAGCTGAGGGTTAAGCGCATCAGTTGTTATGACCCTGATGCATTAATTTCTGGCAACCACAATGACATAAAGAGTTCTTCAGTATTGCAAAAAATTTATAGTGAAGGGAATGTTGATGGATGGACAGATCATGACACTGTACAGGATTGTATCAACATACAGGGGAAACAGAAGGCTGCAGAACATCTTGTTTATAGAACAGGCCATTCATACCTACAGTTGATTTCTGTATCACCTTTAGAATTACACATTTATATGAAAGTGCAGCTTCACCTGCTGTTGGATCTTCAGAGAGCAGGTTTATGTGAGCTATACCTTGTTGCCACTGGATCTGTTGTAAAGAAATCATCATCAGTTAAACACCAAATATTATACTATGTTTTGTGCACAAAAATACTCTCAGACTCATCATGCATAATGCCTATAGAATAGATGCTTGCCTCAGACCAGAGCACTCCTAACATCTTTCACTGGTTGGCATTGCTTTCACATGATATGTTTCGAGTCACTGGAAACCATCTGAAGCCTCAGAAAGTTGAAAGTCACCATAGCTGGGTTTTAATACATGCTGTTTTCCTGCATTGTATACTTTATTGTGATAGTCGTGTAATTTATCTAGATCCTCTGCTTCAAAAGTATGATGGCCAATCTGATCACAGCAAGATCCCACAACTCTGAGATTATTGAGACTGTGGCTAAATTTATTTGCCATTTTGTTAAGAGGAGAGGGATGTTTTAGAAACTGAGGTAATGTTCCCTTCCTTGTTGACTGAGGATGTGTATGAAGTTATGCCAATAAAAGTTGTTGTTGTAGTAGTAGTACATGCTGTCACTGAGGTTTTCAACTATATAAAACCACTCCACTACCTCTGCATATTTTATGAAGTATGTGTTGACAGAAAGATCAATTCTACAGTAGTACATATCTGTGCAGCACATATGATAAAACTTATGGTTGGACATCTTAGTTAGTTAAAGCTTTCAAGAGAAGTGAAGAGTTTTTTCCTCTACTCATTTGCACTGCTGCAAAATGGAAAAACAATACAGGAATGTGGTGAGTGTGGAGAGAATTTTGCTGATCAGCCTTATTAATATTTGAAGGTTTGGGCCCACAACAATGGATTCACTCACTCTTAAAAAATCATCTTTTGCTCTGACCCTGGTGCAGGCCAGAGCTGTCAATCCATTGACAAAAAACAGAGACACCTTGGCACCAGGAAAACAACTGATCATTATCTTGTGGCCAGGAAAGATTTACATTTTAAGGGCTATTCAGAGGGAAACCCATAAACCCAGAGATGTAGCTAGTCTGCATTTTATAAGCAAACAACTGTGGTCTTTCACACCTCTGCTTTCCCAGAGCACCAGGAATGATTCAGTTTTGTTATGATAACATGAGAACTTCGAGCCTGTTTTTTCAAGATCTGCTCTGAATGCAATATACCGATCATTTACATCCTAAGTGTCAACGATTGGTGTTTTCCTGATGTCAGAATTGAAAAGAACCGTGTATGCACATCAATTGAATGTTTGATGCTGTACTTGATGTAATTGTCTGAGGTGTGAAGTCTTGGGAAACCCTTTGAAAGATCCTGTATAAAAGATCCCTGGTTTCTGACAGGCCTTGTCCGATTTTGGGGAAACCTTGAAAGGCTCACCTTTCAGTGGTTGCCTTATCTCGGGTCCGGAAGCCTCCATGTTGTGTGTTCTGTGTTATGTGCTTGCTGTTCTGTTGCTGTCTTGTCTGTCTGTCTGTCTTGTTAAGCTGTTGAATGCAATGTTTGTTTCTGTCTTCTTGGGTTAGGAGGAGTGCGGTCTAGCGGCTGGCAGCCACCCTCCTCCCTTTATAGAATAAAAGAAACGCTATATAGTTTCACCTTTTTGTATAAGTGTGTTCCCTTGTCTTGGAGCCTAGCGGTTCCTTTTCCTTTCCTCCACCCCAGTGCCTTTGGTGAGTGGGCCGTTTACCATAGCCTAAACGGACCTTGAAAGGGGGAAGGGTTGCCCCAGGAAAATTCTCCCGACAGTGAGCTCATTCAACACCTCACCATAATATTTGGGAGCAAATATCCTACAGACGATTGCAGGAAGACAGTCAGCACTATACAGCAGGATTTGAAAAACAAAAAATACTGGCAAGCGATCAATACTTTCATTTGGAAGATGACTACATGGAAACACCAGCAGAGTATGTATATCAGGAATCACCCTTTGTAAAATTGATCCTGCAAGAAAACTTTGAGGATAAGTTACTGAACAGTGCTTTGCAACGCAATAGCTACAACTACAACTCAGAACTGAAGAAACTCTTGTCAAGATACATTCGAACACTGCCATTATGGGATGGAATTATGCTGCAGGCCAGACAGTGTCTGCAAACCAGAGACAATAATTCTGATGCTGAAAATTGGTTCAGAATAGTTAAGAATCAAGTTCTGAATTCCAAGCTTCATCGCAGAGAAGCAGAATTTGCTGAGATAATGAAAGATACTATTCATGGAAGACTACATGTGGCTGCAATAGGCATCTTCCAGGAAAACAATCCAAATAAAGGCTTATTAAAAAGAAGGTACTCAAAGAAGATAGGAACCCCCCCCCCAAGACTCTAGTGGAAACTTGGAGCAAACACCTACAATCAGCACTCTAGAAAGTTCCCAAGTACTATAGAGTGCCATCTGTGTCTCTCAACAAAGGAAAACATAGTGAATGAATATGACTGTCCTCCTTGGAATAGAACGGCTCGCTTAAACGGGAGAAATGTAGTCCTTAAAAGCATTTGCACCATAGACAATCTACTGTATATAATTCATATGAGCATTGAACAACATCTGGAACTGAAAAAAAGAGATCAAGGCATTGCAGAACAGTGTGGAAGCAGTTAACATGCTGATGCAAGTGAATGATGCCTTTTTTGGAAAAGAAGAAGAGTACAGGTAAAATGGAATGGCTGCTACAATTTGAAAGGTTCAAGGGGAAGAGTTTATGGGACTGCTATGGAACTGAAGAAGAGATGGTGACCTCACCCCTCTCTTACTTCTGGCTTAACATGCAGTACTCCACCTGCGGCAACCAAGATTGTTCAAACAGGAACGTCATATTAAGTCTTCGGAGATAGTTCTGTGGTGAGTATGCATTCCTAGAATTCAAAGCACTCAGGTAACACATAGGAGTCTTTGATAAGAAAAGTTATCTCTGTGATGTTTTACATCATGATTATTGGGCAGTAAAGCAATTTTCATTGGTCTTCTTGCTTTTGTGAATGTCGTCTCAGTGATGCCCAGGAAATCCAGGAGGCTCTGAATGTATTCCATGAACCATCTTCTTCACCATTTATGATGCACTTTCTTGAGAGAACACTGCCCATCAGTGAGAAGAAAGATTGCCTCACATCTCATCATGGCACAAGGTAAATGAAATATTTTTTGTGACATATTCATGATCTAAGCAATTCAATCAGTACCTGACAGCACACAGGAATGTCACACAAACACTGACGACAACATATTATTCAGGCGTTCATCCCACTGGAAGGCATGTTTTGCTTCTCAACTGGTAGAAGTTCATTTTCCGGGTGTTAATATATAACCACCATAGTGATTCCCATTCTGTATGTAATGTATGTTGGGGGGGGGGCAGAATTGTTTAACAAGGCACTGTAATCCCCATTGTATGAACTTGAAGGAGGGGGCTGTTTCAGATGTGACTCAGAGATAAAACTTAGCTAGTGACTTTAAAAATGAATGTGTTTGGTCCACTGTATGTTTTAGAATTCTGGTAAGGACATTATCTGCTGACTGGACTCATCATGATGTATATAACGCACCCTTTCAATATTCATTTCAGAATCACTATAAAGAAATGCAGAGGCACAAACCAACTGGGCTCCCATTTATTTGTCAATGGACTACTGTGTATGCTGATCATCACAATTGCTGTCAAAGGTCCTTACAGAAACACCAACCACTTTGACCCACAGAAATTCCCAACTGACATCTCAGTACATAGCACTAAGTATGTCGCAAACCCAGTCTCCAACATTTAATATATTATGTTATTTTATTCAGATGTCCATGGAAGGAAATAATAATGTTTTGTATATTTCCTCAAAGTCATTAAAAAAAAAGAAAAAGAATGCATCCCTCCCTTCCCCCCACCCCAACAGCATAGTACATGTATGGGTACACACAAAAATTAATACTCTCTTCTCTTCTCCAGATACAAAATTGTTGGCATAAATTATAACACAGAACAACATCTTGTTTTCTTTCACAAATTTGGAAAGAATGGCAACTGGCGTCTATATGATGGATTGAAGCAACAACAAATCTCAGGACACAGCAACATAGCAGCCGCAGAAGATGTCTTCAGCAATTTTCTGAAGAAAAGTCCACTTCCTAATCACATTGTTGCTGTGTGTCAATCATGAACGTTAATGTTCCCTTCCCCAGCCCAGAAGGAAACTTTCAAATTTCCAGGGACGCTTCATCCAAGGAATTAAAATTTTCTATGACATTATTTCGCAGGCCATACTTTGCTTGCAATTGACTGTACTGTGGGGTTCAAGGGCATGAGGACCACCAGTGACCAGGTGGCATGTAAAGATACTCTTTGGGCCCTATAGTGCAATAGTTTAGACAGGGATCCTCCTCAACATTCTGTTCACTAGTCCAGAGCTACTTGGGGCTTTCAAGACTCGCTTCCATGAAAAGTCCCTGCACTTCCCAGGTGTCACATTGGTGAGGCGACACCAAAATGTTGAAAAAGTTAAATAAATAACTTTGCAAGTGGCAGCTGGTTTCGTGTGGAACAATAAAAATATTAACACAAGCGTGATTGACAGTCTGGACCTAGTATACCTAAGGCAATGGAAACTAAGGATCTGGGATGTTATACTACAACATTTCAGTATGAGAAGCTGTATTTGGACAGTGCACCATTTTTAGGGGGGGTGCAGCCTGCCCCCAGTGTCTGCCTGTATGATTGTTGTGTGGGCACCCCACTTTGGAGTGGCTGGCACAAGGATAGGGCTTTGGACTAGGAAGCGCCATATGTCCCCCCTTCACTACCCCAAAGGAGTCTCAGGGCTGCTTACAATTTCTTTTCCCTTCCCCTCCCCACAACAAGACACCCTGACTGATTTCACACAGGGCTTTCTCCCGGGCTCGCCTCTAGTTCCCTCCAGTGTTTTTGGTCAGTTTCACACCATTTGACCCGCTGCCACCTTTTGATCCAGATCATCCCCAGGTTTGCCCCGAGTCAGCGTGATCCTTGATTCCCCAGAAGTTTCCTGTTGCCTCGCAGGGAATCTAAACACATGCTCCTTTCCCCCCTTTTCCCACGCCCATTAGCCCACCTTCTCTCTCTCTCTCTTTTTTTTAAAAGATGACGTTATAACGCAACATCATGGCAATGAAATATGGATGCTGGCCAGTACACAGAAGTAGCAATAAACACATGGCTTTTCAAGCATTTTAAGCATTTTGTGCATCATTTTTAAGAGTTTAGTGTCATGATCCAAATACATTTTTTTACTGATGGGTCTTTGACATTATGCTGCCCAGCAAGAATTTCTTGCAAGTACTTTCCCCTTCTACCTAAACTGTTTTGGGTAGTTCTGCGCGCACATTATTGTTCCATATATTATTTCTACCATGCTGTTTTTAAGTTTTTCAGAACCACACCCACCAAGAACTGTGATAATTTCCTCCCGAACAAGGGTACCATGGGTTGGGGGGGGGGTTACAGTGGAGTTTGTTATAACTTTCTTTAGCCTTCTTCTGAGAATTACATTGCTGTGGTGGCATTGCTATAACTCAAGGATGTGAAAAACTTAATCCGCCATTTTATGGCTGGCTATGTGTCTGACATTTTGAGGCAAGATAAGTGTATCTGGCCAATCAGTGTGGCATGGCCACCCTGCCGACCAATCATTTTGCAGAATCAGTGGCGGGAAAAACTGAACAGGAAGGAAGGATTGTATTGTGGGATGAAGAAGAGCATCGAACACCATTAGTTTCAGGTCCATATCTGCTCCATTATTGCGATCTTGCGTTCTTCTGTTTTGAAAGATTCCAGCCATGTCATCCAGCGGCAAGCCTTGTGGGGTGAGGGGTGTATCTTGGCGTGAAAGGGAGACTTTAGATCTCATTATGATCTGGGGAGAAGACAAAGTACACGATGCCCTTGCATCCAGTCATAAAAGCATAGAAGTCTTTGAGGACATTTCTAGGCAGATGCATGCCCTAGGCCACACAAGATCTCCAGCAGAGTGCAGGGTGAAATCTAAGGCGCTGAGGCAGGAGTACAGATGCATTGTTAACCACAATGTGAAATCAGGGAATTCTCCAACAAAGTGTGCTCACTTTGACTTGCTGGATTGCATACTTCGTAATGACCGTAGCATGCTTCCCCCAGAGATAAAGAAGAGCTCCAAAATTAGGTACTATAAACCAAATAAAAGCAACAAAGAAAATCTGCCAGCACCGGTCTCAGAGGAACAGTTTAACTCTGACCTTATAACCATCAACCCAGATGACCTCAGGACATCCACCCCGCTTGCCTAGTTCCAGTGAGTACTGAGCCATTCTTTTGGATTGTGGGGGGAATTTATTTTAGGGAAAGTTTTTTTTTTTTTTAATTCAAATGATAACACTTCCAGGCTACAGAAACAGCTGCCCTGAAACTTTCACTGAATCGCAAGATCAGGATTCCGGAATGAGCAAGACCTCACCAAGTGTTCCCGCAGGAAGGGGTGAGTACTTCACCGACACTGACCTTCCTTTCTATTCACTCTATTCATTTGTTTCTGTGCATGTGAGGGACTATGCATGTGGTTATCCTTGGCTAGTACTCCTGTCCTGCGCTTAGGGCTTTTCCTTTAATATTTAAATGTCTTCTAGCGTTATAATGATGTTGATGCTAGTTTGATAAATTACATGTCCCTCTCCCTTGATAATCCTCAAACCACAATCAACAGTATCCAGTTTAATGACGTTCTCTTTCTCTGAGGGGTATGATGTCTGCTTCCATGTGCTCCGCGTCCACCCAGGTCCTCACACCCCCTTGCTGTTTGTGTACTGGGAATGTTAGGGGGGGGAATGGCAGAACCTTCTCTGTAACATTTAAAGTGTGCAGGAGCGGCCTTGCTGCATTCTTTAAAGCAGCACATCCAAACCCCCATTCAATGTTCCACCTTTGAAATGAGTCCTTCCTACTTCTGCAAAATGTTATCCTCTGGCCTTCTGGCTGTATACACAGTCTGTTGGAAATCTGGGTGGATGTTGATTCGATACCGTATTGAAACATCATGCTGCTGATTGCTAAAGGTGCACAACCAATTTTTGAAAGTGCTTACACGAAATGCAGCCATGGTGTGTAGTGTTTTGTCAGTGCAGAAATGCAGTGATAACGAAGTGCATCAGTTTAGTCAATTGGATGATACATCTAATAAGCAATGTCATGGGACTAGGAGTTGCAGGAATTTGAAATGGAGCTGTTGGCTGGACAAAGCATAAGTATTAAACACAGCATGATGGTGCATAATTAGAAATGGCATTTTCCTGGGCCAGCCTGTTGTAATGTAGCCCCTATCTCCTTTACAAAAATGCTCTCCTGAACAAGTCTGTTTCACATGTTAATCATGCTGTTTCTGAACCTAAATAGGTAACTCCCATTTGAGAGTGACAAATGCAGATGACTGTGATGAAGAGAATGATGACTTTGGTCAGGAAGAGCTGCCATCACAGAAGACAGGTATGTGCTTCACAATTTAGGCAGAACACCACATTGATGGTTAATTCTAAGTGGCCACCTGTGAGCTGCAAACTTTTCAAAGAACACCAGCACTTTTGGTGTTCAATGAGATTGCCTTTGGGGGTGAAGTTACTAGAAGTGATAAACATAACCAGAGGGTGCATTTCTGACTTTTCCTTGCTCCTCATCAATTTCACAGATGCAGGTGCTGACAAGGACAGAGCAACTGGCAGGGGCAGAGCAACTGGCAGGCAAACAAGGAGGCTTGGCGTGCAGATGAGGCCAACAGGCAAAGTCGAGTGGCAATGCTGAATGATGTGGCAATCAAGATGATTGAGCAGGGAACATCTGAACACATGGAAACAATGCGGTGTTTTGAAGGATGGAAGGAACTTGAGGAGCATAAATACCACGCAATGCTGGACAAAGTGGAGCATGACAGATTGGCACTGCAGGAAACAATGCAGCGAAATGCAGATGTCTTGACCTTGGCGGTTGATGCTCTAAGGCATCTAGGTGATGTATTATCAGGTACGCAGTCACCGTCTGGGCACAAAGATCATCCCTGTACTTGTTCCCCAGCAAATGCCCCTGGGATACCTGGATCCCAGGGTTGGTGTGCTGCCAAGCGCATGACGCCCACCACTGCATCTGAGCTTCATCCTGAGGTCCTGGTGGAGGACACACCTCAGGAAAGTCAGAGCCTCCTCTCTAATCAACCAAAGAGTGATGAGAATAACAAGTCTGCAATGTGCATATATATGTGTTCTATTTTGTCTTATCCCAGAAATGAGACTATCTGGAGTCGGGTAATCATCATGTCCAATGTTCTCCATTTCTAGGCTGAGGGACAGGATCAGATGTTCCATTTCTGTGGGTAGTAATGTAACAGCAGTGAACAGAAAGGGTGGTGTACATCCATGTTTAATTCACAATAAAATATAATAATATATTGGCTGTGTGATTTATTGACATTCTGAAAGAGGATGTACAGTTCTCGTTGTAGCAGATATGCCTGACTGATTCACTTATGCATTTGATCTTAGAAAAAAAAGGGCAGGGAGAGAGGACACGTGTGGCTGGGCACGCATATGTGATCACCAGCCCAGGGCAACAGACACCCTGTTGTGAGGTAGGTGGGTCTGAGAGAGCTGTGCGAGGACTGCTCTTGAGAGAACAGCTGTGAGAGAACAGTGACTGACCCAAGAGGAAGAGAAGAAGAGAAGAGATTGGATTGGATTTATACTCCACCCTTCATGCAGAATCTCAGAGCGGCTTACAAACTCCTTTCCCTTCCTCTCCCCACAACAGACACCCTCTGTGAGGTAGGTGGGGCTGAGAGAACTCTAACACAAACTGCTCTTTCAGGAACAGCTGTGCCAGAGCTTGTGACTGACCCAAGGTTACATCAGCAGGTGCAGTGGAGAAGTGGGGAATCAAACCCGGTTCTCCCAGATTAGAGTCTGCACACTTAACCACTACACCAAACAGGTCACCCAGCTGGATGCATGTGGAGGAGTGAGGAATCAAACACGGTTCTCCCTCATTAGAATCTGTGCTCTTAACCACCACACCACAACAAACTGGCTCTTTGTAGGCAGTCTCTCTTGGGGTTATGTAGGAGAAGATATTATTGAATTTCCTGCATTGCACAGGGGGTTGGAATAGAAGACCATGGAGGTCCCTTGCAACTTTATGCTGATAACTCTGGGTTCACCTGTGTTGCTCTTTAGCAAGGTAGGTAGGACATCTAGATTTGTTTTTTTCCCCCCTCAACTATTTGGGTGTGGGTCCAGTTCTACAAGTCTGCACGAAGGGCTGAAAAGTAGGACTCTGCTCTAACCCCAGTAATCTTTTCCCACCCAAAGCACTTTAATCCCATCAAAAGTTCTTATTTTCCATTATAACAATCCACCTGACCCACTGCTGGCTGGACATGAGAGTTCCTGCCAACTGGAAATCTCCAGCCTTGATGATGGCAACCATAACTTGTGCAACCCACATTGACCACTTGCTCTCACCAGCATGGTGGTGATCCTCCCAATGGGGTCATCCTGCTGCATTCCAAAGCTCCACCATCTTTGCGAGGTAGGCAGTCTGCCCACTTGCCCGGGGCATACCTTCCTAGGCCTTAAGGCTTGCCATGAAGTCACACCTGATCCTTTTAGATTTTGATCTGCATTGGTTGGTGGTGCAGTTGAATCCCCTCCTGGCCATCCGCCTTGAGATGGCCTCATAACACCTCCTGTTCTCCAGGTGTGTATTTGCCATTAGGTCCTGCACATGGCCAGAGCAGGCCACAAGATCCAGGAGGAGTTCCACCTCATCCCGTTGCCAAAAAACACTATGTCTCTGGGCAGCCATTTTGTGTGAAGGACGTTACAACGTTCTTATGAGGTAGTGAAAAAAGTTTTAAAATGAGGGCCCAATAGTGCCACCTCTGTGAACTGCATGATTGTGTGCTCTCCACCCACAGTCCTTAACCCTTCCCCCCCCAACCTTTCCTTTCTTATGGCGCCCTTTTCTGTTTTCCCTTTTGCTGTTCCATTGAATGAGACAGTGTTTGTTATCCCAAAAGAAAAAAAAATTACAGCATTCTCAATGTACAGCACTGTACTTACAAACAAAAGGAAACACGTTTTGCTAAGCGGGAGTAGGAGTCTCGACATATACTGGTGGACAAGGCCTGAAGGCGTGCTGCCCTTTAAATCCTTTTAAAGT